>OX123182.2:121387938-121817431 GCA_944739405.2 Euclidia mi
AAAAGGAGGGGGCGACGTCCCAGCTGCTGTACTGCTGTACACCGTGCCGGTGACTGAAATTGATTGTGTGTGGCCTGGCCACGTTAACCACTGCGTTGGAGCGGCGCTGTTGCGGTGTTTGCATATTAATAACCTTATTTTGCAGCCCAGTTATTATTATTTATTAATAGCCTAATGTATGTCCCACTGCTGGGCAAAGGCCTCCCCTTTTATCATCCACTTTTCGCAGTAAAGTTAAACGAAATAATTTTATCATACCTAACAATGTTTTTGACGGTCGACCTCGCCCGTTTATGCTGAAATCAGCAAGGTTCTACTGCCGATAGGTATGTTCTATTACAAGTTTAGAACAATTTAGAACTGACTACAGTTATAATTTAGTAATTATGCAAACCTTGGAATATTTTACGTTATGCTTTTTATGCAAATTTTAAATAGGTATGCTTGTCACATCACAACTGTGAGCCGGAATATCCTTAGGTATCTTGCACAAGTCGTTTAAGTTTTCTCATCTCTGACTTTCCTAATACCTATACTTAAACATAAAATATTGTGAAAAGACTTGGTGATAAAATATATTCTGTTGCATTAATAACATACCTAATATTGATATCTTTGAAAAGACCTCCTGCACTAAGAATAAATCCTATGCCGCATTTGTGTATTAATGGCTGCAAGGGACATACAAATATTCTATCAACGGACCCAAATTAAGTACACCGAGACTCGAAACAACAACAATATGTGGATCATGCAAAGTGCTGTTTCGAGACCGAACCCACGGCACTCGGTGCTTTTCAAGGCGATAGTTTATAGCACTATACCACAGGTGAAAATAACTAATTTCTTCTCTATTAACATGAATTTTAACGCAAAATAGAATCTGATCGAATTACCTTTTTCTATATGGCATAGGTGTGATGTAAGGAAAAAGAGTATGAAATGTAATAACACAATTAAATGTAGCTTTTAATCAAAATATTAATCTGTATGTAATGTTTAATGGTAGTTTTTAACATATACTTAAATCACTTCGCCGATAAGTTTATATTTCTAACTAATCAGTCGCTAATTATAATTTTATATGTGAATGCGATTTGTGAACGGGTCAAGGCCAAACTAAAAAAATTGCTAATGCTAATAAATTAACATGGCCCCGCCGCCATATTGGCCGAATAGTTAGGACCTTGAGCAAACATGTTATTTTTGCAAATTTTCCATCAGCAGTTACAAAATATTTGTTTGTACGGCTGGCGTAGTGGTTTAAGTGGTAGCATCGCGTAACTTCAGGCAGAGTATTTTGGATTCGATTCCTACACAGTTCAATTCAAGAATAGGGAATTTCGCATAATTTTCATCATCGGCCATGTAAAATGACTGTCCTATTGCTGGTCATGGGTTTCTCCCCGCTATGAGAAGGATGAGGCCATAGTCCATTCGAGAATTTCGAATCGAGTTAGGTAAATCAAATTGTGTTTTCCCGAGTTGGCACATTTATCGACACAGCCAGTAGGTAAATTATCCGTTCCTAAACTGAACATTATAATAACTATCTGTCGTTTGTATACAGGCACACTATTTATCGTTAATTGTAAATCTTTACAACATAATTATTGTCATTACAATCTCAAGCCACATGCACAGTATTTGTATTCCATATTTTTAAATTATTAGATATAATACGACGCGGCTGTATGCAATTTTCCTCAGCTTAGGTAAATGGTGTTTTTACTGCGCGTCACAGCGCGAAAACATAATAGACCTTCCTCAATAAATAGATTAGGTATATTATTCCATAAATATTAATATATTACAAATGCAAAAGTGTATTTGTTTGTTTGCCCCTTCTTTACGCTAAAACTGCTGAACGGAATTTGATGAAGCTTTGCCGTTATATAGATACATAGCTTACCTATAGATATAAAATACATACCTATTAACACTTAACAGCTATCTTTCTTCGTATAGCCGATATATATAATAATATGATTTCGTCGCAAATTATTTATTTACGGTCCTAACCTGAAGGGGCGGGTGGGCGAGAGGCTCGTAGGTAAAGAACAGAATTTACCTTGAAGGCGTTTGCGGAGTACCTACCTACTAAATATCACTAGACGTCTCCTTCGACGAGTCGCAAGAGCAAGGTCGCGCAAATCGCGAACTAAACTAACGCAGAAGTATAACTTCTTGCAACCACTTTTAGTTACAAAAAAAAATGCTTAAGCCAATACGTATCGACAAACAAAGGTGTGACTGACCTTCATTCTAGAACCCGTTACAACTATACCTACACTCGGAACTGGCATAGTACTGTCCCGTGTAGGGATCGGATCCCCAACACTCAGTCATCCAACCATGCAGCTGATGCAACTTGTCGTACGAAAGCGGTTTCGCGTATGAATGGGTTGCATAATATTATGCTACGGCCACACTACCTTACCGTCTACCGGGCTGTTACCGCCATAATTAAAGCATTTAATTACCGTTTAAATTACTGCGTGAAGTCGTGTGGTTACACTAGAGTTTACCCAGATATGTCAATAAATTAGGCGGTAAAAATATAATTTGTCAAGATGGAGGTTGAAGCTGCAGCTGTGTGGTATTTTATGAGTGCCAATTATTTTTACATGAGTCTTATATTTTTTTGGCTTTCTGTCGGGTATGCCAAAGAGACGGTTCGGATTGGAATAATTCCAAAAATTCGAGCGCTTTGTCATTTGACCACTCCATATCGGTAGATACATGCGTCGTCGTCGAACTCATGTTGCACACTGGACAAAGAGTAGTGTGGCCACAAACGCATTAATTACTGCGGTAATCTTCTTTGATGTGCTAAAAAAGACCGCCGCCAGAGCTATTGTCTACCGCATTTTGCCATATTGATTGGCATTGTAAAATTATGGCCATAAATCGTGGTTACACCTAGGCGTTGTTGAAATTATGGCAATAATTATTGGCATATCACGGTAGTGTGGCCGTAGGATTAGACTATGGCCCTCGATATTATCTTACTAAGTACTAGAACGTTGATAAATAGCGCATAGAAAGCCCACCTACCATAAGCAGAGGAGTCAACTTTCCTAACACGAAAGTTGCACCGGTCGTCATGTACATATGCGTAGGTACTATACGTTTGATTGAGATGTCAGTTTATTGCACTGAGATGCGACTAAACCGGCCGCTGTAGAACCGAGTGCTGACCCAATCAGGATTAATCGTTCTTTACGATAATCTTAACGATCATTATTATGTTTTTAGGGTTCCGTACCTCAAGGTAAAAAAAGGAACCCTTATAAGATCACTTTCTTGTCCGTCTGTCTGTCTGTCTGTCTGTCTGTCTGTCTGTCTGTCCGTGTGTCACCACCGATTTTCTCAGGAACGGGTGGACCTAGCAAATTGAAATTTATACCAGATACTGAGGTCTATCGTGTTAGGTGTATGAAAACCAGGGTCCTGGGTCAACCCAATAAAAAGATATGGTCAAAATTAGATTTTTGCGAAAACTTGTAAGTACCAAAATTAACCTAAATTTTCAACTTTTTTTAATTTTCGGAATTTTTCCTTTACTTGTGCTATAAGACCTTGGTTTTGACCAAAATTGACAATTCTAGGTCAACCGTAAGTACCCTATAGGTTTTGGGTCGAAAACCTATATGGTAGTTCCCGTTGAACTAGAATCACGAAATTTGGCCAAAAGCAGGGTCTGACAGCACAAATAAAGGAAAAATTACATAAAGTAAAAAAAGTGGAAAATTTAAGGGTGTCCCCATACATACATAGTAGACTCCATTTAAGATAGTCCTCTAAGTTGTATGGGCGCTCATACAGATTTAGAGGACTAGCGTAATTCAACCTCAAATAAGGTAAAATGCGTACGGAACCCTCGGTGCGCGGGTCAGACTCGCACTTGCCCGAATTTTTTTTTATAGACTCACGCCTGTATCCCCGAAGGCGTAAGCAGAGGTGTAAAAATTACACCCACATTTCACCATGAATTTTTAGGTCCCACGTAATAGGGGGCGAGCCTATTGCCGTTACCGGGCACATCACCAGACTCTGTGCTGCTACTGAGAATTCGGCAAAACCCAGTAACACTTTTGCCCGGTCCGGGAATCGAACCCGGGACCTCTGACCAGCAGCCGCATACGCTATCCACTGGACACATATGTCTTAAAACTGTAGCGTAGAAATAATTAGCTAATAGATAATATACATGTGTGAAAGGAATACTTTACCTAATTGCCATTACCTTAAACAATTACGTTTGTCAACTGGAATCAGAAAATTTCCTTAAAGTACACAACTGTCCCACAAAGTCTCATAATTATGTGACCACAGTTAATGCTGCCTGCAATTGTCTCGTGCTATGCGGTAGATCTCTGAAGGAAATGTACACTTACTTAATACTTGATGTTCTTGATAAGACTGTTTACATACAAGGTAGGCAAAGGTGCGGTTAAACCTTTTATTTCACACAAAACCTACCAAAATTGCTGCACTGATTCGAGTTCCAAAACTGCAACCAATAATAGTAGTAACGTAATATTTACGCCCACTTTAAACGTAATACTAATAAGCTATTCTATTATTCTTCAACCCATTTTGTTTTTGTTTCAGATGTGGCAACTTGTCCTCGTGGTGGCGACGGCGTGCGTCTCCCACGCCGCAGACCTGCCTCCGACGTGCAGTAGACCCGTCTACTGCGACAGCCAGCTCCTGCATCACGTCCAGATAGCGAGGATCTTTGAAGACTCCAAGACATTCGTCGACCTCGAGATGAACTACGACCAGAACAAAACCCTGACCGACTTCGAAAAACTCCTCAACGAGACTAACCAAAAACCATCGAGACCTCAGATAAAGGCGTTCGTCGACCAATATTTCTCCAGTGTTGGAGAACTCGAAGATTGGACGCCGACAGACTACAGCGAAAATCCTCCGTTCATCAACACCATCAAGGATGAAACGTTGAGACAATTTGCCAAAGACATCAATAACATTTGGCCTATCATCTCCAAGAAAGTAAAAGATGTGGTCTTCGAAAAACCAGAACAATTCAGCTTGGTCCCTCTCCAACACGGGTTCATCATACCCGGAGGCAGATTTAAGGAAATATATTATTGGGACACTTACTGGATCCTCGAAGGGCTTCTCATAAGTGGTATGAAGGAAACTGCCAAAGGTGTAATTGAAAATCTTATCCAGCTGTTGAAAATATTTGGCCACATTCCTAATGGGAGCAGATGGTACTACCAGGAACGCAGTCAGCCTCCAATGCTGGCTGGCATGATGGCTCTTTATTACAAATACACTAACGACGTTGAATTCATTAGAGACAACGTTCAGTATCTTGAAACAGAAGTAAACTATTGGCTTGAGACGCAATCAGTTTCTTGCGAAAAAGGTAACCAGGTTCATACCCTACTGAGGTACTACGCACCTAGCACTGGTCCTCGTCCGGAGTCATACCGCGAAGATTACGAGCTGGCTCAGCAAATGAACGAGAGTGAACGCACCGATTTTTACATCAACATTAAAAGTGCAGCGGAGAGTGGATGGGACTTCTCTTCTCGGTGGTTCATCAGTGAGGATGGCAGTAACAACGGTAGCTTGGCTGACATCCAAACCAAATACTTGATACCAGTCGATTTAAATTCAATCTTCACTGGTGTTCTGCAAAACTTGGCAGACTTCCACTTGTTACTGTCGAATGCCCGAAAAGCTACTCGTTATGCAGTATTAGCCGCAGAATGGAGGGAAGCCATACAAGCCGTCCTGTGGGACGAAGAAGCCGGTGTTTGGTTCGACTACGATATGAAGGATAAAACTCATCGCAAATATTTCTATACATCGAATGTCGCGCCATTGTGGCAAGGAGCTGTAACTGATGAGCTTGTGAAACTGAATGGCCCTAGAATAGTGAAATACCTTAAAGAGTCGAAGGGTTTGACGTTCCCTGGTGGTGTTCCTACGTCGTTAGTTAACACCGGTGAGCAATGGGACTTTCCTAACGTTTGGCCACCAGAAGTGAGCATAGTCGTTAACGCTTTAGAGGCTATCCCGACAAAGGAGGCGAAATCATTGGCTGTTGAAGTAGCGCAGACCTTCGTCAGGTCTTGTCACAAAGGATTCACTCAGTACAAGCAGATGTTTGAGAAATACGACGCTATGAATCCCGGTGAATTCGGTGGTGGGGGCGAGTACACCGTCCAACTTGGCTTCGGATGGTCCAACGGTGCTGTACTAGAATTTTTAACAAAGTACAATACAGTGTTAACAGCTGAAGACTCAGGAAACAATTCAAAAAACTAGTTTCACAAATAGTACTTATACTTTTCCTATGCGTTTTACATATCTTTGTATAATTTAATGATGATAAATGGTTGTGAACTTAAACGAATTTAGGTAAGAACTTACGTGGTGCCATACAAAATAATGTTATGTCATCTTATAGAAGTTTGATCTCATTCGGGGTGGAACTATAAATAATAAGCTTTAGGCAATGTTTTCTAAGCATTATCATACGATTGCGAGGAATAAGTGTAACTTATATTGAATAACAAAACAATAATAAAATAATAGAGATTTAAGACCCTATCTACCAATCGAAGAATTAAACTTTAATATAATTATATTGTTTTCCGGTAACTATATACCTACAGGGTGTCACAAGACCCATCACCAAGCCGAAGTCTACTCGTTTTGGACATCATGCCAAGTCATACTAACCAAAAATAATACCTGGGAAACGATTTTTTTTAAGTTTTCACATTTTTTAAACAGCAATTAAAAGCGCGCGCGTGCAATGCTCGAAATACCTACTTATCCATGGGGTTATAGGGCATCTAAAGAACATATTGGCGGGGTAAATGCATCGATTTTGTACCTAATTAGAAAAAATGCATACTAACTTTGAGCCTCAATATCTCCTGAACCAGTAATTTCCCAGGTATGGTGCCGAAGTAATAAATGTTCGTAGTGATTGGTACAACATGGGATTTCAGTTATCGTTAAGGGTCTTTTTACATCCTGTATATCGTGTGCCTTGGTTTTGAGCACTGTTGGAAGCGCTATAATCACGGCATCCACAGATGTGTAGATATCAAATGCAACTTAAATATCAAGTGCCAAATATTTATTGTGATTCTAGTATCAATTATTTTTCAAATGGCATTTTGATTCAAAGCTATGAGGTCAATTTCAATATTACTAATAAGATTAAAGTCCATAATTTTAATAAGAAAGAAGTACTTAAAGCTAAGTAAATAATGATAAATAATATTATCAATTGTATTTTTATAATGAATTTAGTCTAAATGACTCTAAAAGAATGTCTAGTAAGACTAGGCAATGTGATGATGTTGCATACACGGCTTGACACCTACCTTTGAGAAAAATTACCCATCGGTCTTGTTGATTGAGCAAGTTCTCAAACTTCAAAAATGATTTTAAAAACGTTATGGAGAAGGGACTCATGAATTATGCTTTATGCAACTATTATTGTAATCATGTAAATTACTTTTTATGGTGGCACTCCAAATCCCGGGTTCTTTATCCGCCTCTTGGGATTGGCCTCTGCCAATCCCAAGAGGCGAGCAGTGTAGAGTGAACAGACCCTCTGGTCTGCTCACTAAAACCTTCGCGGTGTCCATCTACATACGTCCTGCAGCGGCGGGACTACGCCCCGAGCCCGTGACAATTCCTACGCTTTCAAACAAATGCAGTGCATGTGGTAGGCATTTATTAGTTTGATAATAATTTATTCTTCGTATATTTACTGCCTCTTCGCACCTTCTATTTCTCTTTCCCTCGCACAAACGATTCTTTCCTATTTTCAATGTTCATTTCCTTAAATTGTATAGTATTTATTGCACAAAAATAATTCCTAAAAAATGATTATACTATTTTATTATTTTTATGTAGTTTATTTAAGTATATTAATTTATTGGCGTAATAAATATTTCTACAAAGATAACCGTTAGCTAAAAGGAAAATTCACTTAAAATGTACTTAACCCAACACCCTATAGGTACTATTTGTTAAAAAAAAAATCAAGTACAATGTAAATAGTTTTAAATGTGCAATGTGATGTTATTATTGTTGACTCTGTCTATCCTATTGTTGTCTTTCTCTGTTATGTTAATTTATGTTACTATTAAGTTATGTTTATCTAAGGCTTATGTATGTTTAATCGAATATACCATTAGATAGATAATAGTATAATTTCCTTATGTTGTAATTTATCAATATTCTAAAGTAGTGTAAGACATTCTTCGTTATTTAATTATAAAATGACTACCGATACTAAAATGTGTAACATTTTGGCCGTCCATGCAATTTAATTTCTTGTACCTAAAATATAAAGTATAATTCAGATTACCGTGTAGAAATACTTGTTTTGTAAATCTATTATATATTTTCACCTTGTCCGTATGACGATTGATAGAATGAAAGTGAAATAAAGTGTTACCCAATATTCTCAGTGTTTATTTTTACATTTAAAACCAATCGTTTACATGTTATAGACAGGAGATGGCATTGCACGCAAACATGACAAGGAGGAAGATTTTAAAAAGTCTTATGGCGCTATATCTCATTATGCCACCGTTATCGAACCCTAGCTTATGGAACTTAATTTATCGCACAACACCACACATTTAAACTCCTTCAAGGAGTTCGAATTACTCACCCTTTATAAAAATACAAATTGCCCTGAGTGACTAACGGCTGGTTTCCATATTAGATCTATCCATGAATTTGGCTACTAGAGGTACATATTTGACATATTTTATAAGTATGGAACGTAAGTCCAATATGTATAATTATATAATTATTTGCTCCTTGGTATCTCTAGTGGGTATCCATGTTATTTACTCGAGTCAGAACTGCAACTGCCACACTGAGACGAACTGGCAAGAAACACAAGGAAAAGTTGTCATCTTTATGACACGTAACTCATCAATGTACGATGTATGAGTAATTGTTTAAATAGTGTAGTGGGTTCAATCCCCGCGCGAGACAATACTTTGTGTGATCCACAAATTATTGATTAGAGTCAGGGTGTTTGTAAAGTCTTTCAGGGTACGGCATTTATCACACCAGGCGCGGGCGTTATATACAAAGACAAATACAAATTTATAAAAAAATTTGCCTAAGCAACATACCTACTATTGAACTAAAAATGTTTTAAGAATTCGCTGAATGAATAGATATAGATGCGTACCTTGAATGATAAATATTCATTCAATACAATTTGTTTAATTCTATACCACATGTGTTTGTTATGGAATATTTACATGCTATAAAATAACACACATACTTGTATAATAGTTGTTACACTGATATAACATCTATAGTAATTAATTTCGAGAAGCGAGTGGACGGCAAAACATTTTAAGCGCCCCGAATGTCGTCCTTATTTTTTATTAGTAGTAGAATTTCCGGTACATATTTGTGACCGGTAGTTTTTTATGTACCTAATAGGCAGTAAGCCAGGCGACAGATTGCCTGATGGTAAGCGATGACCGCTGCCCATACACATAAGCAACACCAGAGGTGTAGATGCACAAGTTCGTTGCCGCCCATTGGGATGGAAAAAGAGGAGTATGGAGGAGAATGAAAAGGAGGTGCGGCCTCCGGCACTTTCATACTGCCGGACTCACTTTTTTCACATTAACTTTACGTCAATATTCAGTGAGAGTTACTGATTACTTCCACAGTCGAGCCGGCCCATTCGTGCTAAAAAATCAGCAAGGCTCTACTTATCGTCAGTATTTTTTTTACTGATAGAGTCGGCGATGATATTCGGTACAGACCACTGTTGTAAATTGATAAACCCCACAAAGAAAAAGAAAAGTCAAAGGACCGGGCTATGAGTGCGCCGAATGCCGTTTTAGCTGAGGTATAATGTGCAATAGTAAAGCCTGCACTAAGCCTTATAGTACCAGCCCTCAGGTGTAATCGACCCATAAGTATAAAAATGCAATTACAGGAATGCAATTAAAGGTATAAAAAATGCAATTAAAGGTAGTAGAGCCTTGCTGATTTCAGCATGAATGGGCCGGCTCGACCGGGGAAGTACTACCCTCTCACAGAAAATTGACGTAACGCAACAGTGTAGGTACTGTACCTACACTGTTGCGTTTCGTTCGGTGAGTGAGAGTGCCGGAGGCCCTATCCCCTATTCCTTCTACCTCATCCCACTCCTCATCCTATCCCTTTTTCCAACCCCAAGGGGCGGTATCGCACTTGTGAATCCTGTGGTGTTACTTGTGTCCATGGGCGGCGGTACTTGCTTACCATCAGGTGATCCGTCTGCTCGTTTGCCGCCTAATAGGTACCATAAAAAGAAATACAAAAAAATGAAGGGCATGAAAAATGAGCAGACTCGCCAAATCGAACTCTACAATCAGTTTTGTGTACTGCGCAAGAGTAGTCCTAAGTCGGCCAGGTCGGCTATGCAGACTAAAGACAGTATGGTTAGGTGAAATCACGGGTGAAGATTGGATGTGAAGGCCTATAGCCTTCCCTGGGAGTGGGTTGGTTAGACATGGCGCCATGGGAGGAAGACTGGACAGCTCCTGTACCCAGTCTTCTTCCCGTGGGGTGTCTTTGGTCGGCAGTCCAGGTAGTTTTTAGTGGAAACACCAGATACTCCGGCTCTTATTTCCCCAAGAACCGGAGATCCTATGGGATTTACTACCTCGAAAAAAACAAAGAATAAAGGAGATCTCCTTGCATGGCCTGATTAGACAGGGTAGTGAGCAATCATCTAATCACGCATGAATTCTATGGCAAATGCCATAGAATGCAGGCGTGATTTAAAGTAAACGGGGGTGCATCTAAGGGAACCTACCCGCGGCGCATTCTGGAAGCAGCTAAACACGGTAACGCACGGTCTAGGCTGGCTAATCCTTACACCACAATGGTTCACTTGAATACCCCCAGTGGATCCTCTGATTGTGTACCTATTAGGTTATGAGTACGCACGCCTATTTGTCAACCATTCTTTGGTCTTCCTGACCTCATCTACTTCCATGGCAATGCCTTTGAAAATTTCGCTACGCTGCGAGAGCATTCAGTTCCTGTAGTCTGCATTACTGACTTTATAGCCCTTCCACTTTACCACTCCTTTACGACGAGATTTCGTTTCTTTTAATGCGAACAAATGGTATTTAAGTAAGTATGTTGTGTATGTACACACATAAAATAATAAAACTCAACAAAGTAATCTTGAATGTTCTGTATGCAAATGTTCTGAGGATTTGACATCCCTAATGAAAACGTTAACTCTGTGCTCATCTCTTACAAGGTACCACTTGTAATATACTTGTAGCTACAAAAGCTATAATCCCATAAAAACAATACTTGTCAAAAATACCAAGTCTCGCGACCGTAAAAAGTTGTGAGATCCATGTAATGCCAAGTCAGTTAATTAAAAATCTTGAATATTTTAAATAAATATATTGACTCCGCCATCGCATGAAAACACAATATATCTCATAAGTAAATATAATATGTGTATATATAATAGATGTATATTATATAAATTAGATTGTTTTATGCGATTGCCAAGTCAATATATTTATTTAAAACATTCATGATTTTTAATTAACCGACTTGGTATTACATGGATCTCACAATTTTTACGGTCGCGAGACTTGGTATTTTTGACAAGTATTGTTTTTATGGGATCTCATTTCTTTTTGTAGATAGTCTTACTTTTGTCTTCTCCTTACCAGGTACCTTGTACTTCTTGTACACCAACAACGAATTTTCTTAATTAAAGCTCTCACTGCAAATGTAGTTTTGTAATCCTATATTTTTATAAGGGATTACAAAGTTATTTATGCAGTCATCAACTGCAACTATCTCGAAAACTGGACAGAAATTGATTAATATTTTAATTTTTGCTTGATTCATATACTAAACCCTAATTGTATTCCAAATTTGAAGCTTCTATGTCTGCTAGAAGTGCCTTAGACATTTGATGATCGGTCAGTGAGTGACAAAATTAAGAATTTTGACTTGTTATAATTCTTAAACTACTGGTTCAAATTGAATGAAATTTAAAATACACCTTGTTTATACTATATCTGCATGGTTATAAAAAAAACAGGCTTCTAGTTTTATCCAAAACGAAGTTATAGGGGGTCGAAAATGACCTGAATTGCTTCTAGAAAAGGATGGTGCGGCCGTGTCCCTTTTTTGCTCGACTTGGTGGGGGCACTGCCATGCCCCCAGATATTATACTTAGCTGTTACTACACGAATATAAATATGAAGTCATTTATACTTCACGGTTGATAATAATATAAGGTGCCTTAGTATTTGTATAATTATGAGGAAATGTTTGTTGTCCTTGGCCGTTCTTCCTCGATTCACGACGCGACGCATCTGACGCCGAAACCAGTCACACAAAAACTGTTTTACATGCAAAATGACGATGTAGGTATTATTTATCATTGAAAGACAAAACTGTTACCGCGCAATAGACAATATAATATTCCGACTGATTGCAGTCGAGTGATCGCCTCGCCTTTTGAAACTGCGTCGAGTTTGGGTTCGATCTCCAGACCAACTTATATGTACTTTGTGAACTAGGTACCTACTGATGTTTCGAGTCTGGTTGTCCTTTGTATTTTTTGACACTTTCACAATTTTTGGAATGTTTGCAAAGTTCATCGGGACGCAGGACTTACATACTTATTCCTTGTGCGAGAGTTGTCCCTTTTAATGAACAATAAAAAAACTTCTAAAAATGAATTAGCTTATGTCAGCTTATTCTAACTTAAAATTCGGTGCCTGCCAAGTCCTTTGACTAACCTATCTCGCCTATGGACACTTGGATGAAGTGATATAAAGCTATATTTAGGAAATAAAGCTGTATTTTAAAGGTAAGTAGGTAGGTTCTTACATCGGAATAGTTAGAGGTTATTTTTTGTCATCGTAACCGATCGATACGCGGGCAAAAACTATATAAATGTTGAATAATACTAATTACGTTGTTATGTAACTGAATACATAGATTTTTACTGGGTAAACCCCGTGAGAGCTGACATGATGATAAATAAGAAATTAGTCTAGTACCTATCAGCTGCATATTTTTCGCCACTTTTTTCCTTTTGAATAAATATATCTACTAAGTAAAGCCTTTCCTACCTAAGTCTTTTCCTACCAGCTTTATAAGAAAACCAGTTTGTTCGTTTTTATTTTATGTCACCTCTGAGTGTATTTTTTTATATCTCGCGTTTTAGCTACTTTAATGCGAATCGCCTACTTTAATGCGAACTATGAGGAAGGGCCTATGAAGCGTCCCATGACCCTACAGTATTATAATATTATCTGTGGTTTCAAAAACCTTGTGATTATAACAGAACGAATCTCGGGAGATGCGCACTCTTATGTGCTCTTTCGGATATGCACATCTTCTTCAACTTCGTTGGCTTTATTTTCTTTGACTCAGGAGACACCTTAATCAGGGGGGTGCTATCCTTGTGTGTAATAGGCAAACGACACTTCGTCGTCTTTCGACTGCTACTCTTCCTCTTCGGCTTCTTAGGCTGGTGTCAGAGTATAGGATACGGCGGCCCGTCCGTGGAAAAGATACCCGTGGTACGGGTAACACCCGCGTTGCCATGAAACGATGCTCTAGCAGTCTAGCACAGCGGTGCTCAAACTTTTTTGCAGATGGAACCCTTTTGCACAATTAAATATTTGGCGGAGGCCTTAATAAAAAAAACCATTCATGTACTAACATACATCTTCATAAATTTTACATACGTCTTAATATGTGTACGAAATGGTTAAAACTAATTACAGTGACATCTATATTCTATCTCATTATCTAACTAACGTGATGGAGCGTGAAAAGTTATGATAGCAAATAGTTCTACCAGAAACCGATAGATGGCAATAAAGAAAAATTATTGCTCGTCGATTCTTTTTATTATTGAGATAACAAATCATTACCTATAAAGATTAATTACCTAAATAGCAAATAACGCCGGCCGAAAACCAAGGGCCTCCCTTTGGCAAATTGATATGAAGGATGAGAAAAGTATAAATTGTATGTAAAGTCGAGAGTAGGTATACGGCGATTGTAATAATAAAGGTACAGAGTCTAATGAGTAACGCTTCACAGACCTTTGGTTGCTTTACATTTGGCTGTAGGGGTGGACAAATGTCATAAGCAGAGATTAAATAAGACGCTTGTCTTAGTTACTCTGCAATGTATCCTGTATAATAGCGCATAGGTATAGGTAAATTCATCAGATTCGAGTCGATCGTAAGTTCGTAACTATTTGGGAATATAAAACTATTCTATGTCACGTAAATGTATTATATTATCGACTGTAGCATATTATATAGCATATGTGTACTGTCATAATGATTTACGTATAATTAAATGCATATAATTTAATTAAATATTGTTAATTCATATTACAAACACCCTTAGCATTTCGCTGTACATTCTGTGGTACATAGTTCTGAATGAAATGTGACGTAACATCTTAACGCTATCGCGCACGCGTAGAGATAAGATTGGCGCTGACAAGCAAGCTGTGTTATGTCAACATTGTCAACCGTGACATGACAGTTCTAATTCTGACTTTGAGAAGGAGGCACGTGTATGTTATATTGAAGACCTTGAAAATCACTTGTTGCGTTGTGAACTGTTCGTGAAAGTGCATTACAAAATTCTTCATAGAGATGCAGCGGCCGCGTGATGCGGTGTTAATAAACCTCAGTAGCGAATAATTGGTTAGGTATATTATAAGTGCACGCGATGCATTTGTGTATGAGGTGTAGTGTTGCAGTGTTTCGCGGCCAGTCGCGTCTTGTCGGCCGCCGCTGGCATCCGCCTCGCGCTCAAACAATACACACGCATAATAACTATCAGTACATTCAAGTTAATGTACGCCGGAAATTGTGACAGTGAGTAAACAATGTTCAAGATTTTGTTCCCGCGGTTTGTGCCGTTCTACCCGGTGCTAGGACTGCTCGGGGCCTGCGCTCACGCCGTCAACATTGTGCCAGCATGTAACTCGTCCGTGTACTGCGATGGCGAACTCCTCCGCACCGTCCAACTTGCCAGAATATTCCCGGACTCCAAGACCTTCGTCGATTTAAAACTGAAGAGCACTGAGCAAAAAACTATACTCACTTTCAAGAAGCTTATGAGTGATACAAAACAGCACCCGACTCGTGAAGAACTCTTGAAATTTATCGACGAAAATTTCGAAGATAAGGACGATGTCTATAATTGGATACCGCCAGATTTTGATCCTAATCCGCCCGTCTTAGATCAAATTGTAGACCCCAAACTAAAGCAGTTTGCGAAAGATATTATCGACATTTGGCCGATGCTGGGACGTAAGGCATCATCTGATGTGGTAAAGCACCCTGAAAAATACAGTTTAATTTATGTGCCTAATGGGTTCATGGTTCCTGGAGGCAGATTCAAGGAGCTGTACTATTGGGACTCGTACTGGATCATCAAGGGTCTCCTTGTCAGCAATATGGTGCAAACTGCTAAAGGTATGATAGAGAACTTTTTGCATCTCATCAACAAATTGGGTTATATACCAAACGGCAGCCGTATCTACTACTTGGGACGAAGTCAGCCACCGCTGCTCACGAGGATGGTTTCTGAGTATTTTGCAGCAACTGGAGACATAGCTTGGCTCAAGCGCAACATAGCTACGGTTGAAACAGAACTGCAGTTTTGGCTTGATAAGAAGAAAGTCGTTGTTGAAGCAGATGGCAAGAGGTTTATGATGTTACGATATGTGACAGACGAAAAAGAGGTAGAAGGTCCCCGTCCAGAATCGTACTTTGAAGATTATCTCAGCAGCCGAAAGTTACCTGAAAATAAACGAGAAAAGTTTTTCAAGGAAATTAAAAGTGCAGCGGAGAGTGGCTGGGACTTTTCATCTAGATGGTTTGTTGTGGCTGGACAAGTACCAAGATTCAACCTCACCAATTTGCACACCTCCCGTATTATACCAGTAGATCTGAATTCTATTTTTGCCGAAGCTCTGCAGACAGTTGGCGATCTTAGGAATCAATTGAAAGACACTCGAAGCGCTAAGAAATGGTGGAGTTTAGCAAAGTATTGGAGAGCCGCCATTGAAAACGTGATGTGGGACGCGGAAGCTGGTGTTTGGTACGACTATGACATGCTAGCGAAAAAGCCGAGGAAACATTTCTATCCGAGCTGCGCTGCTCCTCTGTGGGCTGGTGCTGTAGACCCTGCACGAACGCCGACATTCGCCAAGCAATTTGCCAAACACCTGAAGTCTACCACGGTGCTGGGCTTTCCTGGAGGCATTCCCACGTCATTATGGAATACAGGTGAGCAGTGGGACTTTCCGAATGCGTGGCCGCCTCTTCAGAGTATTATGATCGGTGGTTTGGAACGATGCGCGATCGACGAAACTAAGGAATTGGCAAAACAGCAAGTAGAGGTCTGGATACAGGCGAACTACATAGGGTATACAAAATGGCGCAAGATGTTCGAGAAATACAGCTGCATGAAGCCCGGCGATAACGGGAGTGGTGGAGAATATATTGTTCAAGATGGCTTCGGATGGACCAATGGCATAGTTTTGGAGTTGCTCCAGAGGTACGGCAAAGTGTTAAGAGTAGTTGACAAAGGTGATGAGGACTTGCCTGCCGTCCATTTAGTGAAATAGTAATTGTGCCTAAGAAGACAGTGTGTTCAGTGATAAAAAAGTTAAGTAGGCGAGTGGTTTTAGTGTAACGTGTGAGATTGGTGATCCGGTAGCGTGCTCTGCCTACATATACTTATTTATTGAATCACTTATTTTGATTTCAGATGTTCTTTTTAAGCTGTAAATCAGACTTTTGTAAGTCCCGTGGCATGTTTTCGTCGTTAACCGCGTTTGATTTAATCGGGTCGGACATAGCTTTAATGTCATAACGACGCTCACATTGCTTCAAAATCGTAATAATATATTGCATTAATATGACTCAGTTATTGTTAATTGTTGACATTTCCGTTTAAATACATATACCTATAAGTACTTAGATATCTGTAACCGGAAACATCGCTCTTTTAGTTGTTGAGTAATGCAATATTACAGATAATTAATTTATAAATACATTGAATGTGTGTGTATGCGTGTATATGCGTATGTGCGCGAATAATTCCACATAATTGACATAATAAAATAACTTCTAATGGCCTCGTGCTAGCAATTAATACCTACATAATTATAATAACTGCCTGACCTGATAATCGAGAAAACTCTGAATGATATAGAATATAGTGCCACGAGACCACGGAGTAAATTTGCTCTGTGCACGAGACATAGGTACAAGCCACGCTATTTTTATATAATTTTTATATTTTTTGTTTAGTTTGTTATAACAAATTGCGACCCAGTAAATCCACTAAAATATACCTAATTATACATTAAATTATTTACAGGCACATTAAACAGAATATTTTGCGAAATAATTTTTATTTTGGTAGGTATAATACACATATCGCCTGTTGGTACAAATAGTACATTTTAAGGGTATTAGGTATTACCTATGGTCCATTTTCACAGTCACAAGGTTTTCATCAGTTTTTAAGTGCCTTATTCATATAGCAGAATAGATTTTCTCAATCATTTTGTCAATAACAAATTCATCAGTTCTTTACCGCCTACAACAATTCTTGTTAAACAACTAAAATACCAATGTAGTGGGCATTGTGGAGAAGCCAACAAGCATGATAAAGTGACCGTTACAGCATTACAAGGGTTCCCAACTTAATGCTGGCTGTCCATTGGAGCGTAGAGGAGCGGCACTCGGTTCAAACACTTAGCAGTAGAGTTCTAACTCATTTCTATTGGTTGTTTCGACATCGCAAACTCCCAGCCACTTTTCCCAGGTCGTAGGATCGCCTCACCAGGTGGCCCGACGACCTGAAGAAGGTGTTTTAGAAACTAGATTCGGAAATCGCAAGTACTAAGTTGTCGCAAGTTAAAGCCTATGTCCAGCTGTGGACTGCAATAGGCTGATTGATTGATGGTTTGTCCAGACCTAACTCTGCTCCTCTCCACTCCGGTGGACAGCTAGCCTAACTTAGTCATTATTTATTAACAGTTTACTATAAAAGAGTTGGCAACCCTATTTGCTGCTGATATGGCGTTTCAAACGTACAAACTTGTGTTTTTGTCCACTTAAAGTCGATATAAGCAATAAACGATGTATAATATTTAAATTATAAGATTATGCAACACATTGTTACACTAGTAAAATGTTGAAATATTTAATAAATATACTCAGGTATTTATTTTTTGAAATACTGTTTTTTAATTTCTCGTCCTGTCTTCGGGAAGGTCCGAAGTACCCGAAACCGGCGAGAATGTTTAAAAAGAGTAAGTAGAGGGCGTAAGGTTTGTTAGCAAGTCAGTGCAGTCAGCAAGTGGCGTTCAGTTGTCTCTGCCTACCCCGACGGGAAAAAGGCGTGAGTAGGTATGTATATTTTTTTTTAATGTCATCTCTCGCATTAAGACTAAATCCTGTGTCGCGGGGGACTTTACAAACATACACCTAACGGACACAATGAACACCCAGACTTGAAACAACAATTTATGGATCACACAAAGTGTTGTCTCGTGTGGGGATCGAACCCACAACACTCTGCGCAGTGTCAAGGCGAGGCGGCCGCTTAAACCACTACGCCAAAGTCCAAACGTGCAGTCAAATGTATGTATGTATGTATATCTTTTGTCACATAGTTACACACCGCTATTGGTCAAGCTAGACATTCTTATGGCCTAGCAATAGTTATTTGTGCAACAAGAGAGCAAAGTTGTTTTTTGTTTCGAGTGCTGATTTTGAGTCCCGAGCAAGCGAAGGATTCTATGATTGATTCACGAGCGTAGCGAGTGAATCAAAGTTAGAATCCTGAGCGTGGTGAAGGACTCAACAGCACGAGATACAAAAAACTTTGCTCTCGTGTAGCACACATCATTTTTCACCACAGCAGTGAGAACACATATTACTTAGGAGACATAGAAATGGACAGGAATAGATTGAATTCTGCATAATCACTTGTTGATTTAACTCTTCTGGTGTTAAAGTACAGTCATCATCGCTAGTTTCACTCATCTTTTTAGATTATTTTATATATTAATATAATTTAACACGTTACACTATACCTACTGTATCAGCATCAGCGAAATTTTTATTCCCGCTACTTTTTTAAATCGCGTTTTAATACCGCGTCCCTGATGTTTATTTTTCAAATGTATCATTGTTGTAATTCTAAATAAAAATGTATTGGTTAAATATTAATTTTATACTATTAATTAGACTTATTTTTATTAAAATCCAATAATAAATTAAACATGTAAACAATAACATATAAAAAAGTAATTTCTTTATTACAAATATCTTTTTTTTTTGCGTTGCCGTCAAGTTTTCTTTGAGGTCGAATTCCAAAATCGAATTTCGAATTCGAAGGGGTTTGTTTTTTTACTCACTTTTTATATGCATGTGAAAGAGACAGAGCACAGTAAAATTCGAATGTTTCAAATTTATGGCTGAACAATGTCAATTCGTGGCACTGAAGATTGAAAAATTAAAAAGCTACTTTGCCTCACACTCGAATCAAAATCGCGTTTTGTTCACTGTTGTGTCGCAGCAAAAGCGGCATGTTTGAGCTGCTGTGGTGAAAATAAGTATTATATTACTTGTCGCTGTGTGTAGGTACTATTATCTCAGCATGGCTTTTAGTGGTTGAAGTTTCCTAGCCTGTTGATCACTAGAGAGATTTCCTAGCCTGTTGTTCGATTCCCGCCCAGTATAAGGTCGCCCAGTCACGGCCTACAGCGGCGAGCGTTTTCGATGTAAGTTCAAGGCGCGCGCCGCGCGGCCGCCTCACATACACATTTTATACACATATAAAATCGTTTATTATCATTACAAAAGGCTGACAATGATACAAAGTTGAACATTAGTAAATGTAGGAGCATTAAGTAATTAAATTTTAAAATTGACCTTCATAAGCGTCACCTTGTGACCTAGATGAATAAATGATTTTGACTTTGACATTGTTGGTACTATGGTTGAACTCTGCACCTCAACAAAATTATGTGGGGAACAGCTGATTTTCAACGTGATTTCAGCATTGTTCTAGAGCAAAAGTTGTTCTTAACGAGGACAATAATTACTCGCTTAGAGACTTGCACTACTCTATCTCCAGGTTACGCCCCCCTAAGGGCCGAGTAATTTCCCTATACCATATGTTGGGAAAATACACGTGATAGCTGCATATAACGTTGTATAAATGTATACGTATGTTTATCAGTTATCTGCATACCTAACATAGTACAGTCTCCGCCCAGATTGAGACCAGATGCCGGTGTAGTGGGAGCGGAGTGACACGCACGCCTGCCTGCCGCTCGCGTCTCACTTTCATCCCTCGCAACACATTCCTCGCACACATACCTCGCACACATTCCTCGCACACATCCCTCGCACACATACCTCGCTAGCTCCGCTGAGCCGTTTCCACCAGAGCTGTGCTGAGTGCTGACCGAGGCGAGGTAAATGAAGCGATACTATTGGTACTTTACAAACACATCCCTCGCTACGCATCCTCGCACATCTCTGGTGGAAAGGCAGCCTTATAATAGTAAAGTATAGAATTATAGATAATAAAATCAAAGTAGGTATGGAAATTATGGGAAAACACTGCGTTAGCGTGTGAAGAGTCTTGTCCTTCTGGTAGGTAATTTAATAGCTTAGTAGACTTCGTTCGCGGCTCTGCCCGCATGAATTACACCTAGATCTACCGCAGGAATCACACTTATTAGTAAAAAATTGTACAAAAATCCGTTCGGCAGTTTCTCTCTATTTAAACAAAAAGTGGACTTCTATCTTAATATATAAAATCCTTGCGTTACTGACTGACTGACAGACACGCTACAGCCAAAACTATTGGGCGCAGGAAGCTGAAATTTGGCATGTATGTTCCTTGGGGACCGTAAGGGTACACTTAGAAGGGATTTCCCGAAATTCCCACGGGATTGGCCAAAACGGGTAAATAAAAAAAATGCAGGCGTAGCTGCTGGCGGCCTCTAGTTTGTAATATGTATAGATGGGCCCCGACCAACCAAACAAAAAATCCAATATTGAGACCCACCTCTTAGCAGTCTTAGATTAGAAAAAAGGGGCCCAAATAAATATTGCTATAATGCTGACTTTCCATTTGTTTTTAATGCAATTGCGGCAAGTAGTGTGCCACTACTTGCCGCACGTGCACGCATGCGGCATGCCACGTGCATGGGTAATGCATATTACGGCCCGGTAGCGGCGGGCGGCAGCGGCGAGCGTTTTCGATGGCATGTTTACTGTGACGCGGCGCGCGGCAACCTCAGAGTAAACGCGCCATGTGCATCGCCCCTGCCGCGCCGCTCGCCGCTTAGACCGATCTGATGGGAGGGACTAATTTTCTTACATACGACTTGTATATATTCTGTGGTAGGTAGTGCTCGATCGAAAAACCTAGTCCAACCTCTCTGGCTCGATCCATCCTCAAGGATGATAAAAGTTTTATTGCTTTGTTCAGAATATGGAAAATCCAACTATAACAATAAAATTAAATTAAGTCTTTAAATAATTTAATAAACTAATATATACAAGAATTAAAAATTAAAAAACTTAAAATTAAATTTAGAAGATACCTACGAGTATTACGAGCAGTTCATATTAATCATAATATGCATGCATAATACACAGCAATCATAACAATTTTATTGATTGAATCGCTAATTTGTCTTTTAGCATAGGTACATACCTACCTACCTATTACTAAACTGCTGGCGTTTTTAAACGGGCGACGCTGATTGTAAAGGCCTTGCCACACGGCACAATTTTACGTCTTGACTAAATCACTTGATGAAATCGTGACGTGTAGACGCTAGTCGTCCAACTCAAGTTCATCGGGTGGGCGATACCACCAGATTTTAACCAATCGGGTGGACGGAATGCAAATCAGTGATTTGATTGTGACGTGTAGACGGGCAAAGCCAATTCGATTGAAAATTTGATCAGTGGTAAAATTGTATCGTGTGGCAAGGCCTTAAAAAGCGGAATCATATAAATTGCCTTTGACATTCACGCAAATAATATGTATACCTAATATTAATTTATTATGAAAATATGAACTCTATATCAGTAGATAGTGATTAAGTTCGTAAGACTGAATATGATTTCCTTATTTATAAACCTATAATCTGTACAAGTATAATTATAAAATATCGGCATCATAAACTCTTATCATATTTATTGTTTTTATTAGTTAATTAAACAGTCAATAATTAGATAATTATCGTCACGTTGGGCTTGGAGCTAATCGCGGGGAGACCAGTTTGATTTCCGCCTCAAATATTATTGACGAAGCTATGGCGAAGCGGGAGAGTAAACGACTGCCCCGCCGAAGGTCGCGGGTTCGATTTGATGAGATTTTTAATAAATTAGGTACTTCTGCTTGTTATCAAATAAATATAAATATGTAAAGATTGTAGCTTTAATTAATGCAGCGCGGGTTTCCCGCTAGGCTGCTAAGTACTAAAATAAACCAACGCATACATATATACATACATAGACTCACGCCTGTTTCCCGGAGGGGTAGGCAGAGACTACGGAACGCCATTTGCAACGATCTTGACATATCTCTCTTGCTTCATTCACTCCCATCAAACTTCTCATGCATGCTCTTCTGTTCAGGGTACTTCTAACCTTTCCTGTTTTAAGGATGTCTCCGATCTGGTCAGAGAACGTCTGTCTTGGTCTTCCCCTTCGTGCTGTCCCATTGCATCAATTTAAATTAGACTTATAAGTTATAGCACACTATGGCGTAGTGGTTTAAGCGTTCGCCTTGTCGTTTATAAGTGTGCCGAGTGGGTTCAATCACAACACGAGACATCACTGCGTGTCCTGTGAGCCACAAATTGTTATTTGGGTACCTACTTGGTGTCCGTTGATTGCATTTTGTAAATTGACCCGCGAGTGACCACACAAAATTTATGCGTCACCGCAAGCATCAGAGTTCTTCTAAAGTAAACAAATCGGGAAAATTAAAAGTAACCCAGTACCTTTTTAATGCATGTGTATTGTCATACTTCTCCGTCTACCATTTGTGATTTATACAGGCATGGGCATACCCAGGGGGGAAGGTCAGCTGAACCCGCAGACTTGGTAAACCTTTATCTATATCTCTGCCATCTACCTACTGTAATGTTGTCGAGAATAAGTAGTTCTCAAATCTCACTTTGCTAAACATATACTCATATTATACGTCAACATTTAAACTAAACCGGTGCCTCTTTTTAGATTACTCATTACTTCATTAGTGAAGGCAAAAGAATCGCGAGGGACCTAGCTTAAAAATCTGCTTCGCCCCAGACCTAAAACCTGGGTATGCCCATGTATACAGGCATGACCCTTCGTTTACCTACAGGGTGTAAAAAGACCCTTAACGAAAACTGAAATCCCATGTTGTACCAATCACTACGAACATTTTTACTTCGGCACCATACCTGGGAAATTACTGGTTCAGGAGATATTGAGGCTCAAAGTTAGTATGGATTTTTTGATAATTAGGTACAAAATCGATGCATTTACCCCGCCAATATGTTCTTTAGATGCCCTATGACCCCATGACCCCACCCCAGGATAAGGAGGTATTTCGAGCATTGCACGCGCGTGCTTTTAATGGCAGTTTTAAAAATGTGTCTACTTAAAAAAAATATTTCCCAGGTGTTATTTTTGGTTAGTATGACTTGCATGATGTCCACAACGAGTAGCCTTCGGCTTAGTGATGGGTCTTGTGACACCCTGTATAATAATTTATAAACAGAAAACAATAAAACTCTAGGTAAATGCTTGTCTACTACACAATGGAATGAAATAGACTAGGTAAGCATATCGCATTTCTGCATAAACAATTAACATTATTAAATCAGTAGGTAAAAAGGTAAATTATGCTATTTGCATTTAATTATCGCCTATACAAAAGATTTCGGTGAATCGGTGAAATGCTAAACAGTTAGAATCCGAGTTACGACACTTCGATTTACGGAGATTCGCTGTTACATGAATTATTATTGCCATTGAAAAGCAGTGCTTCGGCTTTAGTATTAGATAGCTATACATCTTATACTAACATATAAAGCTGAAGAGTTTGTTTGTTTGTTTGTTTGGTTGAACGCGCTAATCTCAGGAACTACCGGTCCGATTTGAATTTTTTTTCAAAGTTAGATAGGTCATTTATCGAGGAAGGCTATAGGCTATAGGCTATATAACATCACGCTATGAGCCACGGGAGCGGAGCAGTAGCCTTAAATAATGCGGGTGTAACCGCGATCAACATCTAGTTAAATCTAGTATATCATAATGTTGTGTTGTCACGGGCAGATGCAGAGGGTAAGACTGAGAAGCTTAAGTCCCTCAAAAACACCTGTGTCCTCCCATGATAAAATCTTATATCATCACTAGGGTCAAGTCCTCTTCAAACTAAAATAAGCACCCCTCCCGAAACCAGAACTCTGGAGCCGCCACTACGTGTTTGAAGATCATGAAGATTTAATTGGTTAAAAAGTGTCCTTTAAACACTCTTTATCCAATTCACTCACACTCTTTATAAAATTCATTTTTTTTATAGTAATAGGCGGCAAACGAGCAGATGGATTGCCTGATGGTAAGCAATTACCGCCGCCCATGGACACAAGCAACACCACAGGAGTCACAAGTGCGTTGCCGCCCTTTGGGGTTGAGAAAAGGGATAGCCGGATAGGATGAGGAGTGGGATAAGGGAGAAGGTATGGGGGATAGGGCCTCTGGCACTCTCACTCACCGAACGAAACGCAACAGTTTAGGTACCGTTACTTATCGTCGATTTTCTGTGAGAGGGTAGTACTTCCCCGGTCGAGCCGGCCCATTCATGCTGAAATCAGCAAGGCTCTACGTACCTATCTTCTAAAACTGTACACTCAGGCTGGCATGTTGCATAATTGCTTAATATTGGCAAGCCTGACTGCCAAGCCAGAGGTATAAAGACATAAAGACACATTTATTTCTGCATTTTGGTTGTTTCACTTAACACACACAACACTTACACAAGTCAAAGCCCTATTCTATATTCCATTTGGTTAGGTACTTACTTAACTAAAGGTAAACAATCTTGATGTGTCTTTTTTATCTAAAATGTGTTTAAAATCACAATGCTGCTAAAGATCAAGGTAAATACAACATCAATTGAACCGTTATTTTAAGCAGTAGTTTATTTGTTTAACATGTAATAATATAAAAAGTCACATCAAGATTGTTTACCTTTGGTTAAGTACCTAACCAAATGGAGTATAGATGACGCCGGCTTTTCCTAGCTATTCAATTACCACCACAATGGACACAATGTGTGACGAGCACGATCATTTATTCTGTAACCCCGACTTACGCGATTTCGACTTGCTACATACCTACCTATCTCGGAACCTACTTTAAAAACGATTGAGTACCTACTTTACATACGATATTATTTAAAGCAAATAAGCACATTCCGTTTCCATATCGTTTGTGTAATGTTGAAATATTGTACAATAATTCACTGTTCACTCTTTTTATTAGGTACCTACACTGACTACTTTTTTATTTAAAGACATCTGCCGCACTAGATATTAATAATTTAATGTGTATGATACTGTATTGAGGGACTTTTCAAACAAATAATAGGTAATCAAGGGCCTTGTGTCCCTTGATTACCTATTAATTGTTTACAACAGTCAGATTCGATTTCGACACAACAATTTGTATAATAAACTGTTGTCCCGTGAGGCGATCGAACCACAGCAATCGACGTCAAGGTGACCGCTTAAAACACAACACTATCGGTGCAGTGTCTTTCTTGCTTAACTGGCATTTGTGCATAACACTTCTTAGCCTACAGTAGCGCTAAGCCAGGCTTTTAGTCTGTAGACGGAGAAGGGAGTTGTCGCTAGTACCTAGCTTATAACCTTGGTAGGTTTTATCAAGTGAACTATAAATAGAGATCTGTTACGTGGAGACTCGGCTGTTTCTTTAAATGGAGCCCCTTACGACGTCCAACTGACAACCCCCCTCAATCCCCGCTTTCTTAAATAATTATATTTTTTTAGAGCTCTTAATAAAAGACTCTCATAATTTCAAAACATTTATTGCCGAAACATAAACTACTTACTTACTAAAATATAATTTTATGTTTATGTATAATGCTATGTAGCTTTGAACATAGGTAGGTACACAACAGTACCTACACATAAATAAAATTTGATGTCGAATGTTTTAAAAATGGTTAAATTTAAAAAAGTCAGTTACCGTACACGTACATAGATCTTCATAAATTGTACCTAATTAAGAAACAACTCGGTCACGTTAGATTACAAACAAAAAAAACGCATTAGTATCAGTCCATTCGCTTAGGAGCTACTAGGGTAAATACGCTATACGTCGGCCCCCCCCCCAAACTTCGGCCGTCTGCACATTTTCAGCTTGCGTTCATTTAAAACGTAATGAAGTGACAAATTTGCCACTCGAATTACATTCTTAGTTCATATTCTATATGTACAAACCGTTACTTTCCGATTACGTTACTCACTCTTCGCACACTGAGCGTCAGTAGCGATTGCGCCGTCGAAGCGTCAATTTCATTTAAAAAGTACCTTACTTGCTGTGAATACCCACACTTCGGGATTGTTATTCGAACGGTCAGACATTCCTTTTTTCTTGTTTTAAGCTTTATTATCAGTAATTAGTGATATTACTATATTTTGAGATAGTTTTTTCAGTGTTTAACTAATTGTTTTTAAGGAAAAATAGGAGGCCGCCAATAGAATACCAATTTTGAATTAAAACCGGATTCTCGGCCGTGGCCGACTTAAAGTAAATGCAGTCTGTTTTATAAATTCCAATTGTACTAATTCCATTAGCTTAATAAAAGAATTTGCAACGCATATAGGCAAATAAATCTATTTTACGTTTAATAGCCAAATACCGGCCGGGGTGATAGTAGTTGAATCTCGAGAAATAGTGTACACGAAATAGGGGCCGGCTTAGAAACACTAAAGATCGTAATGTCGACCAGCCTCGAATTCGAGCCCATACTATACAGGCTGATTACTTTTTCTTTTTCTCAAAATTAAATTTTTATTATACATTTATTTATTAATAATATGCAGAGTTAAGTTTAAATGTAGGAGTTGGTATTATTGAAAACATTTATGGTAGCTTATTATGGTATGGGAATATAGGATATAAATTACTCTTTGGAACTTGCTACCTTAGCCCATGTTAATTAGCTTAAAAAATATAAATGGTTGGTCGTGAATCTTTCATTCATTAATTAACCTGCATGTCACAAAGAGCTGCCTTTAGAATTAATGCTTTTAATTTAAGGTACTACAATGGCAGTAGGGAGATCCAGGGCCTTCACGAAAATAAAACAAAATTATGCAGTTACAATCGCACAAAAATAAAGGAAGCACTTGAGGCAATAAATAATGGAATGCCCATTCGTGCAGCCTCGAAACTATGTGGCGTCCCGCGAACGACGTTGCAGGATAGATTGGCTGGTCGCATAGACATACATACATTTAAAACGGGACGTCCTTCGGTTTTGAACCCAGCCAAAGAAGAAGTACTAGTTCAATAGCTAATACAACTCGCAAAGTGCGGTTTTCCAAGGAAAAAGCAGATTAAACTAATAGTGAAAAAAAAATACAGCGGAAAACTGGCAAAATCCATTCAATAATGATACTCCGGGCCAAAACTGGTATGAATTATTTTTTAAAAGACATCCAGAACTAATTATAATTATTGTGATGTTTACTTTGTTATAAATTGTAATACCTAACATTATTTAATTGCAAATAAAAAAAAAATACCTACTATTAAACAAATACGATTAATAACGTATATTTAGTGAGACTCCTGCCAAAATAAATCATATTAATAATATTTGTCTATCTTAATTTAAAACATATATACCCGGCCGACATTTGGGAAAATCGCGACCGACAATGGGTCGTGAATGGCCGACTTTAGGGTTTTTTCGTTCTCGACGCATCTAAACCTTAGTACTTTTTCCTTGTAGTAAAAATGTCAACCTTATGCCCATAAACATGAAATAGATTTATCAAACTATCCAAAACCGCATCGGAAGCTATCCTTACGTTGCAAATTGATGGTGCCAGACCGATCCCAAAACAGAAAAAACGTAAGGTGGCCGACATTTAGCGTATTTACCCTATGTCACAGATAGACAGACACAACCCTCTACATTTTGCGTCGAGGGTTCACAAAATGAAATATTGAGGTACCTAGATCATCTAAACTACAGCTCTATACGAAGTATAGAGACAGGAAGAATTTAATGAAGTATGCGATAAAACTACGAATAGGATAAGACCTTTGATTATAAACAGGTAATTATAATCAAAGGATTGGACTTATTACAAACTTCATGCATGTTGGTACTGCTAGCAAAAAAAAAACAGTAAAATAAAAGTACCTAAATTGGTACCTGTTACCAACTTAAATGTATAAGTATAGGTATTATATTCAAATGAGTAAATAGTAAGACGTTTTTGAGAGCGAATGACCTGAGATTGCAAGGAGCAGGGATTTATGAAATTTCCGAGATAGCTCTTTGCCCAGTGGCTGACTAGAAAATTTAGTAAGATGATAATTTATTCCTAGTTTCCTTTATTCTTGCATGAAGTAAACCGAGTAAGCGGGTCACCCGATCACCGCCACCCATAGACACCTGCAATGCCCGAAAAATCACAAATGATTCGCCGACTATAATTTAATTATTTAAACAGGAATCAGTCGAATTTATATTTGGAACGCAAAAATAAGATGTGTATATAAATATATCTTCAAAATGATTTAATGTCTGAAATAATTACGGTAATAATTGTCTGCAATTCTATTCAAATTTCAGCAAAATCGGCAGCAATAAAAATGATAAATTATGTGCAGTCATTGCAATAAAAGATTCGCTTCTTTTTTGTTTTGGCGGCAATGCATCATGCATCAAACTTTTAAAATAAATTAATAACTCTACAATCTACATCATAACCTTCATGTTACTTTTCGTAAATAATTATTTATCTGCTAAAGTAAGCTGGTACTTATTTAAAATAGTAAGAGGATTCCTAATAATTACGAATAGATATTTACAAAATTAATAAGAATTATACTTAATTAACTATGATGCTTACGGTAAGTACTTAGTAGGAAGGTAATGTAAAACTTGTGACAAATGCCTTATAAGTACATTTAGTTTTTACAGACATGATTGAAAACAATTTCAATAAGCAGGTATCTTTAGTGTTGCAACGGCTTAAAATTTTTCATCGGCCACCAAATTTGCCAACCACCTGTCACCAAGCTTTGTGCATTTATTCTTCCTAAAAAAATCTTTCACTTTGTATGTCAGTCAGGTTCTCGATCCGAATACGCATTACACTGTTCTATTTTTAATAAACGGTTGAATTTGGTAAAAAAAAATAAACGGCTGAATTTGGTAAAACTGGTACCACTCCCATTCCTCAGTATTTTTCTTGATGTAGGCAGGTTGCATTAAACTATTTATTTCTGTATCAAGTGCCTCGTGTATCCAAGTATCCTGAATGCCAGAGTTATTTTGTCAATTTCTAATAGCTATATGTCGAGTGGATAATAATTGTGAGTTCTCACCTCTACCCCGGCTACGACCACGACATTGCCCACGAGATGTTCCCCTTGAACGTCCTCTTGCTCGTGGTAAGTATGATGAAGTTGAAGGACAATCCGAGTTGTCTGATGTTGCTGGAGAAGGCACAGAAATAACCAAATCATCTTCATCTTCGCTTGAACTACTGGAACCGCTATTACGGTGATCACAGACTAACCAAATCATCTTCATCTTCGCTTGAACTACTGGAACCGCTATTACGGTGATCACAGACTGTTTGGTTGGTTTCTGGTGGTTGAAACTCGGGATCTTCGTCTGAATCATCTCCAGAAAAGTCGAAGTCGGAGTCATTCAAAACGTCTGCGATGAGGTTAGGTGTTAAATCTAAAAAAAATAAGAAATTGTTAACGTACTTTATATAGTACTCGGGAAGACAGATGTGAAAAATATTAATTACATACTTTTGTACTTTGCAAAGGACATAGAAAATAAAATCAAGGTTAGGTTAGGACTATTTGATTTTTTGGTAAAATATCATTCTGAGTAATTAGTTTGTACTATCAATAACTGGTTTTACACAAAAAACTATGAAATCACTCAAAAACAGAAAAGATTAACATGGATAAACTTACTTCTGCGTAAACGCACGTCCGCTCGCCCACCTTCCGACGACATTTTCAAAGGAATGACAGATGTCAAATGTGTTGTCTTATTTTTTGTATTAACCAGTGTAGTCACTTAATGTTGCCAGTAATTTTTTTTAGAACTAGTAATGAAAATAGAGACCACAGATTTTTATTTCTCCTACGTACTTTGTGTAGTACAGATGTACGCAGGAGGCTAACTCTAAATTTATGTAGATCAAGAGCTCATTCTTAATTAATTTCAATAGCATAACAGTAAATAGCCGATTTTTTTTTTGGTTTTGATTATGGGTTTTTGCATAATATTATATGACTGGCACAAGTTTAGTAAAAATTGTGTAAAAAAGAGTATTTTAGCGTACTCTATTAGTGTTATAGATTATAGAGTGCGGTTACATGATATAGAGTACAACAATACTCTATTTTAGAGTACGGTTGGCAACCCTACCTGTGAGCCACAAATTGTTATTTGGGTACTTGGTGTCCGTTGATTGCATTTGGTAAATTGACCCGCGAGTCACCACACAAAATTTATGCGTCACCCCAAGCATCAGAGTTCTTCTAAAGTAAACAAATCGGGAAAATTAAAAGTAACCCAGTACCTTTTTAATGCATGTGTATTGTCATACTTCTCCGTCTACCATTTGTGATTTATACAGGCATGGGCATACCCAGGGGGGAAGGTCAGCTGAACCCGCAGACTTGGTAAACCTTTATCTATATCTCTGCCATCTACCTACTGTAATGTTGTCGAGAATAAGTAGTTCTCAAATCTCACTTTGCTAAACATATACTCATATACGTAAACATTTAAACTAAACCGGTGCCTCTTTTTAGATTACTCATTACTTCATTAGTGAAGGCAAAAGAATCGCGAGGGACCTAGCTTAAAAATCTGCTTCGCCCCAGACCTAAAACCTGGGTATGCCCATGTATACAGGCATGACCCTTCGTTTACCTACCTACAGGGTGTAAAAAGACCCTTAACGAAAACTGAAATCCCATGTTGTACCAATCACTACAAACATTTTTTACTTCGGCACCATACCTGGGAAATTAGTGGTTCAGGAGATATTGAGGCTTCAAAGTTAGTATGGATTTTTTTCTAATTAGGTACAAAATCGATGCATTTACCCCGCCAATATGTTCTTTAGATGCCCTATGACCCCATGGGTAAGTAGGTATTTCGAGCAACGCACCTCTACATATAATTATTTATATGTAGAGTATTGGGTATGGGTATTTAGGTATTTATTTAACACAAAACAATAAAACTCTAATAAATACTTATTGTCTACTACTTACACAATGGAATGAAATAGGCTAGGTAAGCATATCGCATTTCTGCATAAACAATTAACATTATTAAATCAGTATGTAAAAAGGTATATTATGCTATTTGCAATTAATTATCGCCTATACAAAAGGTTTCGATGAATCGGTGAAATGCTAAACAGTTAGAACCCGAGTTACGGCTCTTCGATTTACGGAGATTCGCAGTTACATGAATTCTTATTGCCATTGGAAAGCAATGCTGCGCCTTTAGTATTAGATAGCTATACATCTTATAATAATATATAAAGCTGAAGAGTTTGTTTGTTTGTTTGGTTGGTTGAACGCGCTAATCTCAGGAACTACCGGTCCGATTTGAAATTTTTTTCTATGTTAGATAGGTCATTTATCGAGGAAGGCTATAGGCTATATAACATCACGCTATGAGCCACGGGAGCGGAGCAGTAGCCTTAAATAACGCGGGTGTAACCGCGGGCAACATCTAGTTATCTAGTATATCATAATGTTGTGTTGTCACGGGCAGATACAGAGGGTAAGACTGAGAAGCTTAAGTCCCTCAAAAACACCTGTGTCCTCCTATGATAAAATCTTATATCCTCACCAGGGTCATAAGTCCTCTTTAAACTAAGATAAGCACCCTCCCGAAACCAGAACTCTGGAGCCGCCACTACGTGTTTTCATGAAGATTGAATTCAAATTCAAATTTAAATTCAAATTCAAAATCGTTTATTCATTTGGGTCACAATGTGACGCTTATGAACGTCAAAATAATAAATTTATAAAATAATTACTTAAAGACTCTACATTTACATTTACTGCCACGTTCGCAAAGCAATAGGTAGAACCATGAGAAAGAACGGGCAATAAAACTCACGGTCACTCTTTTTCTTCGCCAGGTTTTGCATAATACACATAATTTACATTTTGTAAGGTGCTGCAACTGTTACACCTTCTATATCACTTGTATATATTTACTGTACATAATAATACTCAAGCATAATACTTTTGATGTTCATTTGGTTAGTCTCCTCAGAATAGACATGGTGAAACAGGAGCATCCACTTACATTATATATACCTAACAATGCAGGCAATCCGCGAAAGTGATCAGACCCATGATGGAAATGATGCAGTTAAATATTAAAATCTAATACCAGCCCGCAAGACCGTCATCGACCAGTCATCGCAAGTAGCACCCGTTCACGAGTATGACGCATGTGCCAGCCATCATCCCTCTCGCCATATTAGAGGGACAGGGATGACCCGACACACGACGCCACCACAAGAAATGACATTTTAGTGAGCATGACGATAACGGTATACGAACCGGCAGTAAGAAACAATCTATTGGTATACTGACCATGACCGCCAATTACCTCCATTTTCCAGATCGTTATTATGAACATAAATCAGTGGACCGCGTGAAGGAATGCAAATGTAGAAAGAATTTTGTGAAGGTGACAAGTGAACAACGATATGATCAGGAATAAATAATGTTAAACTACATTCAACAAATCGTAATAATATCCAAATCCTGCAAAAATCATGTGTTCACGAGGCACCTCCACTTAACATGTTACTAATTAAGAAGAGAGTATTTTACACAGTCATAAAAATAAAAATAATGGTGAATTTAAAAAAAAAGCAACTAGACCCATGATGTCTTGTCATCTAGAAATTCTTTAATAGTGTAATAACCCCTTTTTAAAAGAAAATTCCTAGTAGTGGTTTTAAATTTGTGCAGAGGTAAATTCATTATTTCTAGAGGTAATTTGTTGAAGAATTGTATACCGAGTCCCGCAAATGAGTTATGAACTTTATGTAGACGGTAGTTAGTGCCCACTAGTTTATGCTTATTCCTTGTGTTCACTTTGTGCACGTCACTATTTTTACGGTAAAGAGTTAAGTTTTTCTTAACGTACATTAAATTAGCAAATATATACTGCGATGCAACTGTAAATATTTCTACTTCTTTAAATTTATCACGTAAAGAATCTCTAGCACCTAACTTATATATTGCACGTATGGCCCTCTTTTGAATAACAAAAATTGTCTGAATATCGGCCGCCGTACCCCATAATAGTATCCCGTAAGACATTACACTGTGAAAGTAACTAAAGTAAACTAGTCTAGCAGTATCTACGTCTGTGAATTGGCGAACTTTCCTAACTGCAAATGCTGCAGAACTAAGTTTGACTGCCAGACAGGATATTTGGGCACCCCACTGAAGCTTACAATCTAAAGTTAAACCTAAAATTACAGCTGAATCAACTAGGTTAATTGTTTCGTTATTTAAAATTATATTAGTAAGTGAATTTCACACATTTTGTTTTGCCAGAGTTGAGTAGCAAATTATTTGTCGTGAACCAACGTAGTACTTGCGCAAGAGAATTATTTACGCTGTCAATGTTACTTGTATTACGATCAACTTTAAAAATAAGTGAAGTATCATCAGCAAAAAGAACAATATCACATAGATTTCTAACAAAGAATGGCAAGTCATTAATATATATTAAAAAAAGAAACGGACCAAGAATAGAGCCCTGTGGAACGCCCATTCCCACTGGCAAACCTTGAGACCTACTTCCACTAACATCTACATACTGAACTCTATCTCTAAGGTAACTGGCAACAAGATTGAGTGCGCTATCTCGAATACCATAATGGTTGAGTTTACGTAAAAGTGTATCATGTTTAACACAATCAAAAGCCTTTGACAAGTCGCAAAAAACACCAATGGCATCCTTCGAATTTTCCCAAGCGTTAAAGATATGTTTTAATAGAGTTACACCGGCATCAACGGTGGAGCGACCCTTAGTGAAGCCATACTGCTCACTGTGCAATAAATTATTTGTGAGAAAGTGGCTCTCTAACTGATGCAAAATAACCTTTTCAAAAATTTTACTGATTGCAGGCAAGATAGAAATTGGCCGAAAGTTACTAGGGTCGCTCTTGGATCCTTTTTTGAAAAGTGGTATCACCTTGCTGTGTTTCATTAAATCAGGAAATACCCCTTTATCCACGCATCTATTAAATATTGCAGCTAAATATGGAGCTATGCTAAAAATGATTTGGCGAACAAGACTAACTGAAATACCCCATAAGTCAATAGATTTCTTAATATTGATGGTCTTGAAAGTCTTGAGGATGTCATTGGAGTCAATGTATTTAAAATTAAACAGCACATCACACTCATTCACATTGCCCCTAACTAACATCTCTGCTTTGCTTGGGCATGAGTCTAAACACTTGGTTGTTTTCACTGGTATGTTTATGAAGAAGTTGTTAAAAGCCTGAGCAACATCAATTTTCTTTGTAACTATTTCTCCATTACATTTTAATTCATAGCTATTATCTACTAACTTAGCTCGACCAGTCTCACTGTTAATAATGTTCCAAGTTGTTTTTATTTTGTTCTTGGATTCTTTAATTTTATTACTTATAAATATAGACTTAGCTGAAGCACATGCTCTCTTAAAAACTTTTGAGTAATTTCTTACATATTCAATAAATGAAGGATTAAAATTGTATTGCTTCATACCATACAGATCATACAACCTAGATCTACTTTTGTATATTCCTACTGTTGCCCAATCACAAAATTTAACTTTAGAGCTCTTGGCAAATGTCTTCTGCTTAAAAATTTTATTGTACTCATTTTTAATAACATCAAATAACCACTTATATAATTCATCTGGATCATCGTGAGTTAAGTCAATGCTGGCGATCTTAGCAGCAACATCATCACTAAAGCGATTAAGGCGAGCAGAGGTCATAGGCCTACATGTGATTTTTTGTACTGTAGGGGTTGTATTAGTTGGAATTACAACCTTTTGTCCACAGTGATCCGATGTCAAGTCACTCAAAACAGCTTTACTTAAGTACAAACAATTGCAAAAAATATTATCTAAGCATGTAGAAGAATGTGAGGTAGTTCTGGTTGGTTCAGAAAATAAAACATTCAAATTAAATGACATAAATAAACTAACTAACCTAGTACAAGTTGGTGATTGTTCTAACAAGTTAACATTGAAATCACCACATACGATTATTGACTTCCTGCTGGAACTTAAGTGTTTTAAGACGTCCTCCATGATGCTTTCAAATTGGCTAAAGTCACTTTGCGGTGGTCGGTATACACAGACTATGACGTGTTGCTCAAGTTCAACACAAGATATCTCAGCGGTGCGCTCGATAGAAAGTTCGGCTATGTCCTTTCGTTCTTTACATTTAATACTATTACAAACATATATGAGAGAGCCACCACGAATAGCGTTCTTTCTTACGAATGCACTAATTACTGTATAAAATTCATTATTGAATATTAATTGGTCACCTCTTAACCAATGTTCCGTAATGCATAACACATGCAACTTATGTTTCTTTAAAAATAAATCTATCTCTAATTCTTTGCCAGATAGGCCTTGTATGTTTTGATGAGCTAAGTTTAAAACACATGAATGCCTATCTGTTGTCTCATCTAGTAGTTTAAACTAATAGATTTGTCAATACTACTATTGGTATAACAATTATCTACCAAATTCCTAAGTACTCTAGTAGTACTGCGTTCACTATGTAAATTAAATGCTAATAATTTAGCAAGTTGTCGCCTATATATAAAAGAGAGATACATAGTATCTTTTGTTAAAAAGAAATTACTAATAAAAATATTAGAGTCAAAAAATAAAATATGGTCACTATGACTACAAGTGCTATTATATAATAATAGATTCAATTTACCTATCTGGTCATTTTCTTTATAAGATAAGTTATTGGAATATGGTTATGCACAGACAATAAAGTTGCACCCCACTTTAGAACTTTGTTCTATCATAATATCTGATAAAGCTAATATTTCTTTCTTGGTAACTAGTAGGCTATCCCCATATAAAATTATAACTGTAGAATGTTTATTTAGTCTAGCATACTTTAATTTATTAATTAACATAGACATTCCTTGTCCTGGTGAACAAATATTTTGTATTGACCGATCAGTATAACTATTAATCAGGCTACCCATACCAATTCCTAATTGGTCAGAAAAAATTAAAACATTGTTATCTAAAACCTTATTATTTTCATTATGTAACAATGTGTCAGAACCATGACATGTTTTCGAAGGATATTTATCTTGAAAGTCACTTAACTTGGTTGTACAATTAGGTGAAGCCTCTAACTTATGATTTGAACAATTTAAACAGTTACCATTGTTGGTCATAGAGAGCAGTTGTTTTAGATTTTCTCTACCAACTCTGCTAATTTCATCATATTTCAATATATATTCCTGTGTTTCACTTTGATGATCTATTATCAATTTGTTGAGCTGTGCATTTAATGATGTGATTTGTGTTTGCAGCTCACATGTGTGTTGTTCATATTGTAATCGGCTACAGGCTAATTGCTCACTACTATCCTTAAGCTTAGAAACTAATAACTCACTCTCTTTAACTAAATCATGGTTAATTTGTGTTAAATCTACAATTTTCTTTGACCTCTTATAGCCTAACTCAAGTCGCTTTATTAATTTATTTAATTTTGTCAATTTCCTAAATTTACCATTTGACACCTTATATGTAAAGTTACAATTACATTTTACAGATTTAAAAAATAGAATTGGTTAAAAAGTGTCCTTTAAACACTCTTTATCCAACTCACTCACACTCTTTATAAAATTCTTTTTTTTTTATAGTAATAGGCGGCAAACGAGCAGATCGATTGCCTGATGGTAAGCAATTACCGCCGTCCATGGACACAAGCAACACCACAGGAGTCACAAGTGCGTTGCCGCCCTTTGGGGTTGAGAAAAGGGATAGCCGGATAGGATGAGGAGTGGGATAAGGGAGAAGGTATGGGGGATAGGGCCTCTGGCACTCTCACTCACCGAACGAAACGCAACAGTTTAGATACTGTTACTTTACGTCGATTTTCTGTGAGAGGGTAGTACTTCCCCGGTCGAACCGGCCCATTCATGCTGAAATCAGCAAGGCTCTACGTACCTATCTTCTAAAACTGTACACTCAGGCTGGCATGTTGCATAATTGCTTAATATTGGCAAGCCTGACTGCCAAGCCAGAGGTATAAAGACATAAAGACACATTTATTTCTGCATTTTGGTTGTTTCACTTAACACACACAACACTTACACAAGTCAAAGCCCTATTCTATATTCCATTTGGTTAGGTACTTACTTAACTAAAGGTAAACAATCTTGATGTGTCTTTTTTATCTAAAATGTGTTTAAAATCACAATGCTGCTAAAGATCAAGGTAAATACAACATCAATTGAACCGTTATTTTAAGCAGTAGTTTATTTGTTTAACATGTAATAATATAAAAAGTCACATCAAGATTGTTTACCTTTGGTTAAGTACCTAACCAAATGGAGTATTGATGACGCCGGCTTTTCCTAGCTATTCAATTACCACCACAATGGACACAATGTGTGACGAGCACGATCATTTATTCTGTAACCCCGACTTACGCGATTTCGACTTGCTACATACCTACCTATCTCGGAACCTACTTTAAAAACGATTGAGTACCTACTTTACATACGATATTATTTAAAGCAAATAAGCACATTCCGTTTCCATATCGTTTGTGTAATGTTGAAATATTGTACAATAATTCACTGTTAACTTTTTTTATTAGGTACCTACACTGACTACTTTTTTATAAGACGTCTGCCGCACTAGATATTAATAATTTAATGTGTATGATACTGTATTGGGGGATTTTTTCAAACAAATAATAGGTAATCAAGGGCCTTGTGTCCCTTGATTACCTATTATTTGATTACAAAGTCAAAATCGTTCGTCTAATAAACTGTGTCCCGTGTGGAAATCGAGCCACAGCAATCGACGTCAAGGTGACCGCTTAAAGCACAACACTATCGGTGCAGTGTCTTTCTTGCATATCTGTCATTTGTGCATTTATTCCTAGAACTACAGTAGCGGTAGAGCTAGGCTTTTAGTCTGTAGTAGGAGAAGGGAGTTGTCGCTAGTACCTAGCTTATAACCTTGGTAGGTTTTATCATCATCATCGGTCCTGTATATAATTTGTCCCACTGCTAGGCACGGGCCTCTTCTCACTATGAGAAGGGTAAGACCATAGTCCATCAGGCTGGCCAAGTGCGGGTTGGCAGACTTCACATGTCTTTCGAGAACATTATGGAGACTCTCAGACATGCAGGTTTCCTCACGATGTTTTCCTTCACCGTTTAGCAAGCGATAATTAACAATTTAATACGCACATAACTTCGAAAAGTCATTGGTGAACTATAAATAGTGATCTGTTACGTGGGGACTCAGCTGTTTCTTTAAATTGAGCCCCTTACAACGTCCAACTGACAACCTCCCTCAACCCGTCCACGCTTTCTAAAATAATTATGATTTTTTCAGTGCTCTTAATAAAATACTCTCATAATTTCAAAACATTTATTGCCGAAACATAAACTACTTACTTACTAAAATATAATTTTATGTTTATGTATAATGCTATGTAGCTTTGAACATAGGTAGGTACACAACAGTACCTACACATAAATAAAATTTGATGTCGAATGTTTTAAAAATGGTTAAATTTAAAAAAGTCAGTTACCGTACACGTACATAGATCTTCATAAATTGTACCTAATTAAGAAACAACTCGGTCACGTTAGATTACAAACAAAAAAAACGCATTAGTATCAGTCCATTCGCTTAGGAGCTACTAGGGTAAATACGCTATACGTCGCCCCCCCCCCCCCCCCCAAACTTCGGCCGTCTGCACATTTTCAGCTTGCGTTCATTTAAAACGTAATGAAGTGACAAATTTGCCACTCGAATTACATTCTTAGTTCATATTCTATATGTACAAACCGTTACTTTCCGATTACGTTACTCACTCTTCGCACACTGAGCGTCAGTAGCGATTGCGCCGTCGAAGCGTCAATTTCATTTAAAAAGTACCTTACTTGCTGTGAATACCCCCACTTCGGGATTGTTATTCGAACGGTCAGACATTCCTTTTTTCTTGTTTTAAGCTTTATTATCAGTAATTAGTGATATTACTATATTTTGAGATAGTTTTTTCAGTGTTTAACTAATTGTTTTTAAGGAAAAATAGGAGGCCGCCAATAGAATACCAATTTTGAATTAAAACCGGATTCTCGGCCGTGGCCGACTTAAAGTAAATGCAGTCTGTTTTATAAATTCCAATTGTACTTATTCCATTAGCTTAATAAAAGAATTTGCAACGCATATAGGCAAATAAATCTATAGCCAAATACCGGCCGGGGTGATAGTAGTTGAATCTCGAGAAATAGTGTACACGAAATAGGGGCCGGCTTAGAAACACTAAAGATCGTAATGTCGACCAGCCTCGAATTCGAGCCCATACTATACAGGCTGATTACTTTTTCTTTTTCTCAAAATTAAATTTTTATTATACATTTATTTATTAATAATATGCAGAGTTAAGTTTAAATGTAGGAGTTGGTATTATTGAAAACATTTATGGTAGCTTATTATGGTATGGGAATATAGGATATAAATTACTCTTTGGAACTTGCTACCTTAGCCCATGTTAATTAGCTTAAAAAATATAAATGGTTGGTCGTGAATCTTTCATTCATTAATTAACCTGCATGTCACAAAGAGCTGCCTTTAGAATTAATGCTTTTAATTTAAGGTACTACAATGACAGTAGGGAGATCCAGGGCCTTCACGAAAATAAAACAAAATTATGCAGTTACAATCGCACAAAAATAAAGGAAGCACTTGAGGCAATAAATAATGGAATGCCCATTCGTGCAGCCTCGAAACTATGTGGCGTCCCGCGAACGACGTTGCAGGATAGATTGGCTGGTCGCATAGACATACATACATTTAAAACGGGACGTCCTTCGGTTTTGAACCCAGCCAAAGAAGAAGTACTAGTTCAATGGCTAATACAACTCGCAAAGTGCGGTTTTCCAAGGAAAAAGCAGATTACATTAATAGTGAAAAAAAAAATACAGCGGAAAACTGGCAAAATCCATTCAATAATGATACTCCGGGCCAAAACTGGTATGAATTATTTTTTAAAAGACATCCAGAACTAATTATAATTATTGTGATGTTTACTTTGTTATAAATTGTAATACCTAACATTATTTAATTGCAAATAAAAAAAAATTACCTACTATTAAACAAATACGATTAATAACGTATATTTAGTCAGACTCCTGCCAAAATAAATCATATTAATAATATTTGTCTATCTTAATTTAAAACATATATACCCGGCCGACATTTGGGAAAATCGCGACCGACAATGGGTCGTGAATGGCCGACTTTAGGGTTTTTTCGTTCTCGACGCATCTAAACCTTATGCCCATAAACATGAAATAGATTTATCAAACTATCCAAAACCGCATCGGAAGCTATCCTTACGTTGCAAATTGATGGTGCCAGACCGATCCCAAAACAGAAAAAACGTAAGGTGGCCGACATTTAGCGTATTTACCCTATGTCACAGATAGACAGACACAACCCTCTACATTTTGCGTCGAGGGTTCACAAAATGAAATATTGAGGTACCTAGATCATCTAAACTACAGCTCTATACGAAGTATAGAGACAGGAAGAATTTAATGAAGTATGCGATAAAACTACGAATAGGATAAGACCTTTGATTATAAACAGGTAATTATAATCAAAGGATTGGACTTATTACAAACTTCATGCATACTGCTAGCAAAAAAAAACAGTAAAATAAAAGTACCTAAATTGGTACCTGTTACCAACTTAAATGTATAAGTATAGGTATTATATTCAAATGAGTAAATAGTAAGACGTTTTTGAGAGCGAATGACCTGAGATTGCAAGGAGCAGGGATTTATGAAATTTCCGAGATAGCTCTTTGCCCAGTGGCTGACTAGAAAATTTAGTAAGATGATAATTTATTCCTAGTTTCCTTTATTCTTGCATGAAGTAAACCGAGCAAGCGGGTCACCCGATCACCGCCACCCATAGACACCTGCAATGCCCGAAAAATCACAAATGATTCGCCGACTATAATTTAATTATTTAAACAGGAATCAGTCGAATTTATATTTGGAACGCAAAAATAAGATGTGTATATAAATATATCTTCAAAATGATTTAATGTCTGAAATAATTACCGTAATAATTGTCTGCAATTCTATTCAAATTTCAGCAAAATCGGCAGCAATAAAAATGATAAATTATGTGCAGTCATTGCAATAAAAGATTCGCTTCTTTTTTGTTTTGGCGGCAATGCATCATGCATCAAACTTTTAAAATAAATTAATAACTCTACAATCTACATCATAACCTTCATGTTACTTTTCGTAAATAATTATTTATCTGCTAAAGTAAGCTGGTACTTATTTAAAATAGTAAGAGGATTCCTAATAATTACGAATAGATATTTACAAAATTAATAAGAATTATACTTAATTAACTATGATGCTTACGGTAAGTACTTAGTAGGAAGGTAATGTAAAACTTGTGACAAATGCCTTATAAGTACATTTAGTTTTTACAGACATGATTGAAAACAATTTCAATAAGCAGGTATCTTTAGTGTTGCAACGGCTTAAAATTTTTCATCGGCCACCAAATTTGCCAACCACCTGTCACCAAGCTTTGTGCATTTATTCCTCCTAAAAAAATCTTTCACTTTGTATGTCAGTCAGGTTCTCGATCCGAATACACATTACACTGTTCTATTTTTAATAAACGGTTGAATTTGGCGCGCAGTGGTCTGCGAATACGAAATTTTAAAATATTTTAGCTTAATCTGTGATTATCTATGAATGAAGAAAAATTCAGACGATGATGAACTATGCCTATCCTAAAATCTGAATATTTCAGGGCGAAGCAGAAAAGTATGTTATACCTAATATAATTTTATTTTACTCATTATAGATTTATTTTACAGATCCGATTTTGATGAAATTTGGCACGGAATAAGCACAATTATTTGCCTCCAAAGGCCGCAAGTCCAGCTACTAATATCATATTATGACCATACTTTTCTGTTACCCTGAATATTGCATATACCTAATTATTGGATGAAACATAGGTTGTAAATTTTCCTAATTTCTGTGTATATTAAATTTAATGATTTAATCTATTAAAATGCAGGTGCCACCATTATCCTAACGCCCAGGCTATGCTGCCTGATACTGCCCACTATACCAGACCGTGATAAAATCGTGCCGTTACACCATAGATGTATAATTATGATAGTTTTATTATGTGCTAGAGATGTTACATCATCAACTGCAAATTATCTGCAAACTGCATAGGTAAGTACTTGTTTGCATCCTAGATTCAAATATAACTTTATATACCTCCCAGGATAACAATATTGAACATGTTTCAAAACTTTGGTCATTTAGCATGCGGATCAACAAAAAAATTTACTTCCATCTTCAGCAACATCCCAGCTACATACTACTTACAGATAAGCATTTATCCGTAAATTAGTCAGTTGTGAAAACGACAACATCAGCTGACGGTCCTATAGGTATAATGGGCATTGACCTTTATTCGACCGCATCGAAACCGCAGTCGCTCGCGGGAGTGACATAGGGAAGCTCCATTTGCGAGCCGAATTCGGCTTCTAACAGGACTTGCTGGATTTTAAGCCTGGTAAGCGCGTTTTGTTTCGAATGCAACCGTTTGAGGGTGGGAGCACAGCTTAGAAGGAAAAGCTCATCAGGATCTGTTCGGGTGCAATGGCAAGGAGTTTCTTCTTCAGTGGAGTTCAGCCGTGGTTTTTTCGGCGAAGGTTGAGAGTCGTCATCTTCTTCCTCGTACTTCACGTCTTGGCCGTTGTAAGAAGAGAGGTCTGGTAGACACTGGATGGCGCGTTGACGCATCTCCTCTTCCGCGTCTGAGTCTTCGGCGTCTTTTTTCGATCTGCACAGAAATATTGGGGAGATTAGAGTGTTGCGAGTGTTACTACTTAGTGGAATTGGAACAGCAGCAACTGGTGCTTTTATATTTTAAATATGACTAGAGGACGCCAGCAGCTACGCCTGCATTTTTTTTTAATTTACCCGTTTTGGCTGATCCCGTGGGAATTTCGGGAAATCCCTTCTTAATGCAGTCCTACGGTCCCCAAGGAACATACATGCCAAATTTCAGCTTCCTGCGCCCAATAGTTTCGGCTGTAGCTTGTCTATCAGTCAGTCAGTAACGCAAGGATTTTATATATTAAGATAATATTACTTTAACGGTAAAGGAATTTTAAGGAACTGTTGTTGATAAAATCGTTGGCAGTCTGCCATTTCTTCTGATCTGGCATGGTGAACTGTGGTCTATCTTCTGCGTTTTGAAGAAGGCTTTACTATCATCAGTAAGGGCCTGTTTCACCACTGTCTAGTAAGTTCTGGTTAAACTACTTGACAAATAAATTCATACAAATTTCGTTCTAATTTTGAATTTACTTGGAAGGTAACGCTTACTTAGAGGTGGTGAAACAGGGCCAAGACAGTTAATTTTGATCGAATGACAAAGATTGAGAGAGTGAAAAAACTATCAAGTATACGAGCTTATCTTCAGTTTTCGTGTGAGTTTGTGACCAACTCCCGTATCGGAGTGTTAATAAAGACCTTCTGAAAATCTGAAGGCTTCTGACCTCTCGTGACCTAGGTAAAGATTCTTGCTCTGACACTAAAAACGGGACCACCAAATTAAAATTTACGAACAACAGCCATACGTTAACTTTACCCTTTGATAACATAAGTCACACTTAATAGCGTTAGTTTTACACAAAAGAAAATATAGGACTAAAAATACTCACGCATTATCCTTTGGCTCAATATGCGGCAGTAAAAACTTCATGGCTTGATGATACGGCCATCTTGTTCGACCTCCGTGCGTTCTCTGTAGCTTTATGAAAGAGTCGCGAAGGGAACGCCAGCGTTTCTTGCATTCCGATTCTGTAGTACAATAATCTAAATATATAAAAAGGAAAGCTGACTTAATGACTGACTAACATATCCAATTATCAATACACACTAACGGCCTGGTCACGGCCTACAGCGGCGAGCGGCAGCGGCGAGCGTTTTCGATGTACATGGCGCGTTTACTGTGACGCGGCGCGCGGCCGCCTCAGAGTAAACGCGCCATGTACATCGCCCGTGCCGCGCCGCTCGCCGCTTAGACCGATCTCGTGACCAGGCCGTAAGGGCGGGTTTCAATATCCGATCTATCCAAGGATTTAGCTACTAGAGATAAGTACATATTTGTCTTAAACTGGTCACAAAATATGTCAATGTAGCTGTCTCTATAAAATTAAATAAGTAGATCGAATATTGAAACCGGCTATAACTAAGTAGTAAAGTACACAGTGCAAACTACTAGAATTACCTGAACAACAATGACAGTTAAGGGCCCCTTCACACTATTGTTTGTCTAGCGTAGGCGTTCGATGATCGTATGCGTCGCGATTACGCTGCGTTGTAGAGAGTTAGTGACGTTTTCTATTACGCTAAACTAACGATAGTGTGAAGGTGCTCAAAAAAATCGAGTTTGTAATAATTACTACACACTTGAAATTATGTACCATGATTCTTTTTATAATGTGCCTATGTAAGCACTAAGAAAGGATTTTCGGTTATTCAAATCCTATGGTGCAGCCATTCTCAAAGTGTGCTCCGCGGAGTCCCAGTGCTCCATGAAGCATCTCTACGAGGTTCACGAAAATTTATGTCAATAGTAGTCGCCAAATATGAAAAAGGTTCCATCCCTAAAAATCTTTAAGAACCACTGCTATGGTGGGAAAGGAAGGTTGAAAGATTGTAAATTGGTAGGTACTTATACAAGTCCTTGAAAACAAAAGTTTACTGTGGTGGTTTTAAATGTAACCCATTTGGAAATAAAAAAGGGAAGCTGATGGTTTGCATGAAACTAAGTACCCATGTCAGTTTGGTTGAGTTGATGAGATGTTCTTTTCGAAGCAATTTTTGTGTCAGGCCTTTCTTAGTAGCAGTAGGTAGGTACACAACCAAAACCTGCCCAAGATAACCGATCCTCGTCTTAGCAATAACCTATCATCCCCTTGGCTTTATCCCAGTGCGTCTGGGTCCGCTAACTAATCTTTTTTTTTTTTTTTTTTTTTTATTTATTTATTTACACAAGACACATTACAATCGAAAAAATACCACTTATCACAAATACAATAAGTTATTGATCTGGATTGCAACGCAAACACATGTGCACACAACAAAATACAATTAATAAATTAATTACAGATTTGTGTTACAAAATATCCATAAAATGAGTAAATGTACGAACTGAATGTTATGCCTACATAATATAAACATAACACACTCTCTGGACGGTTTTTACTCTGAAATTTCCAAGGCCATTCTGCTATGGAGGATGTCTTTCACAATTTTCAAATATGTATTGAAGTTTTGATCCATAATATCCAGTGATTTATAGTTTATTACCATATCATTGTATTGACGGGCCATCCGAGTTAATGGGTTAAAATAAGAGATATTGTTTTTATAAATTTGTAAGGCAAATAGATTTGTACGACTAGCTCTACGAGCACTATATTTAATATTAAAATTTATTTGTGAGAGTAGTTCAGGTGTATCAATAATATAATGCAAAATTTTGTAAAAGTATGCTAAATCAAAATATATGCGTCGGCTTACTAGAGGCTGAACTTTAAACTTGCAGAGTCTATCGTGGTAATTTAATATTGATCGACCGGGGTTTTGACGATAGCTAAGAGTTCTAAGAAATTTTCTCTGAACACGTTCAATGTGCTCAATATGAACCTTGTAATTCGGCGACCATATGGGACTACCATATTCTAATATAGTCCTCACCAGAGCAAAGTACAAGTATAAAGTACTAGTAGATTTTCTGAATTCCTTGGTATTTCTCAAAACAAAGCCTTGTAGTTGATTGGCTTTACTTATTATATAATCATAGTGAGAGCGAAATGATAGCTTGTCATCAAATAGGATGCCTAAATCTTTTACTATTTGTGTACGATTAAGTGGTTGACTATCAATATTATAGTTCCATGTGATTTTATTATGTTTTGCAATCTAAACGAACTTGACTGAATCTTAGCTTTTCCACAGAGCGACTGTCGTCTAATCTTCGCAATTCAAAGGGACAGTGTTGTTCCACGGGGACGGCAAGCAATAAATGACTATTTAGTACCTACGCGTAAATTTTCGACTGCCTCGTTGACTTGGCGGCATAAATGTGCGCGTGGGATTGGGAGGTTTCGGGTTCGATTCCCGGGTCGGGCAAAGTGTTATTGGGTTTTTCCGTTTAGTAGCAGCACGGAGTCTGGTAATGTGCCCGGTACGGCAATAGGTAGGCTCGCCTCTTATTACGTGGGACCTAAAAATTCATGGCGAAATGTGGGTGTAATATTACACCTCTGCCTTAGGGGATACCCGCGTAAGTCTATAAAAAAATAAAACAATTTTCGAAAAGTGATTGATGCCTGCTTTGTATTTGTATCCGAGACCCTCTGCATAGCAATATGTTGGTATCTGCACTGAGCTATCGTTGCCTTGTCTCCTTTATGTTACTCTAAAACATGCGCCTCTAAATAATCAATAATAATTAAAATACGAGAGAATTGCTACACAAAATACATTAAAACCGGTCTCTCTTTGTGTTTTAAATCTGGACAAAGCATTTTCATTGGTTTCTGTTATGAATGACATTGGAAGAGACTGTAGGGGCATGGTTTTGCGCAGAATCGGGCACTTTCGCGCTATTGGTAGCTAACAAGTTAAGCTAGCGAATGACGAATAACAACGTCAGCCGATTGTTGCGATTTTCCTCATCTCTCCCTATAGGTACATAAAGAAATTAATACTCTATTCTGTATAGGTAACAGCTGTAGCCTTTACTTGGTGGTAACTTCAGACAAAGGATGAGTCTACTTATAAATTAAATAACAAAGAAAAGTAGGACTCTGTAAAGATACTTACCAGATACATTCAGGGCATCTTGAACTTCTTTCCATGCTTCATCTCTTAGCTTTGTCTTATTGAAGCCACTTACGGACTTATCGTACAAAATGGGATGTTTTTCCACCTCCTTGATCAAGTCAAGCTCATTCATGTTGAAACTTCTTTAGTGGCTGTTTAGAAGATGGCTTTTGCTTAAAACTTTATAGATGTGGAAGCAAAAGAGCCGGAAGAATGTTATTATTTTTTAACAAAGTTGATAAAGAAACTTTAACTTTTTATCAAAAGATACTAATTTAAAATCATTTAAAAATCTTAATTAATGTCTATGCACGACAATAAATTATTATATTAATTTCAAAGCATTTTATATTATTTTCAGAGTTTTAACATAATATCGTATCATTCACATTTCACTAACACTTTCGTTGGTCCGTGGTAACTCATAAATCACACTCGACACAGATTTGTTGTCGTTTTTTTCTGTTGTTTTTACAAGAGGTATTTTTAACTGTTTATACAGGAAGATTCATGTGTTGGACTGGTTATTGAGTGCAGGAAGCCGGGGTTCGAGTGGGGCAGGGCTGAGGTTGGGGTGGTCCAATGCCGCGCGGTACGCGCGCGCCGCGCGTATCGAGCGGCGCGGCGAGACCGACGCGACGCCGCGTCACTACGAGCCCTAACTTTAACTTTATTGATTTTACTGATTAGAGAACAAGCTGAATGGATTAGAGATACGTTTTGTAATCCATCTAGGATTATGGTAATTGATGAATTTGTTTTGATTTCTTTAATTATTTAACTTAATGCCGAAGGAACTGCATAAAGAACCTAACCAAGTACGATCTACTTTCTATATATTTTAATAGGTGCAATAAAACGGTGAACACAAACCCAATTAGGTAGGTAGCTAATTATATGTACCTAGGTACATAGATACCTATGTATGCGTCTGTTTACTAATATCACAACAATCAGTTGTTAATAAGTTAAAACTCATCTAGGTAGTAGGTATAGCTACCTATGTTACAACATACCTACTCTAATAAGTTTAAGTTGGGCAGTGTTGGCTGAATTATTGAGTTTAAATACATAATAATTAATAAGACAGCATCCTTAACTGGTTACAAGTAGGTACAAGTTACTTAGGTACCTACCTACCTACTCATTGAATGATATATAATCGTGCCTATATTTTACTCTACATAGAAATGTAGGTATGTTTGGAGTTCATTGCTAAGTAAGCACCTATTACCTACCTAAAAATAAAATATTTAGCTGATATCTTTTGTTACCTAAATTTTCCTCAATAGTAGGACAGTAATTGTATACAGGTACTAGGTCGCTAGTTTACGCTTCGTAGGTTTGTACTCCAAGTACCTAGTTATTTTCACGCAGCAGGTCCTATGCCAAAAATTGTAATAAATCTTTCACCGGGACCACGATTTGCAGACAAGGCGGTTGCTGAAAGCTCCGCTTACGTAATAAATAAGCTTAAGTTCAGGAAAGTTATTTCAAATTGTGTTCATTTACTACAGCATACAGCGCGACCGGAAGCCGGTCGTTCCACAGATGGGACGCTAAGTAGTAGGTACTTATGTCCAGTGATGACATGCAAAATATGCAAACGTTGCGTCCCATAATATACTCCACTCACAAGAACTTTTTGACTGCACGGTTGGCGTAGTGGTTTAAGCGGCCGCCTCGCCGCTTGTCACTGCGCCAAGTGTTGTGGGTTCGATTCCCACACGAGACAATACTGTGTGATCCATAAATTGTTGTTTCGAGGCTGAGTGTTCATTGTGTCCGTTTATTATCGTTTTCTGAAAACATCGTGAGGAAACCTGCATGTCTGAGAGTTCTAGTTCCATAATGTGCTCGAAAGGCATGTTAGACCTGCCAACACACACTTGGCCAGTGTAGTGGAATTTGGCCTTGCCCTTCTTATAGCAAGAAGGGGCCCGTGTCCAGCAGCGGGACAGTATACTTACTGGGGTGATGATGATGCTTCCGTACACAGATATAGATCTACATAGATAACGCAATTATCACGATTTGTATTGAAACCAAGCGTGACGACTTTTTAATACCTACTGTACGAACTGTACCGAAGCGATGCGCGACAGTATCGCTTGTGCGATATTCATCGTCTCCTAACACAACAACAACGTCAGATCAAACGTCCAAAGCAAACGCGGCAACGTAATGTCTGTGGTAATGTGAATAAAGTTTACATAGCGGTAATTTATAGTTAGGTATATTCTGGAACGACACCACGGTAATATAATCTAACAGTATTGTAACTCGGTCGTCTTCGTGAGTTATATACCTACCAGACGCGCCGCATGCGAGCTGCGGCACGATAGCGGCTGCGGGTACTGTAGGTACAGTCCGCCCAGTCTAATGGGTACTCTGCTCGCGGCGCGTAGGTATAACTCGAGTTTCGTGCGTTTGTATGGAGTTACAATACTGTTAAGGCTCCAGTACACAATGGTCCATGATGGGCCACTGCAGGCCATCGCCGTTGTATACACACGCCTACACACCAAACTATGCTAAACCAGTATAAATTGATCGTTTAATGTGCGGAAAGATCACACAAATCGAGACCATGATAAACTGGTTTTGTTTAACTTTATGTGTAGCCGTATGTACACGGGGTACGGCGATGGTCTGCAGTGGCCCATCATGGACCATTGTGTACACGGGGTGATGGTATACAGTGGCGGGCAATTGTCAATCGTGGCGCGCAATCGGGATGTTGTCGGTTTTTTGGGCACACTTCAAAGGAATCGTGGCGTAGCGTGGTCTGTGGTGTTCACACAATGGCCCATTGTTTAGTTCGTCACCGACCGCAGACCGGGAGAGTGCACTTTTTGTTTTATGTATATAGAAGGCAGTAAAAGAAACTGCATATGTATTGTATATATATTATTTACAAAATAATTATTATACAGTTATGCTATGAATCAGTAATGGGGCAAAAATCTAAAAAAAGAATTCTGTCTGTTTGTCTATTTGCACACACTAATCTCGGAAGTTACTGGACGGATTTGAATGGTTTTTTTTTTATTATATTGCTATTAGGTCAGGCGACATATAGGCTAAAATTGATTTTGGAAAGTGGAACATCTGATGCAGAACCACAACAGCCCAGCGTAACTATAAGACATAAAAATTACGGTGTGGCAAAAAACATTTCACATGTTGAGCATTTTTTGATAAGCAATTCAAATTTGAAGATCTCGAACATCTGATGTGGAAATTAAAGAGCCCAGCTACAATATAACATACAGGCTTGTCTTTTTAGCAAAACTTGTTCAGTCTGATGAGCATTATTTAATTGTTGACTTGTCAAAGATCTGAAACATCTGATGATGAACTATATGAATCCATCTGCACTATTCCATACAGACTTGACGGCTTAGCAGTAGTTGTCCAGTATGACAAGGATTTTCTGTTGAAAGATTAATATTTATAACTAATTATTCGATCAATCAAAGACCCGAGGAGGGACACAGGATAGTTTTTATCGCGATAACTTACATCCACGCGGGCGGAGCCACGGGCGACAGCTAATATATATTATTATTTATTGTCTTATGCCTGTATCCCCGAAGGGGTAGGCAGAGGTGTAAATATTACACCCACATTTCGCCATGAATTTTTAGGTCCTACGTAATAGAGGGCGAGCCTATTGCCGTTACCGGGCACATCACCAGACTCCGGGCTGCTACTGAGTATTCGGAAAAACCCAGTAACGCTTTTGCCCAATCTAGGAATCGAACCCGGGACCTCCGATCAGTAGTCACATACGCTATGCACTGGATCAAGGAGCCAGTATATAATATGTATAAAATATATACTTGATGAGCCCGCGGTTATACCCGCGTTATTTAAGTCTTTGTCCGCTCTCGTGGCTTAGAGCGTGATGTTATATATAGTCCGTGCCACGAGAACATAGACTTTTTGTAAACTAAGAATTTCTACTAAGTGACTTAGCGATAGTTCTGTCAAAAACAAATAATGTCAAATCCAATGAGCACAACGGTACATAGATACGTGTCATTGGAATCTAATATGTCAATGGATCGGATTTTTATCGATATTATGCGCTATTAACAGGATTTTTTAATGTTTTGAGGTACTGACGCCTAGAATGTCAACATTTGGCGTTACTTCATTGAAATGTTACATTCTTGGGCTTAACATGCATTTATCATCAGAGGACAACATTATTTTTTTTAGTTATCAAGAAGGGGTAAACGTGAAGTTCAATACATGTTTATAGGATCGCAACGCACTTCCTGCTGCCGGCATCTCGAAAAAGCGGGTGCAGAATAGCAGATGGCAGAAAATTATTTATACCTAAAAAAGAAATTGCGTTTTCAGACTACCGTAACTGTTAATGGATTTTGTTTAAGTTCATTCTGACGATTTCATTCACAGACAACGTAAAATCTCTATGCCTAGAAATTTTTATGCAATGTACTAACTAGTTATCTGTAATATTATTCATTGTTGGTCGATAATTTAATATTTTAGGATAGGTATGCTACTTTGAGAAAATTATTTATTGTCTATGATTTAAAATAAATCCTGTCAATAATAGAATAACATATAGGTATGTACTCTATCATTAACAAGCATGGTAGTACCTACTCTATTTTTCCTTAATTTACAGAATAGATTACGTCTAAAACGACAAAAAAACGGCAAATTTATGAACATTCGACCATTCAAACACAAAATCAAATATTTTTATTTCAGTAAAATTCAACAATATAAATTTAAAAACATAGTGGCATAATTAAAAAAAAAAGTATAAAATCTAAAACACAACTGTTTGAAAAAAGGTTGTGAAGCTCTGAATGTTTGTTTACAAAAAGTCTATCTTCTCGTGGCACCAACTTTAGTCTATTAGATAGCCTCCCTCGATAAATGGGCTATCTAATAGAGAAAGATTTTTTTGAGATTAATCGCAAGATTAGATAGCCGTGGCCGCAATTATTTCCACGTCCATCGCAAGTGATTCGCCAGGCAGCAATGAGTCATGCGCCGTTGTGTGAACACCAAGTGATCGTGGCGATGGCCTGCAGTGGCCCATCGTTGGCCACTGCAGGCCATCGCCATTGCGTACGGTAATGGCGATACATGTTCACACAATGGCGGGCGATGGCCTGCAGTGGCCCATCATGGACCATTGTGTACTGGGCCCTTTTGATATTATTACCGTGATGACACGCAGCTTGGAATAGGTACTTAAAAACAGTTTTAATATGAATTTACGCATAATATAATTTTAAAATAACTTACCTGTGATAGGAAATATGTTCCTGCCTTTGGGTGCTCGAAATTTTTGGGCTATTGCAGTTAATTATCACGCAACGAGGCATTTTTTTAGTTTTTTGCGGACGTTCGGCTGCAACAACGGACGCGCGGGGACTAAGTTAGCGGCGACCAACCTCGACGCTTGGTCGGGGTTCAGACACGCGAAGTGCATGCATTTGCGTTATCTATGTAGATCTATGTCTGTGCTTCCGTAAGAGGGTAAAGGTCGTAGCCGACTAATACAATAAGGCTCCAACACCACTCTCACACACCTTGATAAGCCAAATGGAGTGGCCACTACTTGCTGGCCACTCACCAGCTAGCATGCAACCAGCTGTCTACGCGCTTACTGTTCTGGAGTGGCGGCCACGCACCGGACTTAGGTGGACTAAGGTTCATATGCGGGCAGCGGATGGGTGCAGGTGGCTCAGGATCGGTCCATGTGGAGAGCCTTCGGGAAGGCTTAAGTATGCCCAGCAGTGGACGTCTTTCGGCTGATATGATGATTATGACTCTCTAGCATCGAGCTTTAAAGATAGACTGCGTGTCTACTTCGCGTTGGCAAGCCTCTTGAAGCGAGCAGTAAGCGTAGCTTCAACTATCGAATGGTACGATGACAGTAACCTAGCTCACAGCAAGCTGTTTGCTAAAATGTTAAATAATATTACTAAGATAAAAATGCTTGGGATTAATTTGCTCGGTCCCACAGGCTACTTATGTTTGATTAGTGTTAAGTATCATGTGAGTGTGAGTTATTGTGTCTATATTATGCTAGTTTAGTACTTTTATATTATTATTAAAAGAGCCTTATAGACACACCAGCTCATATACCTATGAAAAGTTCAATGTAGTTACTACATAACGTAAATAATAATAACGTCACGCCTTTTATCCCCGAAGGGGTAGGCAGAGGTGTATTTCTAGACCCACTTTTCGCCAGATATACTTTAGTCCCACGTAATAAGGGGCGAGCCTATTGCCGTACCGGGCACATTTCCAGACTCCGTGCTGCTACTGAGAATTTCGTGACAGAAAAACCCAATAACACTGCCCGACCCAGGAATCGACCCCGGGACCTCCCGATCCCACGCGCACATTTATGCCGCGAGACCAACGAGGCAGTCGTATAGGGTTTGATGTCGAGTTTTCCGTCTCTACGCAAAGATGGTATTTGCATCGTGTTATCCCTTAGTCGCCTCTTACGACACCCAGGGGAAGATATGGGGTGGTGACACATGTATTCTATGCCGTCAACCACACGTCAAAATGTAGTTACTAAGTTTTTAAATTGTATAGAATCAAGACGTAGAAAAGAGTGGCCCGGAGTTTCTTGCCCGATTCTTCTCACGAGGCTCTACTTTCTGAACAGGCATTTTTTTTTTTTCAATGCTCAACTATGTTAATATGCATCTAAAAATACTTTTTTATTTTTAAATTTGTATGACCTTCTGACGTGTCCAAAAAAATTTAACATTTTTATGGAAATAAACATATTTGAGTTTGTTAGATCAATGTAAATTATGTCTACTGAGGAGTGAGGACGCTACTAAAGCTCAAAATTAAATTGTGTTGTTGTTGTACCTACCTATATTTCGTCTGCGACTTTAAGGCTGCCTGTCCATTAAAGCAAAGAAGAGCTGTGTCAATACAACCAATAACATTTCATGAAAACTGCGCAGCGGATTTATTATGTACCTATTTCTATTGGCTGTTTTGACGCAGCTCAGCTTTTCTCCGCTTCAGTGGATAGACAACCTAAGACTTCCCCGGTCGGACCGAAGAGACCGACGGCTTTATTTGCCCTTCGAACCAGTCACCCATTCAAATGCTATTTCATTCTGATAAATCGTTATTAATTTGAAAGTCTTTCCACTAACATCAACAAAGGCAAGAAGGCATTTTCTTAGACGCAATATTACTACATTTTAAACACATTCATACATAACGTCACGCCTTTTATGCCCGAAGGGGTAGGCAGAGGTGTATTTCTACACCCACTTTTCGCCAGATATACTTTAGTCCCACGTAATAAGGGGCGAGCCTATTGCCGTACCGGGCACATTTCCAGACTCCGTGCGGCTACTGAGAATTTCGTGACAGAAAAACCCAATAGCACTGCCCGACCCAGGAATCGAACCCGGGAAAATCCCACGCGCACATTTATGCCACGAGACCAACGAGGCAGTCGTATAGGGTTTGATGTCGAGTTTTCCGTCTCTACGCAAAGATGGTATTTGCATCGTGTTATCCCTTAGTCGCCTCTTACGACACCCACGGGAAGATAGGGGGTGGTGACACTTGTATTCTATGCCGTCAACCACACGGTCAGACATTTTAAACAAATAATCGGAATTAAGGTAAATAAAACAATTCGCACTTGTAATCAGAATCATCATTAATTCATTTAATAAAAATTATAACACTTTTAAATTCATTAAAACATTAAACTTAAGAAGATACTTATTAATTATAATAATTATTAATAATTGCTAATTGCTTACAATCAGTACTAAATAACACATAACATCCTTATCCTTGGTCCCACATACGAACAAAAGTCACCAACACAAATAGAAAATAGTATCTTCAAGTAATTTAAGCACTCACACAGACAAACGCCCGGTTCCAATAACCGATCTCTCTATTGATTACTACTAGAGATATATATTTAACCTAAGCTCCATAGAAAATCTATACATATAAATAAAATTGGAGTGTCTGTTTGTAATATTAAATAAACGGCTTTTTACTAAATGCATAAGGATGTATACACGGTACATGTACCGTAAAAATGTCATTTCGGTATATGTATATACCGAAAAGACATATTTTACCATTTTTGTCTGTCTGTTTGTTCTCGCTAATCTCTGGAACGGCTGGACCGATTTTGACGGGACTTTCACTGGCGGATGGCTGGTGTACCATACACCAAGAAGTAACTTAGGCTATAAATTAACCGGGTACGCGAAGTACTTCCCACAGGACGCGGGTGCAACCGCGGGAAACAGCTAGTAAGTCAAATAGGTATCTCTAGCAACCGAATTTGTGGATAGATCTAATATTCAAACCGACCGTACGGTTTCGGATCAGATCACTCAGTAGAGTTTAATGGCGGTTCAACGCAATGGCGGACTCAAGATTTCATTTAAGGGGGAGGCGGTTTCTAATTTATATATTTTCTGGGAAGAGCTTGACACCGGCTATTCTCGTTTAAGGGGAGGAAGTTTCTTATTTTATTTTTAGGCTGCTTGACCCTTCGGTAGATTTTACAAAGATCAACAATACAACCGCTCCAAAAATCATCCGTCTTCTGCCATTTTCATTTGAGGGCGAGGGAGTTCTTTGGTTTTGGGCAGAGATTGATCCCGGCTACGATAGATTTCACCAACATCAACTACTGCCAAACCCTCTCTTACCTCCACCAAAAAATCATCTGTTTTACCCCAAGACAGACTTTTAGTTACCCTGAGACCCTGGATAAAACCTTTCATCAGGTTAATGTGGAATTGATCTAAACCAAGGTATACAAAAAAATATTACAATATCGATCGTCGTCAACCGTGTGTGTCTGTGTAAGTGCGCATCAAACAACATCAAACAAAACAGTACATATTTCGCTACTTCACGCATTTCGTCTTTGAACAATATTAGTGATTAAGCGTAGCCATTGGGGCATTATCTTACGAATATAATATAATGCATGGCAATAGCGGATCAGGTTTCTCTTTTAGGGGGAGAGGAGGTAAGTCTTGAACTAGTAAGAATGTTTATCAAAGGAAACTCTAATTATTAATTAATAATCTTTGGAAAAACAACAGATGCTTTGAGCAGATGAAGTGTTCATCCTCTTAGTTCTCCCCCTGGATTCGCTCTTGATGAATGGAACACGGGCGAATAAGCATTTTGATTTCGCGAGATTTAAACTCCTTCAAATACATTTTTAATAAACATGTATGACTACTTGATATTGTAATAGGAATGTGGTTCTTATTTTACCAACGTCATTGATTAAACTAATAATATAATTATTTAAACTTCATACAAACTTCCACATTTTCTTTGGCTTAATACATTTTTAATGACGGAATATTTCAGATTATATTTATATATTTAAACATATTTTTTTGGAAAATATTTCATCCTCACAAATCCTTCAATAACAGACTATAACTTAAAAATAAAACTTAATGTAACTTAACATATAATTTTCTACTTAATTTGTTTTTATAGACCCACGCCTGTATCCCCGAAGGGGTAGGCAGAGGTGTTATATTACACCCACATTTCGCCAAGAATTTTAGAGCCTAAAGAGCAATACTTAAAGCCCATATTTGAATGATATTCTTTTGATTGGGTGTGAGGTGAGTCGTTTATTTGGGCTAAGGACCTTTACAATAACGTCCTAGTAGGTATAGACGCCGGCAAACTTCTTGAACACTACCATAGACCAAAAGAGCTGCGCAGTACCAATTTTACGTACAAAAATGTCTCCTGCGCATGCATATTGGTCTATGGTAGTGTTCAAGAAGTTTGCCGGCATTTATACTGGTAATAAAATTATTTAAAATTCATACTTATACACATTGACCTCAATATACATTTTGAATGTAACCTAAAGAAATGACTTTTAGGAGCTTTAGCTATAAGGCCGCGTATTGCGCATTGCAAAATTTAAATTAAAAAAAAAACAATTATAACATACCTAATAGTTGTTTGTGTGCGTGCCTGTTGTAAACATTGTTCTTTTAATTTAGGATTTTGTAGTTTTGAACATTAGTGAAATGACAACAGTGTCGATAAAAGTTTTAAAGTGAAAAATATGCTTCGCTTACAAGCTGGCTGCATAGAAACTAATTTTTCTAGGCAGTTGAAAATACAATTTCTTGAACCAATAGTCTCCATCTTTGTCTTGAATAAGGGATAAAATAGGCTCGCCATAAACAATTATACAGGTATAACTAAGAAGCCAAATTATGCAATTTAGTCCAACACGAAAATCTAAATCAAATTGAGTGGTTCACAAATTCTAAGAGTGAGAATCATCGCATCGAGTTTAAGTAAGTTCTGTTTTATACCTCCCGAAAGACAAAGATGACTCCATTAGTTTCAGGAAAGTCCTTATGTAAATCGATGAATGTCATAATTTAATCTCAATTCAGTCGAATTTCGTCGCATTAAATTAAATACGACAATCGACCACCTGGCGAATTACCCGCAAAATAAGGCAAATGACTGTCCTCTTGAAGAAAACAAAACTAAAAACAAATAAGTATTATCTACGATCAACAATAGCGAGCCTAAACACTAACCCTTCTAGCTCATTCAAAAACTATAAACGAAACTATGACCTTCTTGGGGTTGAGCTACACCTATCAGCACCGCATCGCACTTTCCTATGCTTCTATCTTTTTCTGTCACTTAAGACCGTCATTTACTAGAGCGAGAAAGAGAGAGGGAACGCTTCAGCACGCCGCGGATTCGAAAAGGCGATCGTGTTCCCTCTCTCTTTCTCGCTCTAGTAAATGACAGTCCTTAGTGACAGAAAAGGATAGAAGCATAGGAAAGTGCGATGCGGTGCTGATAGGTGTAGCTCAACCCTTACTGTTGTTCATATTATTTATGATATTAAAATGGATCATTTTGCGTACCTTTTCTCTTTCCTTACCAATTTACGTTTGTCGTGTTGACCGTGCGTTAATTTTAAATGTCTTCGGACGGTTCTCTTGCTCGTCAACTTTTTGTTACAAATGGGGCATTCAAATGTCTCTTGTTTATCCATATGTACCAAAGAATGCTCTTTAAGTGAGCTTGGACGGGTAAATGTCTTTTCACATAATTCACAATTATATGTCCGTTCAGAGCAACCAGCCTTATGTTTTTTATATTCAAATTTTGAAGCAAATCGCCTGGAACAAGTTTTGCAGCGCCTTGCCCCTATATGGTTTGAAATCATGTGACTTCGTATTGACCCCTTAAGAGCAAATCTTTGTCCGCAATGCTCACAAACAAACTTTGGCTTGCTATGAGATAAAAGTATATGATGTTGTATCCTCAATCTTTTGTTAAATACACGCCCACAATAGTCACATTCATATAATTTTTCAGTCTCTCTTCTCATATGGATTCTTAAATGCTTTTTCAGCGCACCACTACAACGGAACTTTTCGTTGCAGAAATCACACACATTTGATACTTTCAATTTATGTCTCTTCAAATCGCTCTTACAAGGGAAGTTTTGACGGCAATCTTTACATTGTTCAGCTCCGTGTACTTTGCGAATATGGCCTGAAATAGACTTTTTCGAATGATACATCTTCTTACAGTGGTCACACTCGAATTTCCTATCGTTAAAATGGAGCAACAAATGCTCCACCAGCTCTTGCTTTGTAGGGAAGCACTTGCAACAATATTCACACCTATAATCTTTTTGATTTTTGTGGACGATTTGTATATGTGTCAGTAAGTTAGATTGCGATTTGAATGTCTTGAAACATATCAGACATGTGTAAGTCTCTCTGTTGTCAAAGTGAATTTTCCATATGTGGCTTTTCACATTTTGTTTACTACTGAAATATCTCTTGCAATAATCACATTGATAGTCTAACTTCAGTTTATGTACAGCATTGTCATGTTTCATGAGATCTGAACGATTATAAAACGTTTTAGAACATGTTTCACACTTGAAATCCTTTTGGTTCAAGTGTCGTTTTTTATGTGCATAGAGGGCGCTGTTGTCAGTAAATGCCTTTGGACACAAAGCACACTTGTAGCGCTTGTCACCGGTGTGAATTCTTATATGTCTGATGCAGGCACTGGGGTCACTGAATGCCCTCTGGCAATACGTACACTTATGTGGTTTATAACCGGTATGAATCCGCTCATGGAGAATCTGTCTATCCAAAGCTACGAAAGTTTTATCACAATATTGGCACTCGAATTTGTCTTCTTGGGTGTGTACATCATGTATATGCTTTCTTAAGGCAGGAGCCTGAGTGAAAGATTTATTACAAATGTTGCATATATATGGGCGCTCGCCTAAGTGTACGCTTCGGTAGTGTAATTCGACGTTCGCTTTCGCCGGAAAATCTTTCTCGCATGTTGGACACGGGTATCTGTTTTCGGCGTTACGTTTGAACTCTATGTCTAAAGGTACTCGAACCACTCCATTTGACTTCTCCCTTTTTTGCTTAACCTTTACCTCAGCTTTCAATCTTGGACGTATCACTGACTTCTTGGTTGTAAATGTAACTTTAGCTTTTTCTTCTGCATTCTTTTTTGGCTTATTCACCTTTTCTTTTTTATTTTCTTTTCCTTTATTTTCTTTTTGTTTATTCTTTTTGTCTTTGTTTTTCTGCGTTATTCCATTATCATCTTCAACTTTCATTTTTTGTTTACATTTCACTAATTTGATGTGGTGTTTCAAGTCTATTTCCTTGTAGTACCCGATGCCACAGTGACATACGTGTTGGAATGGTTGATGTAGTACTGAGTGCGCTTCGAGGGTACTTTTAGCAACGAACTTGTAGTCGCACTCTGGACACTGGTAAGATTTTGGTAAGTTTTCATTGTAGTATAATTTATCTTGAATTGTGCGTTTTCTGAAAAATTGAAATACCCAGTTTATAATAATACTCAGTATGTTACAAATACAACATTGTAAAAAAAAATATTAAGGTCCCTTTATAAATATCGTACTACTTTTGTCTATTATTATAATCGCGTTAGTTAATGAGTTTGTATAGTATGTATGTTCGCCACTCCCCATTATTCTCCTAATGTTTTTATCGAAACAACATTTTTATGAATCACACAAAGTGTTGTCTCTTGTGGGGATCGAACCCACAACACTTGGCGCAGTGTCAAGTGGCGAGGCAGCCGCTTAAACCACTACGCCAACCGTGCAGTCAATGTCGTGTTATCCCGGTAGCATGCAAGACTTGTACGCCTTGGAGCCTGAGGTCCCCTTACCAGTCCAATCAGATATGAAAGAATATCAACTTTTCCACAGAGCAACTGCCGTCTGACCCCCGCAACCCAAAGGGATAGCGATATTCTATGGTTTAGACCACTATCAGTTAAAAACCTTCATGACCGCCGGGACCGACGGTTTAACGTGCTCTTCGAGGCGCAGGGCAAGCGATAATTACCAATTTAATACCCACATAACACTACAATAATATAACCGACAGGGCGTCGCCAAGGGGGATCAGAGTGGGACAGCTGAGAGACACGAAAACCCTACAAGAAAAAAGGCTAGTTGACAAAAAAAAATTGTAAGTCCGTCCTTTAGATTATTCGAAAATAAGCGATACGTATTTTTTTATTTGTAAATTAAACCAAAAATGACCAAGATATAGCTCATTAAAGTTACGTATAACGTCACGCCGTGCTGCATTTTTCGCACTAGATGACGTCACACGTAACTTTAATGGGCTATAAATCTTTGTTATTTTTTATTTAATCGAAAAAAGAAAAAATACGTGTCCAATATTTTTTTATAATCTTAAATACGGACTAAATAAAATGTAATTATTTTGACCTTGGAAACTACCCTATTCATACTTTTCTCATTTTCCATATCAACTTGCGACCTCCTAGGCAATCGACTGCCTACGCCCCTGCCTACGCGGAATACCCACATAACACTACAATAATATAACCGATACCTACGCGTGCAAGTTCGTGGTCAAAAGCTAGTTACTAATATAAGGCTTACTGAAAGCATATCTGGCTTGCGACATGGAAATAATAGAAAGAGCAACAGGGAAGGGTGTATGAGGCCCGACCATAGAAGTCTGATATTATGACCGAAAATGGAAGTAGCAGCCATGTGTGAATGTTTATTTTTTTTATGGCCCAGGAAGCAAACGAGTAAGCGATTACCGATGCCGATAAACACAGACGCTAGAAGAGTCGCAAGTGGATGGAACTGGATGGGATGAGTAATAGAATGGGCCAGCTCGACCGAGGAAGGACTACTGGCTGCAATGTACTTGTGACTACTGTGGTGTTGCTTGTGTCCATGGGCGGTAAAACTGATACAACACCAAGCACAATAGTTACAAAACATACAAGTGAAAACCAATTAAATCATTGAAGCCATAATGAATTTAACACTGACATCAAAAAACATCTTGTTAGGCAAAATAAAAGGAAAGAGAGGACAGGTTAGACCCAGAAGGACTTACATAGAAGTTCAAAGCGCTGAAGCTAGGTCTACGAGTGAGTCATGACTTCATGAGGCAAGAACTGTGAGTTTTATTGCCGCTTCTTACTTATGGCTCTGGGCCCTTGTTTTGCGAATGTGGCAGTAGGTAAATGTAGAATCTTTCAGATTTTTTTTTAGACTCTTTCAGTACTTAATTTGTATTTCTTTTTTAAAGGAAATGTAATTAAATTAAAATCTGTAATGTTCTGTAGTTATCTAATCTCTATAAAATCTTTCAGTAATCATTTTATCAATTTATTATTTTGACGTTCATAAGCGTCACTTTGTGACCCAAATGAATAAAGGATTTTGACTTTGACTTTGAAATGGAAGAGGCTCAACTGACAAGAGCTGAGCTCAGAAATTGAAAAAAAAAAGACAATTATATAGAGATATGTGTGACGGGCATGTCTGATTACAAGGGGTGTCAGATGAGGCAGAAACCAGATTATCACACGTCTGCTGTATGTTAACTATCTGAGCATTGCATGTATACAGGATGTCACAAGACCCATCACCAAGCCTAAGACTACTCGTTTTTGACATCATGCCAAGTCATACTAAGTGAAAATAAAACCTATAATTTTTTTTAAGGAAACTCATTTTTTAATCCGCAATTAAAAGTACGCGCGTGCAATTTTTGAAATCCCTACTTATCCATGGGTGCATAAGACATCTATTAGAACAAGTTGGCAGGGTAAATGCATACATATTGTACCTAATTACAAAAAAATCATAGTAACTTTGGGCCTCAAGATCTCCGGAACCAGTAATTTCCCAGGTATGGTACAGAGGTAAAAAATGATTGTAATGATTGGTACTATATGGGGTTTAAGTTTTCCTTAAGGGTCTTTTTACATCCTGTATAATACTTACACATTTTGTTGTATATGCTTCACTCTATGAAATAAAAGGTCTCTTCTTTGTAAGAACCCCTGTCTACAGCTATCACATTTAAAAATGTGAACATCTTCAATCTTTACATAAGCACTCCGCACCTGGAAAGTGAGTTATTGTTTTAAATTTTGTGTCTCTCTTTTCATTAATTCTGTTCAGACGTTCTCCGTAGTCCAGTGGATAACATATGCGACTGCTGATCGGAGGTCCCGGGTTCGGTTCCTGGGTATAATTCGGAAAACCCAGTAACACTTTTGCCTGAAAAGTGTTACTGGGTTTTCCGAATTCTCTGTAGCAGCACAAAGTCTGGCGATGTGCCCGGTAACGGCAATAGGCTCGCCCCCTATTACGTGGGACCCAAAAATTCATGGCCATATATGGGTGTAATATTACACCGCTGCCTACCCCTTCGGGGATACAGGCATGAGTCTATAAATAAATAAAATAAAGAATTCAGTTTTAGTATTGGTAAAAGTTGGTTTTCTTTCTTTTCTTATTGAGTGTCTTTTACATTATTACAAAAGCTTTTTATGGTTTACTATTGTTTGACAAAAAACGTATGACAAAAGATCATTTTACAAACAATGTTTGAAAACCTAATCATTTGATAAACTTTCATTTCGCAAACATATTACTTCATAGGGTTCCCCCCACCAAGAACTTAGGGTCCCAAGCCAACCTCACCTGCAAGTGGTGCACCTGCCGATCAACGGACGAGGCTCTGGCAAACAAAATGTCCCAATAAGCGGCAATAGGCTCGCCACCTATTACGTGGAATCAAAACACTGGCGAAAAGTGGGCGTTTAATATCCCTCTGCCTACCCCTTCGGGGAAACAGGCGTGAGTCTATGTATGTATGTATGTATTACTTTAAAACAATCATTTGACATAATACAGGTTACGCAAATGTTTTACTTAGAAAATAATTAAAATGTTAAATAATTATTTAAAAAATAATCATTTGACTAAATAATTCGTTTGCCAAATTGGTGATTGTACAAAAAAGTTAGAAAATAAATTATTAGTTTTTAAAAATAACTAATTTCTAACCAATACTTACGCGAAATTTTGAAAATATTTAATTGCATGGTTGCAATTTTCATCTTGGACAGATTATTTATAGGCAAGTAATAATTTTGTATTAAAACTAATTCCATAGAAACAAGTCTTTAAAAAAAAAATGCAAACTGCCTGAATTAAGTGAAATAAGTAGAATTTGGTTCTGGCAGTTCTAACCAAACCTAACCAGCCATTGTTTCAGTTGACCCTACACAAAGATTGTTGTATTAACGTAGATTTGGGTTCATAAAATATTTACCAAGCAATGCATTTTGTCAAATGTTACTTATGCTTTACTTTGTTTTGTCAAATAACATGTTTAAAAAATAATCAATTTGTAAATTAATGTTTTAGCATAATAACTTTTTTTATAGTAAATATATTGTCTAATGAGTAGTTTATTAAACAATAGTTTGTAAAATAAAAAAATTATCAAGTACAATTTTGTCAAATGTTATTTAATTTTGTCAAATGAAAATTTTTCATTTGTTTTTTGTCAAATGATCGGACACCGCTTTTTATAGACTAATTTGGAAGGAGATATGAATGATCCGAATTTGTATGTTCTGTTTAAAATAGCACAAGAAAGGACTATGCGTCATTTTGGACCCACTTTTGGATTTTGTTCAACAGTGATGAATTATATGTCATATGAAAGCTCTTGAAGTGTACTTTATTTTATTCTATGGCAGCTGAGCTCAATTCCAGCGCAAAAATGGTGTTTTGCTGCGTTATTGACAATCTGTGTTGTTTTGATATTTAATTATGATTACCTGCCAATTAGTAGCTAATTACAATAAAAGGACTTTTGACTGTCTCAGTGGCCCAGTGGTAGTGTAAGCGACTGCAGATTATGAGTTCTCGGTTTCGATTCTCGGGTCGAGAAAAAGGGATATTAGGTTTTTCTGTTAAGAATTATCCAATTCAAAGCTCAAAGCCTGGAGGTTGGCGGTGTTACACCTCCGTGCCTTGGAAAAGTTTGTCATTGGCTCAGATCAAATAAGTAAAAAAAAAATGTAAAAGATTCTACAACAGTTAGCTTATTGCCAACATCAAAACACCCAATGTCATTATAACCATTATATTATCATCCAAACTGATGATATAATTTTGTACTGAATTTCATTATACCACTCCTTTTTTATCCTTTTGCGCAAAGGGTTTACTCAACAGACAGCCACATTCCTACTGCTTAATGCACGGTATCTGTATGAATTTCAAAAAAAGAACATCTGTATGAATTAAAAAAAGGACATTGTTTTTCACGCGCGTTTCATCAGAAAGCCGCACGCCATAAAAAAGATGGTTATTCGAATCCCTTAATAAACAAAAGTTGCATAATTAACTATTATAAAACTTTTATTGTGAAGGATCACTAGCTAGCATATCCACATTGATTTAAATTGCAACCAGTCAGCAGTCAATCGTGAATTTACTATGTCAGAAAATCTCTGTGTTATGTGTGTGCGCTCGCGTATTTTGCGCACAAGACGACATGTTTTAGGACATGATCTGCCTGTCAGTCGACCACAGTTTGCTGAATATGTTCAGCAGAATGCGTTGATCGAGGTAAGTACCTACCATTGTGCCTACCTATTAGTTTATTTTTACTTAACATTCCTATGGATATGTAGGTACTCAATATCGACATAATTATGTTAATAAATAAAATAAGAATAATGCCTTTGCTTATTCAAACTTATAATATACCAATTTTGCATTATTAGTATGTAAAAGAATTATCAATAGAATAGAATAGCAATAACTAGTAACTACAAAAAAACTTTAATTAACTATTTATACTTTTTAACAAAAATAAATATATTTTTCGATTTTTGCAGGTTGTGTTCAATAATACCCAACAAGTTTGTCATCGTTGTTGGCCAAGAAGTAGTGCTGTTTTTATACAGCGACCTGTAGATAATGTGGTCGATGATGCTATTGGTGAACAAGAGCCTGCTGCAAACATTCAAGATGATACCATTGATGTACAAGGGGATGCGGATAATGTCGAAGATGGTGCCGTTCTAATACGAGATCCTGCTGTGCAGAACGTTCAACAATATCTTTATGCTCCCGAACATGTTAGAGCACCGAACTCTGCACGGCGTTGTGTATTTAATTATTGCCACAATATACAACATCATAGAATTCCTACAACTATTAAAGTAAACGTCCTTTGTACACAACGTTTGTACATCCCAGAAAATGCGAGAGTGTGTACCGATCACCTGGAAGGTAACGAATGGCATTCATTACGTGAAAATTGTAATGTTTCGCAGGAGTTCAATGTTGCACATTTTACTGATATGTCTAATATACTTATATCTGCTCTTAACCGAGGTTCGAGATTAGATTTAGAATTATTGCAATCAATAAGTGACAACGTTGTGTTTTTTTGGACTGGACTCACCATCGGCCAATTCAATATAGTATTAGAAGAAACTCCTTCGCTAACACAAACTGTTAACCGTTCGCGCACCGTGATCGGGGGTTTATTTATCAAAACTTAAAATAGGAGAGTCTAATGAAAGTGGTAGCGCCATCTACCTTTCCATCGAAAACTAATCACATCAACGTCAATGTTTTGTCGCTGCTAGGCCAATGCGAGCGATGCCTTTTGTTTCCGTCCCTGTCTATCCCATTCCCTGGAAGGGGCACGCCTTTCGCGGATTGGTCGCCGCGATCATCGACGCGAGAGACAGTCTAGAATAATCCGCGTCGCGACGAACTGTACCGCACCGATATAATTATTACCGCTTATACAGAACCGCTCGCGAGTGAAAGTGATTAGTGTAGTGGAGTGATTCAAACAGCTTCAGGATTCTCGAAGACACCAGGAGGCTGCCATTTGCAAGGAAAGAGGACTGACGTACAAGGTAGGTGTGCCCTCATCCTTCAGCATTCTTAGAATATCCTATACCCACTCAACACCTTTTCACTTCCTCACTTCCTAGTCGCCGAAGAACCGCCATCCTACAGTCCACAATATTAATCCTTCTCCAAATCGCCTAGAACCTTCGGTTTCGGTGTAACGCCGAACCAGAAAGGTTAGCTTCTCTGTTTAATATGTCACGCAAAAGCTTGGAGAGAAAATTGGCATTAGCTAGACACCATTTAGTGAGCGATTTTGTTAACACTCATTTAGGTATGGACCATATTTCGAGGCAAAACTTACTTCAAAAGAACTTGTTCTTACCAAAAATGATATATGGTAATGAAGAAAATACAAAAGCTATTATAATTTGTGATGGAACATATTTTTATATAGAGAAAAGTACAAACTTTCTTTTTCAGCGTTTGACCTATCGTAATCACAAGTTCCTAAATCTATTAAAATCGTTTTTAATGGTATGCTGTGACGGTTATATAATAGACGTTCTTGGTCCATACGCTGCAACAACAAGCGATGCACAGGTTATGTCAAGCTTATGTGCTAATGAAGATAATTCTTTTCATTGGATGTTTCATCAAAACGATGTATTCATTTTAGATAGAGGTTTCAGAGACAGTGTGGTAGATCTCCAGTCACTAGGATATGAACCACATATTCCTCCAACAAAGTGTAGAAACGAAAGTCAATTGACGACCGATCAAGCTAACAAAGCAAGATTAGTAACAATTTGTCGTTGGGTGGTGGAAGCGGTTAATTGCAAGTTTAAAAATAGATTAAAACTATTACGTCAAGATTATTTTAATAGAGCTTTGCCTCACATGTTTGTCGATTTTTAAATTGCTGCTTCTCTTATAAATGCTTTTTATAGAGTAACCACTGACCACCGGCTTAGTCATAACATTTGGAATACTATAAATGAGAAAATCAACTCGCCGAATCTTTTGTTTAATTATGTTACACTGAAAAACCTAAACAGACAAAGAGTAGCGTTCAGAAGGATGGAAGGTAATCTGCCACATTTAGAAGATTTCCCCCAGCTAACTGGAGAAGATATAATAATGATTTCCTTGGGCTCAAATCAAGTCACAAGTGGACCTTGCCAAGTCATACGTAAGTGAAAACTTACGAGATGGTGGTGTTTACACGATAGAAATATACCGTGAAAACAATTTAAATAACCTAGAACAATGCAATATACAGCAGAATAATGTATGGCTGCTTAGGGGACGTGTGCAATCACGACACGTGAGATCGAGGATGTATTATACCTACATCTTGATTGACCGTGATCAGGGCGGCAAAGACGCAATTATACAATACTATTGCACATGTCACACGGGTAGACGCACTATCGGAAGTTGTGCCCATGTCATATCTATAATATGGTTTTTGGGACTAGGTAGACATTTGGATGGTTTTCATCGACCAGCAATACATTTAGATGATATCATTATAGATGCATTTTAAAATCTTCTCTGTATATGAAGACACCCAGAGGCGTAAAAAAGTACATCAAAGTAGCCACGCGCACTATGGTTTATTATAAGGATTGAATTACTACTAGTTTATAAGTAATGAATATTATATTTTAAGCTCAAAATACTTATATTACTGTTACAAATACGTTGTTATCATCATAATCTCACCTAAAAAGATTTTACAAGACCCGAGTTGATGTTTAATATTATTTAATTAATTAATTAATATTTACTTTTCATTTAATGTTGGCGGGACAGCTCCACGCCCACTGGAGACCACTTTGACCAATACTGATATCTCCTCCGGTATAAATAGTCAACCGAAAGATGACGGTCAACCAATGTCAAAACTAAATGGCTTAGCTAAATGGGCACCAACGCCTAGAATCAAATATTCTCGCCCCTGCATTCGCCAATCCGCCTGTCAAGCTACCTACGGAAAAATCCAAGTGGAGAAGGCCTATGTCTTGCAGTGAGCGTCTAACAGGCTGAAATAAAATGAAAAATGAGCATTGCATAATATTTCACGCGCATTTGTAATTTACAAAAAAAAAATGTTTAACGTACCAAAACGCTGTTTTTGCGCTGGATTTGAACTTAGCTGCCATAGAATAAAATGAAGAACATGCCAAGAGCTTTCATATGACATACGTTTCATTACTGTTGCACACTTTTGAAAAGTGGGTCCAGTGTTCATACAAAAGTGCCCATGGTCCTTTGTATGGAATTAAGAGTGCAAGCTAGACTTACCAGACACCTGGTACTAAGCAAAAGAAATACAGGGCAGTACTTGTTATTTTTTTGCTTATTAACATACAGTTTACAGCATTTTTTATTAAAAATCTTTATTTAGTGGGCTCTTTTGAACATGGTCATAAACATGGACTGGCTATAATGTTTGGTAGGAAAAGTCTCTTTTATACTTAATGTGCCATCACCATCTTCATCCAAGTGTTATCATCATCGCATACATGATTTCTGGTCTTGGTTGACTTGCTTGTCTAACCAGATTTTACCAAGTACAGATACCACAGAGCAATTACAGACTTATCTCTAAAATCCATAGAGACATCTGTATTCGATGGTATAGGCCAATGCCACATTTAATTAAATAAGTAATCTTATACTAATATATAAAGCTGAAGAGTTTGTTTGTTTGTTTGGTTGGTTGAATGCACAAATCTCAGGAACGACTGGTCCGATTTAAAAAAATCATTCAATGGGCTATCTACCCATTTATCGAGGAAGGCTACAGGCTATACAGTGTGTTTCATAAACCCCCGTCTGATCTCGAAAGGTCATATTACTGACTTATCAGGCATACCAGGAAAAATAATAAAAAAAATCTAGGTCATCATAAAACATCAGAATAAATTTCCTTAGCTCAGTGCTAACGAGAAACATTACCCCGAAATTAGCGAAAATTCTGTAAACTAACAACACTCCCCTCAATAGCGGAATCCTTTATGATTCTTAAGGCCCATCCACACGGCACAATTTTACCACTGATCAAATTTTCAATGGAATTGGCTTTGCCCGTCTACACGACACAATCAAATGACTGAATTTCATTCCGTCCACCCAATTGGTTAAAATCTGGTGGTCCGCACACCCGATGAACTTGAGTTGGACGACTGGCGTCTACACGTCACGATTTAATCAAGTGATTTAGTCAAGTTGGACGTAAAATTGTGTCGTGTGGATAGGCCTTTAAATTTATTAAAAATTGTCGGCTTTCGCCGCTTACCGTGTCAAAGGGCATGCCGCCTTTTTAAAATAGTGCAATTTTACCGTCAAGCGAGCCGCCGTACACAAAGGGACCGCTCTAGTGATGTTTACGATCAAGAGATAATATCGATTTATTTAATTTTAACATGACATGTTAAAACTAGAATGATAGCCTGCTAGACTACTAGGCCAATGATAGCCTAGTGATGATACCAACGGATTGCCGTGCAGAGGGTATCGGGTTCGAATCCACGGCGCGCATCAAATACATAATAAGATAATAAGACTTTTCCAAGTTACGTGCGTAATAAATAGTTAATATCCCTGTGTCTCGGAGAGCACGTTAAACCGTCGGAGCAACAGTCATGAAGATCTTTGACAGTCGTCACGCGGAGTCAGTACCCTTAAATAAACTGATTCTAGTCTAAACCATGGAATGTTTTTATTTATTAACAGCAAATAAAAACATAAATTTACACAAAGCTGACGTTTTAGGGGTTTAGCTACCGATATTCTATCAGGTAAACAATAACATAAAATGTCGATAGAAACAGTACTCCAGTGAATACCATTTGTTACATCTCTATTTATTTACCTATTTGATTTACGAATTAACTATTTGCCTACTTGAACACTCAGTCTTTCGCTAGCTTTCCTTTTGTTTAGACTTCCGCGTGAAATAGTAGATTCGTTAGGTATGTCATATTCAAACCCTGAATACTTTAACATGTTGATGTGCTTAGGTAGGAGTGAATGCAATTATGCAGGTGCTCGTAGAGAGTACGAGGAACGGTATGCCAGACCACGGGGTCTACCCGTGCCGTCGGAGCGCGCGTTTCAACGGCTTCACCACCGGGTGTACAACACGAGCAGTGTTCGCGATGATTCGAATCGCAATCATGGTGGCAGACCACAAAGTAGCGACGGTGTAGTGGAACAGGTCTTACAATTATTCGCTGAGGATCCCACGCAGAGTACCAGGAGTGCGGCACGTGAACTGGGCACCAGTAACGCGCGAGTGTGGAGGATATTAAAAGAAGACGGACAACATCCTTTTCACTACCAACGTGTTCACTCACTTATGCCGTCGGACTATGCCCACAGAAGACAATACTGCAACTGGCTACTTGGCAAAGTAGAAGAGGATGCTACGTTCTTGGAGCGCGTGTTATTTACCGACGAATGTTCATTTGTGCGGACGGGTGTTTTCAACTGTCACAATGAACACGTCTGGGCTGTTGAAAATCCACACGCGATGAAAGAAAGCCATTTTCAACATCGTTGGCGCATCAATGTGTGGGCGGGAATCCTCGGCGACCGTATTATTGGTCCGCATTTTTTAAATGAAACCATGAACGGTACCAATTATTTAAGATTTTTGAGGGAAGTTCTAAGTGACGAGTTAGATTCGTTGCCGTTAAGCTTCCACCGCAGCTTGTGGTTCCAGCACGACGGTGCCCCACCTCATTTTTTACGAGCTGTGCGTGAGTATCTTGACGCACAGTTCCCTGGCAAGTGGATTGGACGAAGCGGGCCTATCTCGTGGCCACCAAGATCACCGGACCTAACGCCTTTAGACTTTTACTTGTGGGGACACGTTAAACAAATAGTGTACCAAAAACCGTGTGACACTGAAGAAGAAATGCGTGCGCGTATCGTTTCTGCTTTCCGAAGTTTAAACCCAGGAGTGTTAAGAAGTGTGCGTTCGGATATGGTGCAAAGGTGCCGTAAGTGTCTGGACGTGGGCGGCGGACATGTGGAGAATGACCGTCGCAACTTACAGCAAGTTGATATTTTTATCAATTAAGGTAGGTACCTAGTTACGTAAGATTAAACCAATTAAAAAGTAGGTAGTTATTAATGTAAGTACCGTAGTCATAGCGCGACGATTTTCTCTTAGATGGGTGACCGCGTGTGACATTACATGAAAGCGCTTCCGGGCTTCCGACGGCCCGTAAAACCGCATCCAAGAATCGTTAGGCCATGTCGTAGGTATTCGAGCAGTTTGAAAACAGTGACACCAGAGTTGGCCACGCACTCGCACGAAACAAACAGAAAACCTTAATACTGTACTTTGTTTTACGGAGTTTTGCCTAAACCGTCGAAGCAAAAGATCAGCTGTTGCATCAAGTGCATAAAATCTGTTTATACCTAAAATAATACTTGGCACGTGTAAAGGACGATGACGCGCGGCGGCGGCTTTTGTCAAAGGAGGCGGTCGGTTGGCCTATGCACTCAAAGGCGCCGCTTTTGCCGTCAAATTTTTATGAACTTTAGGTAGATACCTAGCTAATACGATTTATGAGTCTTTAGTGTTGCCATGGGTAATCTGATATGATATTATTTAAAATTAATTAAATTTACATGGGAAAATTTTATGTTGAATTTCCGTGAAATAATGACAAATATCTCATCATTTTACGCTACTCTACAACCCCTTCATTGATCGGACGGATGGATATGTAACACCCTGTATAACATCACGCTATCAAATAACGCGGGTGTAACAGCAGGCATCATCTAGTTATAAATAAATGCGAAAAATTACTTACATGTTCTAGAAACCTCTTCTCATGATGTCTGTTATGCACAGTCAAGTCATCTTGGTTAATGAACACCTTTGGACATTTGTCACATTTATGATAATTTACCTTTTCTATCTTCACTTCCCATTCTTGTCCCTGAAATAAAATGTAAAAATGCTCTCGCTCATTCATATTTGCTTACATTTAATTTTCCATTAAATAACTGAAGTTACATTTAAAATCTGTGTTTTTGTTAGTAAATCAAGATATAGAACTTCTGAATTGCCTGGGAACATCTATCTCTGTACACATTTTAGATGCAGGACTTATCATATTAAACACAAAAAAAAAAAAATATAATTATTATTCAGGAAATCAGGAAAAATATAATAACATGCATATTACTTTCAAAATAAATTCTGTAGCAATATATCTTTTCATAAAGTGAAGTCTTAATAGTTATGATTTTGGTCTTTATGGGCTCTTTCAATTTAGAAGCGCCATCCAACATGAAACATCTAAATTGAAAGAGCCCTTAAGGCTAGCGTCCACTAGGCTAGCGAAGCTGAGCCGAATCGAAACGCAGAGCAAAGTGTTATTGGGTTTTTCTGTTAGGAAATTCTCAGTAGCAGCACTGAGTCCGGTAATGTCAATAGGCTCGTGGCTCCCTTATTACGTGGGACCTGAAAATTCATGGCGAAATGTGGGTGTAATATTACATCTCGGCCTACCCCTTCGCGTATACAGGCGTGAGTATAAAAAAAAATATGATCATGAAGATACTCATTATCATGACGAGCAGCGTAGACAAAATATATGGGAAGAAATAGCAGGAATAATGAACGAATTTGAAACAAGAATATTTCTTCGTCCGAGCTATCCATCATTGACAACACAAGCACAACCTACAGCAGCCAGTCGCCGACTGCTGACTTCGATTCGATTCGACTGTGATGAACGCACACGGATAAAATGCGGCTCGGCGCGATTCGACACGGTTCGAATGTAGTCGACGCCAGGAGATTAATAACAAAAGACAGACGATAGGAAAGCTTTACTGAAACTTGACACCTATGAAATGTCTTTCTCGGATTCTTGGGACCTCAGAATTGAATTTATCTGAACTTATTATCATTATATTAAAAGATTCTGGATGTCGTAAGCCAGCATGTACTAGTTAATTTCAATAATTTCTTCATGTTATATTCCATTTCCTACTTACCAGTTTCATTTTGAATGTGCAAGAAATTTAGATGCTTCTAAACTTGCAAAGTTAGCAAGTTTATGATTTCATAATTTTCGTTCCCGCACTGGCAGTCTCGAAGTGGTAAATAATACCATTGATTATTTATTTAACAACACATTTTATTCTCGTCAAATCCACCAAAATAAATATAATATTCTACATTCGATATTTTAATTACAAAGTTCCCCGCGACATTTTTTTAAAGTCTGTCTCAAATCTGTCATTAATGTCAAATTGCGTAGAGATGTCCTGTAGTTTGACTAAAAACGATAACTACACTACGAAATTATCTTTAGATCTAAAAAAAAAGATTACCTGTTTTTTAGAATTATTAGGCAACTAATTAGTTTCATAATTATTTATTACTTAAAAATAACCTTCTAAGTTCGATCATTTTATTTTTAAGCTAGGTTTTAGGGGTTTAGAAAAAACCCATTCACGTTAATAATACTGCGAAAAGCCGAGTGAGCCCCAACCACTACAGTGGTCTGACTCGGCACTGGGGCACATAGGTAAAATTGTTGCATCTGCCGCGCAGGCGCTGACATCGCCGGTCACCGGGGCACATGACACACATTTAGTTGCATCTATCCCGGTGCCACTAACATCGCCTTTCAACGGGGTGGTTGACACACATTAAGTTGCATTTGCTCGGTGGGGGGGCGGAAGCCCGTGCAGTTCAATTCGTTTCCATTTCAATTGAACTGCACTGACTTCTACTCCCTGCACCTGAGTCCGGTGCAGGGAGTGGCGAATGGTCTCAGGGGTAGCGCAGGTCGTGTAGATCCCTAAGGCAAGGCTGGTGGACTATCCTTCTCGAGGTTGCCGCCCGTTCTTGGTCCAGTTCCTTCAGAAATGGATGCAACCAAAACCTCCAGCCGAAACACAAATAACAGGCACTTTACACACGCATACACACACACGTACACACATGCGCGCACACACACACATTCACTTACACGTCTCTTCACCACGCCCACTCGTGGCCAGGTGGGCTTGGGCCCGTAATAAACAGTCACGGGTAAGAGAAGTTGACCACCTGCGCTAGGACCTGCGCAGTCGAGCGCCGTACGCGGGGATGACGGAGTCCTGGGGGGTTGAGCCGAGCGGCGCTGGCGGTAATGCGACCGTGACGCAACACGCCCTCTTTGGTCCCGATTTCACGCAAAACGGTAGCCCCCGCTGTGAGCCGCAACGGGGGAAATGGCCATCGTGTCCCGTCAGAGGGCCACGGGCTAGGGACGTAGGGTCCACATCAACAGTCGGAATTTATATATTTCGGCTGTTGACGTGGTTGGTGAAGGCTATACTGAGGGCGCAAGCGAGGGTGGACGGCTAGAGTTGGTAACTCGGCTCAGGCCGTTAACCCAAGCGGGCGCCCGATGTCGTGCTGTAAGCCAGCCTCGCGTTCCTATATCCCTCTGGTAATCCTAACGTCCGGTATGACGTTCCCTGTTGCGGGCTCCATGGAGGGTGGGAAGCCAAAGGGATGAAGTCTTGTAAAAACATTTATGGATACCGTTATCCCTTCCACTACCCCAACTGCGACGGTGGCAGCGAAAGCTGTTCCCGCCGCAAAACCACTAGTACTGGTCCCGTCCTTACAATCGTCAGCCCGTTCGAGATCAAGCGGGAAGACGACTCCTCCTTCGCGGGCTGGCAATTGGTTGGCCAAAAGAAGGGCAAGAGTAAGGGCAAGACCACCAATCCTGTTCAGCGCCCGCCCACTAGTGGCCCCGCCACTGTCGGCCCGTCGAAGAAGAGGAAAAACCTAAACAAGAGACAGCGCAGCGCCCAAGCAGAAGGCTGCACAAACCGCTGCTGCTGCCGGTGCTGCCTCTACAAAAACAGCTGAGCAGGCTGCTGTCGCAGGTCCCAGCAATGTGACCAGTGCGCAGCCCACACTCAGCAGTGAGGGGTGCAAGAAGGCCGGAGGCAGTACGAGGAAGCCGTCTGCCGCCAAGCGGCGAGCTGGCCACCCTGGACGGCAACCAGCCACTGCACCACCGAGCAACACAGCAGGTAAAACTGCCGGAAACAAGGACAGAGGTGAGGCCAAACGTGCTCTCAACGAGACCGGTTCGCCTCGGGGAGACCACAAGAAGCCCCGCCTCGATTCCTCCAGGACGACAGTAGGTAAGTCCTACGCACAGGCCTCCAAGGCGTCCCTGGGTGTTGCAGTAACATGCAAATGCACAGGGAACTTGTCGAAGGAGTTGGTGGACCAAGTACTCCGGGAGCTCCATAGGAAGATCCTGAGTGACGCCTGGTCGACCAAAACCCCCAAACGCCCCGCTCCAGCGTTCACCGGGAAACCCGTGCATGCGGACGGGGTCCTCAAACTTTGGTGCGCCGACGAGGCAACGCGTACCTGGCTGACGGAGGCAGTCTCTCTCCTGGTCCCACCACCGGGCTTCGAACTGGAGGTCAGGGGCCAGGAAGAGACCCTGAAGAGAGTGCGGTGCGGCATTGTCGTACCCGACGAAGAGGGGGTCTGGGACGACGTGCGCGACGTGGGTCACGCTCTGGAGTTCCAGAACCCCTGGTTGGAGGTTGACAAATGGTCGTTGCTGCACTCCGAAAGGCAGTCAGGTGGGTGGTTTCTGGTGGTGGGCGTCCCAGAGGAACAGATCCCGATCCTGTTGAAGAACGAGCGCCGCCTCGCGCTGGGGATGGGTGCCGTCTACGTCAGGTTCCGGGACCCCTCAGGTAAGTTTGTCGACCATCCTCCGGGATGCGACGACAACTCCATACGAGTTGTGACGTCGTGCCCCGGCGCTTGCGAGCCTCGCTACGAGTGACGCACTGCAGTGGGGAGCCCTCTCCCGCTCGCCGGCCTTATATATACCGGCGACACACGTGGTTGGGCCCTCTTTCTGCTTGGAGACAACACGACAAAGCTGAGTACCCATCCGAAGACCTGTGGAGTGCCAACCTACCACCCACGCCCTGGATAATTGTCTAGTCAGCTAATCTCAAGTGTCAGTTTTTTTGTGTAATTAAAGCCATTGTGTAACTGGAATATAACGCGAGTTTAATCTTTCCTGGTGATATTTTTTATTTATTTCCCGTAAGACAACCTAATTATCTCTCTTTAATTGCTCGGCGAGTGATCGATCCCGGCTATCCCGTGGAAATCAATCACTCGTGCGACATTGGCGCCCAATAGAATTTTTAAATATATTTTTAAAACGTAAGTTGGCACTTTACAGGTGAGTGAAATAATTTCTTTTTCTCTTGTATATTTTTCTCCTGTGTGTGCATATATTCTGGTGTGGTGAATTGCGTACAGGTACAGTTTCTATCTATTTTGGTTGGCCATAAGCAATTTAACTGTGTAAATAACATAACGGTGATTTAATTAACGTCGGTATAAAATCACGTTTCACCGCGGGCAGCGTGCCCAGCCGCCAACCGGTTCTAACCGCTTAGCCATTGAACTAACGTGCCTCGTGTTCGCGAAAAAAATATTGTGATTCAACCTTTGAGTGACCTTTAAGAATTTTTTTTTAATCCTTTACCAATCATCACACCATTGTATAATTTAGTGTATTTCAGCTTTTTTTAGCACGGTATTCGATTTTCTGGCGATATTTAATTTTTTTCTAGTACCGGCGTAAATACTTAGATTTTCTATTATTGTTTTGTAATAATGGCTTACATTATAAATTTCTCATTATTAACTAAAGCGGAATTAGAATATGAGACCACAATACGCGGCGTTTCAAAGCCTGACGATCCCCGCAAACATATCGCTAAACTTTCAGTTAAAATTCCCTCGGAGGATATATTATCTTCACCCTTCCCACCAGAGGAGGATGTGGCTGAAGTGGAAAAGTCGTTATTAAGATCAAATAAACACTTATCTATGTTGGAAGCAAACTATACCTCCGAGCTTCAACAGAAGATCGAAACCGTGCTACACCATTGTTTTCATCGACTGAATAGGGTGGATACCGGCAGTCTTGATATTAAAAAAATTGAGTCTGTGTGGAATAAATTTAATGACTTATATGTGAAATTACAATTAATCACGAGCCATAGTTCGCGGTCGGATTGCTCAGTGGCAGAGGGAAACACTTCCTATAATTACGACCGTAAGCTTTTCTCGGAATTAGGTAAATTCAAATTTAACGGTAAATCATGTGTAAGATCTTTTATTGAAAAAATTGATGAATTTATGTCCTGTAGATCTATTCCACATGACAAGATGTTGTCTTTCGCTTTTGAAATATTTTCGGGTGACGCATTAGTTTGGTATCGTTCTGTTAAAAATAATATAAAGACTTGGTTAGAACTTTGCGAACTTTTGAAACGAGATTTTAGTCCGCATAACTACGATTATCGGCTTATGACGGAGATTCGTCAGCGCTCACAGGGCGAGAACGAATCAATAACTATTTACGTGGCAAAAATGCACGGTCTGTTTTCGCGACTTAGTTCTCCTATCGCTGATTCGGAGAAGCTAGAAATTTTACTAAATAATATTAGACCTTGTTACACTAATTGTCTGCTCACTGCAAAGGTTGTTGATGTTGATAGTCTGGTCGAAGTTTGTCGTCTTTTCGAAAATTACCAAACTCGCAGTAAGCAATTTTCTGAACCCCCTAAAGTTTCAAAGAATACTGTAGCACCCGATCTAGCGTATAATTATCCGTTTTCTAATTTTTATTCAAACAAAAATGTTTACAATCATAATCGCTTCAATAAATATAACTCTGTCGCCGATACATCGAGATACAAGTCTGTACCACAAGTCAACGCCGTATCGAGTACTTCTAATATAAATAAAACTTTTTGCGTGCGTTGTAGATGCAATTCGCACTCATTACGTAATTGCCGTCAGCCACACTACCTAATCTGTTTTAAGTGCGGCACAAAGGGTTTCAAGGTGTCAGACTGCCCCAATTGTAAATCTAAGTCGACCCCTACAGTTTCAAAAAACTAGTTAATAAGGATTGTGGAAAATCAAATTATACAACTAATTGTAATAAAACAGAGTGGAATAATTGGTTGGACTTTTTAAAAAAAATCTTTAATAGCTATCATATTTCCTCAATCCGTAATTCTAAAGTAGAATATTTACCTTACGTTACTCTAAAATTAAACGGAATACCTACCACTGGTCTTTTAGATTCTGGATCTTGCGTTACAATTTTAGGTAATAATTTGCATAACTTATTTTTGAAAGACAATGTTTTGGATAAATCGAAACCTTTAAGGTTAATAACAGCAGGCGGCGAACGATTTGAGTCTTTGGGATCGGTGTTTCTACCCTTCGAGTTTCAGGATAAATTGATTAACTTAGAAGTTCATGTTGTACCTGGGATTCAAAATTCCCTTATCCTTGGCATGGATTTTTGGCGAAGCTTTGGCCTATTTCCTAACAAATTGGAGTCTGTTTTGATTGTGAACAAGTCTGACGCTCAAGTAATGGAGTTGCAGGCAGTTCCCCCTACACATCTTGTTTCTTATGATCATCTTACAGTCGACCAGAGAGCTACCGCTGACAACATTATTTCTAAATTTACCGATATTTCATACGAGAAGCGGGGTCTCGGTTGCACAAATATTATTTCTCATTCAATTGATACAGGTGATTGTCCCCCTATTCGGCAAAGATTTTATCGCATGTCTCCCGATAAACAAAGAATTTTAATAAAGCATCTTGACGACATGCTCTCAGAGGATGTTGTTGAACGATCCGAAAGCCCGTGGTCAAACCCGGTCATTTTGACACCAAAGAAGAATGGTGAACTGCGTTTCTGTTTGGACAGTCGTAAATTAAATTCCGTTACAAAAAAAGATGCTTATAGCTTGCCTTATATTTCGGAAATTTTAGATAATCTGAGAGATGCTAAATACTTGTCTAGTTTAGACCTGTCTAAATCTTTTTGGCAAACATTAATTAAAGAAGAGGACCGTTGCAAAACAGCCTTTTATATTCCCACGCGTGGCACATTTCAATTCAAAAGAATGCCTTTCGGTCTTACGAATGCGCCAGCTACTCAACAACGATTAGTTGATATTTTATTTTATGGCCCAGAATTTGAAAATAAGGTTTTCTGTTTTATCGATGACATAATCTGTATCACGTCCAGCTTCAACGAGCATATTACTCTTTTATTACGCATTCTTGATAAACTAAAAAGCGCTAATTTAACAATTAATCTCGAAAAATGACAATTTTTTAGAGATAAACTAAAATATTTAGGCTATGTTGTCGACTCTAGTGGATTGCATCCCGATCCGGATAAAGTAAATTCAATGAAAAATTATCCCACTCCTTCTAATAGAAAAGAAGTACGTCGATTTTTAGGCGCAGCCTCGTGGTACAGGCGTTTTATACCGAATTTGAGCTCTATTGCTGCACCCTTAAATAAGTTAACATCTCAAAGTAAAAACGCACCTCCATTCTGCTGGACGACAGAGGCTAATGAGGCGTTTAATAACCTAAAGAATTGTTTGATTTCCTCCTCGGTGTTGGCTTGTCCTGACTACTCGCAACCGTTTGAAATACACTCAGATGCTAGCGATTTTGGTCTTGGCGCGATCCTCTGTCAAAGGTTAAATGGTGAGGAAAGAGTCATAGCGTACTATAGCAAATCACTCAGTAAGCAAGAAAAAAATTACAGTGCCACAGAGTGCGAGGCCCTGGCTGTTCTATCTGCTATAGAACACTGGCGTTGTTATGTTGAAAATGGTAAAAAGTTTATTGTTTACACTGATCACGCTGCTTTGAAATGGTTCTTGACCTTAAATAACCCTACTGGCCGGTTAGCCAGATGGGGAGTTCGCTTATCTTCCTATAATTTCGAAATACGTCATCGTCGGGGTTCCGATAACGTTTTACCTGATTTTCTGTCTCGCTCTTTACCCGTTTCTGCTATTGCTAATGATATAAATATAGATATTAATTCTAATCAGAATTTACCAGTTTCTACTAATGATCCTTGGTATTTAAATATCTATAAAGGCTGTTTAAGTTCTCCGACTTCCTTTGTTAACTATCAAGTAATAAACAATAAATTGTATTGTTTTAAAAAAACATTAAACCCTCTCACTAGACAATTTCAATGGAAAGAGGTTATTCCGTCTGACCAAAGAATTGACATTCTAAGGGAGAATCATTCTTCGCCCACTGCTGGACATCTGGGTATCTTTAAGACATACAAACGTCTTGCACTTAATTACTTTTGGCCTGGTATGTACTCCGATGTTGTCAAGTTCGTCATTTCATGTGAACCTTGTATCACCCATAAACACCAAAATCACCCAAATTTAGGTCTAATGGGAAAACCCAAATCATGTCAAAAGCCCTTTCAGACGATTAGTATTGATTTGATTGGTCCATTGCCCCCCAGCAGAAAACAAAACACTTTTATATTTGTGGTCAGTTGTTGTTTCTCTAAATATTGTTTGCTTTTCCCCATTAAACGGGCAACTGCAGAAGTGATAACAAAAATTCTCGAGGAAAATGTATTTTTGGTGCATGGAATTCCATCTACTATTGTTTTGGATAACGGTAAACAATTTACTAGCGCAACCTTTAAAAGTATGTTGTCAAAATATAAAATTCCAAATTTGCATTTTACACCGTTGTATACTCCCCACGTTAACTCAGTTGAACGTTACAACAAAACCATTATGACAGCTATTTCAACTTTCATAGAATCTGATCATCGAATCTGGGACACTTTAATCACTAAGGTTTAGTTCGCCCTTAACTGCGCAGTTAGTGAGGTTACTGGTTATTCTCCTAATTTCCTTGTTTTTGGTAGGGAGGTCATAACATGTGGTTCTCAGTATATTGACAAGGAATTTAATTCCAATATGGTGCTTGAACCACGGGACGGCTATGCCGAAACTTTAGGCTACTTATCCTCTATTTTCGAGAAGGTACATTCAGCTCTGTTGTCGGCCCACCAACGAAATTGTTCATCTTATAATCTTCGCCGTAAACCGGCAGAATTCAATGTCGGTGATATAGTTTGGCGCAGAACGTTTCTACTTAGTGACAAGGATAAATACTTTAGCAAGAAATTGGCGCCTAAATTTATTAAATGTAAGATTGCCTCAAAAAAGTCACCCCTAGTATACAAACTTAACGACATGGCTGGAAAACCTTTAGGAGAATGGCACATCAAGGATTTAAAGTTGATTAATTACAAAGAATAATAAAAGCATAAAAACAACAATGTAAGACGCATATCTATACTAAGTTATAATTACCTACATAATCATTTGTGAAGGCCAACAATGGTTCTTATGTTTTCGAGTCGAAGCTCACAAGATAATGTATTGTGTTGTGTTAATGATTTATGTAAACATGCTAACATAAAATGAATAAATGTTTCAGTTATAAATTGTAATAAAGTTGTTACAAAGTAATATTGTTACAAAGAATCTGTTGTTTATCTAACTATCAGTTATGGCTCAGTGGTTAAAAAGTTGTTGTCGGATCGGTCTCTTGTTCGATTCTCGCATGTGTATTTTCTTTCCGCAAATCTATTTATTGAAATGCATCTTGATTGGCGTATTGTTTTTCGCCGTGCTTTGTTCTGAAGTTCTGTTGTTATTCTTAATCCTGTATAGGTTCCGTAATCGAGTTGATATTATAGGTACTTTATAAACATTCGGGGTAATTAACCGTGCGTCGCGAGCTCGGAACAGTCGAATAGTACCTACCATTTAGATCGTACCTACCTAGTTGTCGTTATGACGCACGCGCGTTCACTCAGCGACGCGCCGATAAATAAATGCCTAACTAATGATTCACCATTGTTTACATTCAAAAGGTGTTTACTGGTCGTGTTGTAGTTATTAATTAGAGCAAAATATTTATTAATTTCTTTCCTTTGACATTGAGCGGTCCGGTCGTGTCTGCGGCTTATATTATTTTTGTTCATCGTTACGAAAAATCTGTTGTTACACCTAACTATATTCAAAAAGTTTACTTATCTAGTGGCAAAGGCCGAACCCAAGATTTTTAAGTCGTAGGGCTAGATCAAGTTCTTATATCTACAAATCATTATTACCTAATAATTACCCTAAGCGCTTCTCCATAGATTGTTATCTTTGGTATTGGGCTATTACACTGGCCTTGGCATTTACATGTAGGTATGTGTGATGAATTATGAATGATAAATGTTTATGTTCAAGTTCAGACTGCCGTTGTACGCGTGAAGAATGCAAGCGTGGGTCATTATTATTTAGGTATCCTAATTAGCGTATAGGGTTGTCACTTGTTCAAGGTACTCATGCCCTTGTTTTCTCTAATTTCAGGGAGTATCTTCAGGGCTGCTACGCCCGTTGGGCTAGGGAATTTTCCTTAGGGAAAATCCCGGCCTAACGGGGGGAGGGGGGTGTGACGTCGTGCCCCGGCGCTTGCGAGCCTCGCTACGAGTGACGCACTGCAGTGGGGAGCCCTCTCCCGCTCGCCGGCCCTATGTATACCGGCGACACACGTGGTTGGGCCCTCTTTCTGCTTGGAGACAACACGACAAAGCTGAGTACCCATCCGAAGACCTGTGGAGTGCCAACCTACCACCCACGCCCTGGATAATTGTCTAGTCGGCTAATCTCAAGTGTCAGTTTTTTTGTGTAATTAAAGCCATTGTGTAACTGGAATATAACGCGAGTTTAAGCTTTCCTGGTGATATTTTTTATTTATTTCCCGTAAGACAACCTAATTATCTCTCTTTAATTGCTCGGCGAGTGATCGATCCCGGCTATCCCGTGGAAATCAATCACTCGTGCGACAGAGTCAAGCAGGACTCTAACACCAAGCCAGGGTGCGACGCAGAATCCGGCCCATCAGAGCCGGCCGCGTCTGGCTCGGGGGCTGGCCCATCAGCCGAGGGTAACTCGGAAGATGAGTGCCTGCTCCTGAGTCCGGTGCGGCGAGACGACGGGGTGGAGGCTGGCGACATCCTGGCCGGCCTGACGCAGCTGACGTTTGGGGAGAAGGGGACATCATCCAAAGATGAACCCTCCGCCTAGTAACGTCAACTGCCTTCAAACCAACCTCCACCACAGCCAAACAGCTACTGCGCAACTGCGCAAATGGATGGAGGTCCAACATTCAGCCATCGTGCTCATCCAGGAACCTTGGATAAGGGGTGGCCTCATTAGAGGCCTCTCCAGCCTGGGAGGTAAGATTTATTCTTCAACTGACCACACACATCCAAGAACCTGTATACTAACTACTAAAAACATCAGAGCCCAAGTTTTAACGGAGTTCTGTTCCAGAGACATCACAGCGAAACAAATTGAGATAACACAGCAGCAAAGGAGTATAGCGGTTGTTTTCGCATCGGTCTACATGCCCGAGGCCGAAGACCCGCCTCCGTTCGACCTCACGCGTCTGGTTAACCAGTGCGAGAGAACCAATACGGAGGTCGTAATAGGAACGGACTCCAATGCCCACCACCAAATGTGGGGCATGAACTGCAATAACAACAGAGGTAAATCACTGGTTGAATACCTATTCACCACCAATCTTACCCTATTAAACACAGGTACGGAGCCCACCTTCGTCACAAGACGTACCTAGTCAGACAATTATCGACTTAACTCTCGCAACAGAAGGAGCGGCTGAACGCATCAAATGATGGTACGTCTCGAAAGAGTCATCGTGCTCAGACCACAGATGGATCAGCTTCTCCATGGAAGTCGTTATACAACCCACAGAGCCGCATAGGAAACCACACAACACTGACAAAGTAAAGTATGTCCAATTACTTACAGAGAAACTTACCCTGACTGCTACGCCGACAGTACTAGGTAACAATAAACAGATCGACGAGCAGGTATGTACACTGACGCAGTCGATGTTAGACAGCTACCACGCAGCCTGCCCTGAAACCACTATACCATCAACCCCAGGCAAACAACCCTGGTGGGGCGCTGAGCTTGAACGCAAGCGCAAGAAGGTAAGAAGGGCTTTAAACAGGGCAATGAATACAAGCCCAGACGAAGATTGGGACGCTTATAAAGCGGCCAAATCAAGCTACAAGAAGTGCCTCAGATTCAGACGTGCCATGGGATGGAGGAAATTCTGTGGGAGCATTGAATCTTGCCAACAAGCAAACCGGGTAAGGAAATTACTGGCTCAGCAACCAACGGTTGCACCAGGTACTCTCCGTAAACCGGATAACACATACACCACATCGGAGGAGGAGACAAGACGCGTCCTACTCGAAACACACTTCCCAGGATGCGTCCTCACCCCGGAAATAACGTGGCACGATACACAAACAGTGGCGACCGAACATGAGTGGAGACATGCAAATACCGTGGTCACAGAGGTAAAACTCCGATGGGCCATCGACAACTTCCATCCCTACAAAGCAGCCGGACTGGATGGCATCTTTCCAGGGTTATCACAATGGGGGGGTGAACCTGTCCGCAAAAGACTTCTGGCAATCATGAGGGCTAGCCTGGCCCTCAGATATGTACCGAAGAGATGGAGGTAAGTCAAACTAATTTTCATACCAAAACCAGGCAAAACAGACTATACCAATGCAACGTCCTTCAGACCAATAAGCCTGACCTCCTTCATGCTTAAAGCCTTGGAAAGGCTCTGCGAGAGGGAACTAAGAAGTGGGGCACTTAAACACTTACCCCTACATGCCAATCAACATGCATACAGCTCAGGGAAATCGACGGAATCGGCCTTACATCAGGTCGTGAACCAGATAGAAGCTGCTATACAACAAAAATGCATCTGTCTGGGCACCTTCATTGACATAGAAGGAGCCTTCGACAAGACAAACTTTTCCAGCATAAGCAACGCCCTAGCCAGGCGTGGTGTGGATCAGATGCTCATACAGTGGATCCAAAACATGCTCAGCAAAAGGGTAGTGCGCCTGCATGGCGACACTCAGACAGCCTTGATAACTAAAGGGTGCCCGCAGGGAGGTGTACTCTGCCCGCTATTGTGGAACTTAGTCATCAATGAACTCATAGACAAACTCAACGCGAGAGACTTCTACACAATAGGTTATGCAGATGATCTAACCCAGAGAGGTTGGACGTTTAGACTAGAGAGAACATGCTCGCCATATTTCCTTATACCGAACGTGCAACACGTAATGTCAGTTGGTCTTAGTTGATTAATCATAACGTCAAATTACGCGTCTCATTTAAAGAGGCTTACAGACTCATATCTTTGACTGCATTCTCTAAATAGCTGTGCTGTAAATCCCATCATTAAGGAGTGATGGGATTTGACAGTAAAAGGAGATATCGATGTTTTTTGAATGAGGGATAAATACGGAAACAAACTATCGGACATGAATGTAAAACTGAATCGTACCCGCAAGCTTCGGCGTGGCAGTCGGTTGCACTCATGCCAACTGGGTTGTCAAAGTAGTTCACTGCTGTACCTACTAATATTTACATAAAGGCGAATCATTTGTGCTGGCGGATCACAAATCGGATTACCTACAGCTCTAAAAAAATCGAGCAGTGTCCAACGTAAGTGATAGCAAGCAACGTGATATGATGCGACGCACACAAATTGCCAAAGCCTGCCGCATTAGCCAATCTGGTATAATTCGTACAATACATAATCTAAGTGACAGTTTCTTAGCATCTCATCGCAACGCATCGCTCATTAGTTTATGAATACTTTTTGTCAATAGATTTTATGGCTAAAATGAACAATTAAACACGTGACATTTTTTTGTACTGTCTGTCTGGCAAGTCTTTGCAAAGCACTGTCCGGCGTCGACAGCAAAAACTACAATTTCAATATTTTAGTTGTTGTTTACTTCTACGGCTTAAATATATCGACACATACTAAAGTTAGACATTAACCAAAAATATTTATCGATAAATCATCACTGTTGCGAACAACACTCGGTTTCCTAACTCTATGTTTTGTCTACTGTTTGCCTACCACGCAGAGAGGTTGGACCATAGATGTGTGAATAACATGGATTGGACGTACCTACGAAGTTAGCGTGCATACCTACGAAACGTATGCAAATAAAATGGCGTCCATTAGGGTTGGGCGCATATTAGGCAACTCAAAGCATATATCGACAAGCTTTTTGTTATCGACAAAGTATAGCACCTTTAGCCATCATTCGCACGAGGATTTAAAAAACGTTTGTGTTGAACTCTGGCGTAAGCACTTTTAAAAGCTTGCGATGAGAGCGTTCATACCAGCGCTAAAATCACTGTTGTCTCGGTTCAGTAAGAAGTCGAAATGGTTAAAGCTAACGTACTAGCAAATGCGATTTGTGTTGCTAAAAGATGAAAAAGAAAACTATTTTTTTTAAGTTTTTGAAGGGTTCTTACTTTTTCTAGTAATAAACCACAGATCTGTGAATAACATGGATTGGACGTACCTACGAAATTAGCGTGCATACCTACGAAATTATTTATGAGAACAAGATTAACTAACGGTGAATTCAGGAACTTATTTACCTACTGATTACGTCGTGGCACACTGCAAGACGCCATGGCATGCCGCGGCGTCCAAGTATGCCGCCGATGCCGCGACGTGCCGCGACGCGTCCCGACGTCCCGCCGCATGCCACGGCAGGATGCGGTACGATTGTATCGAAATAAAGTAATATGAATCCTAAACTCATTGAAATAAGAATGAAAATAACTTGATCAGTAATAAAATCCTTTGCCATGCCGCGACGTCAGTGCGCGCCGGCCTTATGTCGGCGATTTCTGATTTGCACCATATATACCGTAATGAAACACACAGCTACACTGAAATATCATAAGAGGGTAAGAAAAATCATAATTGATTAATACATGTTATTTATTTGTTTTTTAACTGTATAATATATAAAATCCTTGCGTTACTGACTGCTTGACAGATAAGCTACAGCCAAAATTATAAGGTGCAGGAAGCTAAAATTTGGCATGTATGTTCTTTGGGGATCGCAGGAGTGCACTAAGGACTTTCTTCTAATTCCCACGGGATCGGACAGAAACAGTCGAAAAAATGTGCAGGTGTAGCAGCGGGCGTCCTCTTGTTTATAAATAAAATTATTTTCTTCAACGTTTCATTGCTAGGAATTCTCGCATACAGTTGCTGTTCATGTTATCTGTTGGCATAAAACATAATATTATTATTTTAACTGCTCATTTTCCTGAACATAGAGCAGGATGCAGCGGTTTTGGGTTTTATGTAATCAGGGCTAAGTGAAGTAAGTTAGTCAAATATCGCTTTTCCTTTACTAGGTACAGACAAAATTGGTGGAATGTTTCATTTATTTCCGTTTACAGACGCGAGATATTTTTAACAATGTTATCGTTTGTGGAAGTATCTATACATTATGGATTTATCGTGTGACGTCGCATCGAGCGATGCACACTACAGCGCTGGCCCCTACCACTTCTCCTGCCGGCCGCTCCCCTCCGACCGGCAAATAAAAACAGCGGCGCGACAGCGAATCGCCCCTCTTAGATCCTGGCCGCTGAGATAAGTTATACTTCTCTTCTGGAGGACCGAAGCCTAGTCAGCCTGCCTATCTACCCTGCCCTGAGTCTAGGTCTTAGCTCTTACCGTTTGCTTCCGGGTTATATAATTGTGTAACGCTTCTTAGCTAATATATTTTGTAACGAACGCTATGCTTCTTTGATTTCTCTCTACACACATCAATAAACGTTACACTGGCGCCCAACGTGGGGCGTTTCATTTTAAAAGAATGGCGTTTGGTCTAACAAACGCACCCGCAACTCAGCAACGTTTAGTCGATACTCTGTTTTACGGTCCTGAATTTGAAAACAAGGTCTTCTGTTTTATCGACGACATTGTATGTATATCGTCAACGTTTGAAGAACATATTACGCTTTTATTACGTATTTTCGAAAAATTGAAAATGGCAAATCTCACTATAAACTTAGATAAGTGTAATTTCTTTCGGGATAAAATAAAATATTTAGGTTACGATGTCGATTCGCAAGGTCTCCATGCGGATCCTGATAAAATTGATGCCATAATTAACTACCCTACCCCTTCTAATAAAAAGGAACTACGTCGTTTTCTGGGCGTGGCTTCTTGGTATAGGCGATTTATTCCAAACTTTAGTCGTATATCGTCACCTCTAAACAAATTAACCTCTCAAGGTAAAAAGGCTCCCCCTTTTTGTTGGTCTAAAGAGGCGGACCAGGCTTTTATCAAGTTGAAAGACTGCTTGTCCTCTCCTTCTATTTTATCTTGTCCGGACTACTCCGAACCTTTTGAGATACACACGGACGCCAGCGACTACGGCGTAGGCGCTGTCCTCTGCCAGGTTATGAAAGGCGAAGAAAAAATCATAGCTTATTACAGTAAGTCTTTGTCTGATGCTGAAAAGAATTACAGCGCTACTGAGCGCGAGGCACTCGCTGTGTTATCTGCCATCGAGCACTGGCGTTGTTATGTCGATAACGGTAAAAAGTTTATTGTTTACACTGACCACGCTGCGCTCAAATGGTTTCTAAAACTTAATAATCCTACTGGCCGTTTGGCCAGATGGGGTGTTCGTCTTTCGTCGTACAATTTCGAGATTCGACATCGTCGTGGTTCAGACAACATATTGCCCGACCTCCTGTCTCGTTCTGTTCCCGTTGCAGCCATTATCAATGATAATTACATTACTCCTAATTTAAACCTAACACTCCCAATGTCTACTAACGACTCGTGGTATCTAAACATTTTTAAAGGTTGTCTAAACAATCCCACATCTTTCGTGGACTACCAAATTATTAATAATAAATTATATCGTTTTAAAAAGTGTCTAAATCCTTTAACTCGAGATTTTCAATGGAAGGAGGTTATTCCGTCGGAACAAAGATCTAATATTATTGCTGAGAACCATTCGCTGCCCACGGCTGGTCACCTAGGTATTTTTAAAACCTACAAGCGCTTGGCATTAAATTATTACTGGCCGAATATGTATTCCGACGTTGTTAAGGCTGTGAATTCGTGTGATGTTTGTATAGCTCACAAACATCAAAACCATTCAACCTTAGGTCATATGGGTAGATCTAAGTCTTGATCTAAGACCATTCCAGATGTTAAGCATTGATCTAATTGGTCCACTACCTACTTCTATAAGGCTAAACAATTTTATTTTTGTTGTTTCTTGTTGTTTTTCCAAATATTGTATGCTTTTTCCCATTAAACGAGCTACTGCCGAAATAATTACTAAAATTTTAGAAGAAAATGTCTTTTTGGTCCATGGTATTCCGTCGACTATTGTTCTCGATAATGGTAAGCAGTTCATTAGTTCCACATTTAAAAATTTGATAACTAAATACAAAATTCCTAATTTGCATTATACGCCGCTGTATACACCCCATGTAAACTCAGTCGAGCGTTATAATAAAACTATTATGACGGCTATTTCTACTTTTATCGAACGAGATCAGCGCGTTTGGGATCTAGTCGTTCCTAAGATTCAGTTTGCAATAAATTGCGCAGTAAACGAGGTAACTGCCTATTCTCCATCTTTTCTGGTCTTTGGTCGTGAATTGGTTACTTGTGGGTCACACTATGTGGTCAACAAATCTGATCCTAATATTGTCTTCGAACCGCGTGATACATATGCGGAGGCCCTCGGCCATTTGTCCCCTATCTTCGAAAAGGTACAGGCCGCTTTGATAGCCGCTCACCAACGTAATTGTAATTCTTATAATCTTCGTCGCAAACCGGCCGAATTCAATGTCGGCGATATTGTGTGGCGGCGTACTTACTATTTAAGCGATAAAGATAAATATTTCAATAAAAAACTCGCTCCTAAATTTATTAAATGCAAAGTTGTAGCTAAAAAGTCTCCTTTAGTTTACAAATTGTCTGATATGACTGGCAAGCCAGTTGGCGAATGGCATATTAAAGATTTAAAATTAATTAATAATAATAATTTAATAATAATAATAATTTATTTATCCTCAAAAATACAAAAAGGTACAGTACAATTAGCCTTAAATTAGATTAATTGGTATAACTAGCCTAAAGTCTTATATTTAGTTTTACATAATATCATAATTATATGGCATATAAACAATAGTGTACATAAGGCTAAAAAATAAACTAAGATTGCGTTATAATACTTATAATACATCGGCTACCCGCTCGAACTAGGTTATACCTGTGTGTAATTAATTACAAACAATAATTATTAATCTCATACAAAAATCTCGTCAAATTTGTTGTTATAATTACTTCTGCTCACCCACAGTCCATAATGGTCGTTATAGTAATACCGATTTTTTTTTATCTTTAAAATCCTTTTTGTTTTGACACAGTGGTTAAAACTGTAATCAACTGCGTCTCACGGGTTCGAAGTTTCTTGAATCTATTTGTTGTGCTAATCACCTTGTTTACGTTATAAAGTATGCTCGGAGATATTAATATTAACCCATTCTATTTAGCGAGCCGCTAGCGCGCTTTCTAAATAATACCTTATCCCGCGCACATAAGGCTTACTCTCGTCTACATCCGTCTCGACTACCTGCGTTGAGTTTTATGACCTGTCACTCACTCTTTTGTTGTCGCGTTGACCTTTTTGTTTTAATTGTTTTATGCAGTAATATTATAACAGATATTCCATAAACTGAGCAGCTCTTTTGTATTTTATTTAACTTAACTTATATATAAGAATTCTAAACTATTGTTTTGAAGTGTCACTAATAAATATTAACTATTTATTCAAGACTATCTCAGTTATGCTTATGTGTAATCCTCGACGTGTTTTGCATTCAAGCAGGAACCGGATTGGTTTGAATGATGGCTAGTGCACTGGTTGTGAGTGTGTCTGGCATGTGTGCGAGATAGAAGGATTTTTTTTGTTGTTAAAGGGGTCCATTGAATGCGTGATGTATGAATGGTTGGGGGGTTATACATAACCAAATTTCTTTTAGGTGGTGTTTGCAACTTAAAAGACTAACACCACTTCGCCTTCTCTGTTCCAGGCGCTGTCGGCGGCAGGGGGGCCAGGGAATTTTTCCCCCAGGAAAAATTCCGGCCTAAAGGGGGAAGTGTGTGACGTCGCATCGAGCGATGCACACTACAGCGCTGGCCCCTACCACTTCTCCTGCCGGCCGCTCCCCTCCGACCGGCAAATAAAAACAGCGGCGCGACAGCGAATCGCCCCTCTTAGATCCTGGCCGCTGAGATAAGTTATACTTCTCTTCTGGAGGACCGAAGCCTAGTCAGCCTGCCTATCTACCCTGCCCTGAGTCTAGGTCTTAGCTCTTACCGTTTGCTTCCGGGTTATATAATTGTGTAACGCTTCTTAGCTAATATATTTTGTAACGAACGCTATGCTTCTTTGATTTCTCTCTACACACATCAATAAACGTTACAATCGATAACCCATATCGACATTAGCAGTAACATCACTTCTAACCTCTAATACGTAAATATGGAAAATTCCAAACTACGAAAATAACAACATTTAGGCCATAACGAAGCTAAAACCTGTTCAATTTACTATAAAAAGAACCTCTTGTAACAATATTTTGTACAAATACTAATCCTATTCAACAATATAAATCATGACTTCTTACTTACTTGTGCAGAATACATTTGTGTTGATTATAGCTTTATCTTGCACTGCACAGTTCAAATCAACACTTAGGCATGATTTTACGATCTCTAGGAAAGCCTGAAGCACTGATTCATCTGGTTTTTACACATATTTATGCACAAAATCAAAATTATTATGTTCGATACACAACGATTTGACAGCAGATGTACCAAAAACACCTTGACAATAATATGGCGACACTGGCACGATTGACATTTCTGATAAAAAATCACTATGATCAGTGTATTCAGTAACCTATGGCTATCTCTTTTTTCTAACAGAGATATCGCTAAGTAAAAACGAGACAACACTATGTTTGGTGGCTTTATGTCGATTTCATAAATATTTCTATAATGTAAAGTATCCATATGTACTATTTGTCCTCTCCATATTATATTCTTTTCTCAAAGGGTTGGACGTTTAGACTAGAGAGAACATGCTCGCCATATTTCCTTATACCGAACGTGCAACATGTAATGTCAGTTGGTCTTAGTTGGTTAATCATAACGTCAAATTACGCGTCTCATTTAAAGAGGCACAGACTCCTTACAGACTCATATCTTTGACTGCTTTCTCTAAATAGCCGTGCTGTCAAATCCCATCATTAAGGAGTGATGGGATTTGACAGTGAAAGGAGATATCGATGATTTTTGAATGAGGGATAAATACGGAAACAAACTATCGGACATGAATGTAAAACTGAATCGTACCCGCAAGCTTCGGCGTGGCAGTCGGTTGCACTCACGCCAACTGGGTTGTCAAAGTAGTTCACTGCTGTACTAATATTTACATAAAGGCGAATCATTTGTGCTGGCGGATCACAAATCGGATTACCTAGAACTCTAAAAAAATCAAGCAGTGTCCAACGTAAGCGATAGCAAGCAACGTGATATGATGCGACGCACACAAATTGCCAAAGCCTGCCGCATTAGCCTATCTGGTATAATTCGTACAATACATAATCTAAGTGACAGTTTCTTAGCATCTCATCGCAACGCATCGCTCATTAGTTTATGAATACTTTTTGTCAATAGATTTTATGGCTAAAACGAACAATTAAACATGTGAATTTTTTTAGTACTGTCTGTCTGGCAAGTCTTTGCAAAGCACTGTCTGGCGTCAACAGCAAAAACTACAATTTCAATATTTTAGTTGTTTACTTCTACGGCTTAAATATATCGACACATACTAAAGTTAGACATTTGACCAAAAATATTTATCGATAAATCATCACTGTTACGAACAACACTCGGTTTCCTAACTCTATGTTTTGTCTACTGTTTGCCTACCACGAGGCTGCTATAAGAGCGTGCTGCTAAACCTATCGACAGCTCTTTCTATCATACTGCATGTGCCATTAGAAAGAAGATATCAAACATAGCAACCGCTGTTGTTATTTAGTGTTACTTCTATGACTTAAGGTTATATTTCTTTGATCTAACCATACTCACCTCAGGTAAGGTAACCAGTACAGTGTACGACCTAACCCAACAAGCCCTACGCATAGTAGAGTGGTGGTGTAATGAGTACGAATTATCTGTAAACCCGACCAAGACCGAACTAGTTATGTTCACACACAAACGCGCGCTGGGCACTTACCGACTGCCCAGGTTATTTAATACAGAGCTTAAGCTGTCTACCGAGGTCAAGTACCTAGGTGTCACTCTCGACAGCAAATTGACATGGAACAGCCACATGGAAAATAAGCTCAACAAAGCCAGCATTGTCTTCTGGCAGTGCAAGAAGATGATAGGCAAACGCTGGAGCATATCCCCCAAAATTGTCTTATGGCTCTATAAGACAATAATACGTCCGATGATAAGCTACGGCGCAGTAGTGTGGTGGCCTCGGACCAACCTAACAACGGCCGCCAACAAGCTTCAAAAGCTTCGAAGACTTGCATGCCTAGCGGCAACGGGCTGCATGAAAACTACACCTACAGCGGCACTCGAAGTGTTGCTGGACCTGCCTCCATTGCACCTGTTTATACAACAGGAAGCAACGATGTCGGCGGTCCGGCTAAGAGCTCTGAAGCTCTGGAAAGACACCAACACACCGCACACTAGCAATTTAAATAAAAGAAGTTCCTCTCACACAAGCCATTGGCGACCAAAAACCGAAACAATTTGTGTTCGACAAGAAGTACAAAATCCAACTGTACGAGGATCTACACGAAGGAGCAACAGAACAGAGGTAGGTAAACAAAACAAATTAACACTGCAATGGATCAAGGACCACAGTGGCTCAAGAGGGAATGACGCAGCCGACGTACTTGCCAGAAGAGGGGCCACTTTAGAGGTGGTGGGACCCGAGCCCATTATTCCCCTCCCTTCTGGTTTTTATCGCAACCTGGTAAGAAATAGGACCAGGACCCAACACAACCAGTCCTGGATTGGTATTGAAACATGTAGGCAGGCTAGGGGGCCCTTCCCGGGGTAGACGGTAAGATAGCCAAACAAATCCTCCGGCTGTCCAAACAACAACTGCGGACAGTCACGGCCGCCTACACAGGACACGGATTCTTTAATAAACACCTATTTACTATAGGTATCACCGACAGCCCGCTGTGCAGGGCCTGTATGGCAGCAGACGAGACGGCAGCTCACCTGCTCTTCGACTGCCCTGAGGTCGCACAGTACAGGCAGCAGTACCTGACCAGATACAGCACCCTGAGGGAAGCCGTGGGCCACATCAAGAGTCTGCTGGCCTTCCTCGTAGAGCTGGGGTGGCTCGAATGACGACACAATTCCCACCCGCACGCAAAATACGCGCCAAGACGTGGAGTTGCGGCAACAGCCCGTGCAATCAAGTAAGTAAGTTGCTCCGGTGGGAATATATATTTTTACGAGCTTAGGATATTTCTTACCAAATACTTTTAAGTAATGGAGAGTTATCTTGACCAAAATTTTCAGGAACTCGTTATTAACGAATTCCCCATTACAGTGCCTTAAAATTTTTACAGCAAATAGCTTTGTAAAACGTATAAAACTGCTGGCACATCATGGGATTACGTATTTGGAGATCTTTGGAGAATGAAGGTATGGTATGTAGAAATGATATTCTTGACTCCAGGATTTAGAATAATTTATTTGTAATTTAGTGCTGTTTATATACAAAATGTACAACTAGGCTGAGCCAATCCAAATGCAGATAAATAGAAGTGTAAAATGTTCAAAACAATCAACCAATTAATTTAGAGTACAATCGGCCAATAATATTTGAGTTGAGTTTACGTAAGTAATCCGCCAGGTGGTTCATACGTCGCGCGAGCGTTTTCCCGCGCAAACGGGAACATACTTATACTGGTGGCATAAGCGCGGCGGCTCCATTTCGCCATACGGCAGACCCAGCCCCGGAAGGCCCCTGGGGCGGATGGGATACCGAATACAGCGCTGCGCCACCTGCCACACCGTACCGTGGCAGCGTTGGCGCGCCTGTTCACGGGGATCGTCCGCACAGGCGCCTTCCCCGCCTGCTGGAAAGAAGGCCGCATCATCATGCTACCGAAGCCGGATAAGAACATCCTGAAGCCGGGGAGCTATCGGCCGATCACTCTCCTGCCCACGATCTCGAAGGTGTTTGAGAGACTCCTGCTGCGGCACCTCACACCGCACATAACACCCAGACCGGAACAATTCGGGTTCAGGTCTGAACACTCAACAACATTGCAGCTGTCGAGGGTACTGCATCGGATAACGGCGGCGCGTAACAAGCGCGAGCACGCCGTAGCAGTATTCCTCGACATACAGAAAGCGTTTGACCGAGTGTGGCACTCCGGTCTGCTGTACAAGCTGTCAACGTCCACAGCGCCTCGCCGTGTAGTTAACGTGGTCTCCTCGTTCCTAAACAACCGGACATTCCGAGTGGTAGTGGAACAGGAGCTGTCTGACATCCGCACAATCTCTGCTGGAGTCCCGCAGGGCTCATGCCTCTCGCCTGTGCTTTACACCAGGTTCACCGACGACATCCCCGTCGCCGAGGGTGCCGAGCTGGCGCTCTACGCCGACGATGCGGCTTTCATCTCGACGAGCGTCAACGCCGCCCACGCCGCCAAAAAGATGCAGCGTACCCTCGACAAACTCCCCCGCTGGCTATCGCAGTGGCGACTGTCGGTGAACGTGGGTAAGTCACAGGCCATTCTAATCAGCAGCAAGCAGCTCCATCCACTGCCACTCAAACTCCAGGGTGAGTACATCCCCTGGACCCGGACGGTGAAATATCTGGGGATCACCATAGACCGCTCCTTGTCTATGAAGCCGCACGTCCGCAACGTCGTCGCTCAGGTACGCGCAACCAGGGCGCTACTGCGTCCAGTGCTCTCCTCTCACCTGCCTCTGCGAGCAAAGCTGGGTGTGTACAAGTCTTATGTACGCACCCGGCTCACCTACGCCGCGCCCGCTTGGTTCGCCCTCACGAGCGAGTCGAGCCGCATTCGCCTCCGCGCGCAGCAGTCACTGTCGCTGCGCGCCGCTGTACAAGCTCCTCGCTACGTGAGGAACGATGTCATCCAGCGGGACACCCGCATCGAGAGCCTGGACGTCTACATCCGCCGTCTGTCCGTGGGGATGTTTGAGCGAGCCGACGCCTCGGCCTGGGACCACGTCCGGGACCTGGCCCCCTGGCACGCTCGCCCCCCGGAGAAGAAGAAGCTGCCCCGAGACCTCATCATCGACCACGACGACTCTGCGGACGCTGCGGCTGCCCCGGGTAACCGCCGTCTCCCCTAACACGACAACCCCTTTCACAACTCTGTTGCAGGTGGCCGCCCCTTTCCGCGCGACATCTGCGCGTATCACCCAGGATACGCGCATCATGCGCGCGCGCGGACGACCACCGCAACAGCGACGCCAAGGATTCGACACCCACATCACGACGTCGACATCTAGCCAGATGTCGACCAACACCTCCACACCACACCATTAAGACCTCCGCAGGCCGCACGTAAGTCGCCGTCCGCGTCGCTGGCTTCACGGAGCTGGGCCTCCCTCGGTTCGCCGGGGGTCTCACCTGGCTCGTGTTGACCGCCCGGACGGCGTGAAGATCTAGCGGCCTGCGCGTACACGCGCGTACACGCCTTCTAGGTCCCTAAGGGCAACTACTGCCCTCCCCCAGTACCTGCCCTTATTAAAGGGCAGGAGAAAGAACCCGCTTGCGGGGGGCTAAACTGCCCCGAACAAGCCTCTGCACGCCCTCTACGGGGCGTCGCGACGATCTACGTTGGGCGGCTCCATTTGCCGGTCACTCGTCGAGCGAAGATGTCGTGCGTTCGCGCGTCAGCGGGCACGGCGTACGTCGACGTAATAATATTTGCAGAGCGAAGATTTCTTGAAGTCGTCAGCGTGTGTATCTTCGAGTTCGCAAGAGAACTCTTCTTGTTTCTATTTAACGTTGCAAAAGTCTATAAAACTGTTCTTTTCAGAACAACAGCAAAAGTCCTTGAACAGTCCTTGTCAGGACTATTATCACTGTTTCTATTTAAGCACTTAAGTCCTTTTCAGGGCTGTGTGTATCCATGTTTCTATTTACACATCACAAAAGTCACTGTAGGCACTGCTAGGTATAGGATAGCTACAGTACTCCCCTTCAAGCGAAGCGTACCGGCAGCTTGATGGTGCGACCGGAACGTGTTGTTTTGATGTCTGTTTGCGGCGGCGGCGTCGGCGTCGTAGAGTTCGCCGGCACAGGTACTTGTTGTTTGGTAAGGTTATAATGCGGTAAGGTAACTTCGGTATCCTTGGTAACGGTAAGGTTATTGGTTTTCTGGGTAATGGTAATGTTGCTTGAAGGTAATGTGTTGTTATGGTTTGCTGGTATATTATCACTATCTTCTAATACGACGTAAGCAGGTTTCAGTCGATCGATTGAAATGTTTGCTTGTCGGTCCGGTAATTGTACACAATACACTTTGTTTGTTCGGTTTATAACCTTGTAGGGTCCTTCGTAGTGTGTCTGTAGTGGCTTACGAACTGAATCTACTCGAACGAACACGTGACTACAATTGAGTAGGTCTTTATGCACGAAAATATTTCTATTATTATTATGATGCTCGGTAAATGCTTGAGGTTTGTTGCTATGAATGATTTCACGTAGCTTCTCGACGTAGGTATAATCCATAGCTGTAGGTGTGTATGCGCTTGATGTGAAAAAGTCTCCTGGTAGGCGTAAAATGCATCCGTAGGTTAATTCAGCGGGACTCACGCCGGTGTCAGTGCGCAGAGCGGCGCGTAATCCCAATAATATTGTAGGTATTTCGTCGATCCACGAGCGCGTGTCGGTGAGCTTTGCGCGTAATGCATTTTTGAGTGAGCGATGCCAACGTTCGATGATTCCGTTGCTTTGCGGGTGGTAAGGAGTAGTTCGATTTTTCTTGATACCCATTAGTTTCATGAGGTTTTGAAATAGTTGGCTCTCGAACTGTCGACCTTGATCTGATGTTAGTGTAGCCGGGCATCCGAAGCGAGTTATCCAATGTTGATAGACGATGTTCGCTATTCGATCAGCTGTTATTTCCTCTGTAGGTACGGCCTCAGGCCATCTCGTAAAACGGTCAATCAGTTACGAGATATCGATGACCTTGAACAGTTGTAGGTAGCGTTCCAACGATGTCTATGTGTATGTGTTGAAAACGATCGGTTGGCGGGAAAGATGCGATGCTTGAATGGGTGTGACGATGTATCTTGCCTTTCTGACATTGAATACAGGTTCGCGTCCAGCGGCTGATATCTGCATTCATTGAAGGCCAGAAGTATTTCTGTGTTGTGAGCTTGCGAGTTGTACGGGTACCAGGATGACTTATGTTGTGAACATTGTTGAAAACTTCTTTTCTGTATGGCTCGGGGATGTATGGGCGAATATGTGACGTAGATGTTTCGCAATATAGTTCGATGTCAGTATTAGGTATTGTTATTTTCTTGAGCGCGAGGTGATCGTCGCGTAGTAATTGTTGTATAGTGCTGTCTCTTTCTTGCGCTGTTGCTATGTCGTTGTAGTTGATAGCGGACGGGCAAGTTATGGTTGCTATGCGACTAAGGGCGTCTGCGACGATATTTTGTTTACCGCTTACGTGCCTTATATCGGTGGAGAACTGCAATCACAAATGAATAATAATTGCCTCGTTCGCTTCGGTGTCTCAGTGGTGGAGTTGATCTTGCTCATTGCGAATGTTAGCGGCTTGTGATCGGTGAATATAATGAGATGACGTCCTTCGAAATTTTTTCGGAAATGTTTGACGGCCATGTAGATAGCTAGTAATTCTCGATCGTAGGTAGAATACTTCAGTTGCGCGTCGTTAAATTTCTTAGAGAAGTATCCGAGCGGCTGCCATGTTTCGTTTAAGTATTGTTGAATTACGGCACCGGCTGATGTGTCCGATGCGTCACAGAATAGAGCGAGTGTTGCGTGGTGAGATGGATGAGCAAGTAAAGCTGCGGTGATGATGCTTGCTTTACATTGTTCAAAGGCTTGTGTTGCTTCGTCGGACAATGTGATTGCAGTTTTATCTCGTTTCTTCACGTTATGTAGGTATGAATTCAATGGTGCTTGTAGTGAGGCGGCGTTGGGAATGTGATCGCGGTAGAAATTTAACATTCCTAGGAATCTCCGTAGTTCTTCTATTGTCTTGGGTTTGGGGTAATCAGTGATAGCTTTGATCTTCTGTTCGGGAGGCTTGATACCATCTTTTGATACATGATAACCGAGGAACTGAACTTCGGACTTGCCTAGGTTGCATTTAGCGGGGTTGATGGTGATAACATGTTCTTCTAATCTCTTGAGGACGGTGTGGAGGTGTTCTCGATGCTGGGTCTCGTGTTCCGAAGCGATTAGTATATCATCTATGAATGGATATACAAAATCTAGTCCTCGCAGTACTTCGTGAATGTAACGTTGAAACGTTTGTCCTGCGTTCTTCAAACCGGGACACATTCGCGGGAATTCAAATAAACCCATTGGTGTGATAATAGCGGTTTTCTCGATGTCCTCTTCTCTTATGCTCAGTTGTTGGTAGGCTCGGTTGAGGTCTATTGTTGAGACCTATTGTCTATTGTCTTGCCTGAGAGATGATGTGTGAAATCTTTGACGCGTGGAACGGGATAGCGATCAGGTTTTGTGATAGCGTTGAGTCGCCGATAGTCTCCGCAGACTCGAATGTCACCATTCTTCTTCGGGACGATGTGAAGCGGTGATGACCATGGACTCTTGCTTGGCCTGCATAACCCTTGTTCAATCATATTTTCAAACTCTTTCTTCACGATTTCATATCGGTGCGGTGGTATGGGGCGAGCGCGGCTATGTATTGGTGGGCCTTCTGTTTCAATGTAATGTTGCACGTTGATAGAAGAGCTTAACTGCATTGAAGTGAGACGTGTGATGCCGGGATATTGCGCCAAAATGTCGTGATATGACTGTGACTTGTCGATGGTGTACACTGTAGGCATGTTTGAAATGCGAACTGGGGCGTTTACCTTGAGATTCGTGACGCCGTCGATCAATCTTCTGTTTTTCAAATCGACGATAAGTTGGTGATGTTTGAGAAAGTCAGCGCCGAGTATAGGTCTTGAAACGTCGGCGACGATGAACTTCCATTTGTATGGGCGTCGTAGGTTGAAGTCGAGCGTTAATGTTTTCTCACAGTACGTAGCTATAGTTGTGTTGTTAGCCGCATATAGTTGGAACGATAGTGGCGTTGCGACTTGTCCTTTCTTTCTAGGTAGTACGGATATGTTCGCACCCGTGTCGACCAGGAAAGATATGTTGGAGTTACGATCTGTTATGTATAGGCGGTGTGAGTTTTCGTGAACGCCAGAGTCCGCCTCCGCTAACGTTCGGCCTAGTTTTCCGACTTCTTATTGAATGTGCAAGGTGACGTGCAGCGTCGAGCTTGTTCTTTGAAACGTCGATGATAATAGCAGAAAGGTGATGGTGATGAGTCTCGACTGCGTGGTTGCGATGGACTTCGGTTGTAAGATGGGTAGCGGTTGCGGCGGTAACCGTTGTATTGGCTGTGCGGTGGTCTTGATTTCAATTCGGCTATTTCTAATGATAACTTGCGTAGTTCGGTGACAAGGAATTGTAGGTCGGCTGTTTGAGTTGGTGGTGATGTTGGTGAGGTTGTCGTTTGGACGGCTGAGATGTGAGGTGCAGCTGGTGGCGTCTGTTCCATCATTTTGTCGGCGAGTAACGCTAACTCTTCTAACGACGACTTAGTTGCGAAGGTCTCGCTGACGGCAAGCACGGAGCGGATGTGTGGTGGAAGATGGTTGGTCCACATGAGTCGTAGCGTACCTAATGTCTGGAACTTTGTTGGTAGCGAGGTTTCTCATACGCCGGAGTAGTTGGGTCGGCTTCTGATCGCCGAGTTCCATCTCTGACAGCAGTTTTTGGAACTGGCGGCTGTCAGACTCCTCATAGGCAGATATGAGACGCTCTTTTATCGCCTTGTACTGGTCTTGCTCTGGTGGGTTGTATAGAAGGTCGGTGATCTGCTCTATGTCTTGGCGTTCCAGCTGTGCGATTACCATCTGAGCGAGCTGGGCTTGGCTTTTCTTCAGGTCGTTGGTGGCGGCTTCGAAACTGATAAACCACAGACGTGGTCGATCACGCCAGAATGGTGGGATACGCATGGTTAGCGATATGCCACCAATTTCGGTGACGGTGTTGATGGATGTAGAGTTGAATGGGCTGGCCGGGATAGAGTTTTCTTGTTGAGACATGACTGAAACTGTAGAGACTTGTGGAGCAGGGATTCGTTGACTATGCTGGTACTATGGTTGAATTGGGTTGAATGAAGAATATTGCGGTTTTTCGGTGGCTTGATGGGCAGAGCTTTTCCGTTCTTGATTTGTACTTCTTATGTTCCGGAGAGGGTCACCACTTTGGAGATCTTTGGAGAATGAAGGTATGGTATGTAGAAATGATATTCTTGACTTCAGGATTCAGAATAATTTATTTGTAATTTAGTGCTGTTTATATACAAAATGTACAACTAGGCTGAGCCAATCCAAATGCAGATAAATAGAAGTGTAAAATGTTCAAAACAATCAACCAATTAATTTAGAGTACAATCGGCCAATAATATTTGAGTTGAGTTTACGTAAGTAATCCGTCAGGTGGTTCATACGTCGCGCGAGCGTTTTCCCGCGCAAACGGGAACATACTTATACTGGTGGCATAAGCGCGGCGGCTCCATTTGCCGGTCACTCGTCGAGCGAAGATGTCGTGCGTTCGCGCGTCAGCGGGCACGGCGTGCGTCGACGTATTAATATTTGCAGAGCGAAGATTTCTTGAAGTCGTCAGCGTGTGTATCTTCGAGTTCGCAAGAGAACTCTTCTTGTTTCTATTTAACGTTGCAAAAGTCTATAAAACTGTTCTTTTCAGAACAACAGCAAAAGTCCTTGAACAGTCCTTGTCAGGACTATTATCACTGTTTCTATTTAAGCACTTAAGTCCTTTTCAGGGCTGTGTGTATCCATGTTTCTATTTACATATCACAAAAGTCACTGTAGGCACTGCTAGGTATAGGATAGCTACACGTCGATTGATATACCTACAACCAATTCTTCATTTTGCTGATATGTTTTGTTCCTCTCTTTATTAATGTCACGATAAGAGAAAGAGTTAAAATATCAACATTAAGTTAAAAATAGTACCTAGGACAATCTGTCCGACCGACGACGTTGGGTACCACGACATAATCCGGATAAATATAAAGTTTGTGGTTGGTCGGTTTCTTGCTATTTTGTAGCACTTGAACTTTAACTCATTATATTTACATTATTCTCGTTGTAAGGATTTATGAATTGTACATTGTTGCTAGAGATGTGCTAACTTGGAGTAACACAACTCTAATTAGAATTCAAGTACTCTACCTAATTCGAGTTGAACTCAAGTTTCGCTACTCGACATAAAAATGCATCAGCTTCGTAATAAATACGTGTTGGGACAAATATTTTTAAGTACCTTACTAAACTTAGAAGCGATGATTATAGCCCCAGCCGGAGGACTAGTTGTGAGGATTTAAACAACCCTTTCGAAATTGGAAAATTCGTACCACCTTATTATAAGTATACCTACTAAAAACCTTCCATAGCACCACAACGACCAATTATTGGATACGTTGGCTGATCGCAGGTCCCAAAAGGTATTTCTTGTTTTTATTAGGTACGTAAATCCCTTTTTAAAACTTCAGAATCTTCTTTAAATCTATAGAAGCGATAAACATGTAGCAAACGAACATTGATTTGACTCTGTAATATATAACAATTACAATTTAATTTACTTATGAGCGCTTCGGAGTGCACGTAAAGCTGTCGGGCCCGGTTCTTGTCTCAGGACAAGGGTCGTAAGGCCATGTCGGAGGCCTAAAACTCCAAAACCATAGTTGGCCACACACACGAAAAGAATTTAAATTAAATAATTGACATATTTAGCTACGCTCTTCCTGGATCTAGATATCGCCTTCGATACTGTAGATATGTTCTTAGATCAGAAAATAATACATACATACATACATACATATCGTCACGCCTTTTATCCCCGAAGGGGTAGGCAGAGGTGTATTTCTACACCCACTTTTCGCCAGATATACTTTAGTCCCACGTAATAAGGGGCGAGCCTATTGCCGTACCGGGCACATTTCCAGACTCCGTGCTGCTACTGAGAATTTCGTGACAGAAAAACCCAATAACACTGCCCGACCCAGGAATCGAACCCGGGACCTCCCGATCCCACGCGCACACCTATGCCGCGAGACCAACGAGGCAGTCGTATAGGGTTTGATGTCGAGTTTTCCGTCTCTACGCAAAGATGGTATTTGCATCGTGTTATCCCTTAGTCGCCTCTTACGACACCCACGGCAAGATAGGGGGTGGTGACACTTGTATTCTATGCCGTCAACCACACGGCAGAAAATAATATTATTACAAAAATGAAACATTGATTCAGTGATACCAATTAAAATTGCTTAGATTCTATCTAAAGAACAGAAACAAGTTGTGTATATCAACTCCATAGCAGAAGGTGCAAAATTAATTTTTATATCGAACATCAAGCCTCATTGGTGTGCCACCAGGCACGGTATTGGGTCCAAATACTCTTAAAAATATTGTAGTTCTCTTCAAAACATTTTTATACATCTTTCAGGTGTCATGGCAAATTGTACTCCGGTCTTGAAAATTAAATATTTATACGTGAAATCAATGTCTTTCTAGGCACGGAAAACATGACCAACCAAAGTATTAAATCCAAACAACACCATACTACAATTTTATCATTCTGTCTAGGAAAATAAAAAAATGTAGACAAGAAGATGCAATGTTGAATGGATCGGAGTTCTAGTGGTTAGTGACCCTGACTGCTATGCCTGATGTCGTAGGTTCGATGCCCACGGGCACGCCACGATAGTGGCGGTAAGTCCCGTGGTTGAAGAGTGGTTGGAGAGACGTCACGGCGTCCTCACCTTCCGGTTGACTCAAATCCTTACCGGCCATGGTTGTTTTGGCCGGTATTTGTGGAGGATAGGCCGGGAGGAAACGCCCGGATGCCACCATTGTGGCAGCAGCCGCGACCCTGTCGAAGACACGGCGTTGCATACTTTGGCGGAATGCCCAGCCTGGGCATCGCAGCGCCGTGATCTGGTCTCGGCTCTCAATACGGTTGTCCTCTCGCTCCCGGCCGTAGTTCTGTCTATGGTCCGGAATGAGAGGTCTTGGAACGCCGTCGCCTCTTTCTGCGAAGCAGTCATGCTGAGCAAGGAGGCGGCGGAGCGGGAGAGGGAAATACATCGCCCTCTCCCCAACCGTAGGTCCGGGCGTCGGGGACGTCGAACAAGAGACGACCTCCGACCACCGTAAATTTATTGCCTGCGGACGGTGAGCGCTGGGGCTGCTCCCTGTCCGCCAAAAGGCGGGAGGCGGCGCGTGTCCTCGCCGCCTCCCAAGTAGCATTGTGAGGTGATGGATGCAAGAAGTTTGATGGATGCAAGAAGTTTGATGGATGATTGCGAGATCATTACGAGACGGGGCCTGCCAACACCAACGGCGGGCCAATTACGGGCGGGGTCGCGAGAAAGTATGCTAATCGCGAATCGCGTGACCCCGCCAACACACGGGACCCGTAGGGACACCGCGGTGGTTTTTAGTGGGTATGCCCCGAACGCCCGTAGGGGAGAGCCTCCACATACCTCCTCCGCCAGTCCCAAGCCCAGCCGTTTTAATGGCTGGGTTGGCGGAGTTGAGACGACTCATAAGGAGAGTTTACCACCGTAGTGAACAAAAAAAAAAAAAGTTTCGATGCCCACCGAGTAGAGCTTTTTTGATGAGCACGATATTTTTTTGTATCTAGCTGTAATTTATCATATTACTTATGTATGTATTTAAAAATATAAGTCTGTTTATCAGTTATCTGGTTACAATAATACAAGCAACCTAATGGAAGGAAAGAGGAACCCACCACGCACCCTCGAATTGACCACCCCAACTATTGCAATAGAAAAAGGTTGACAATATCGAACTCCTCTAAAAGGATAAGGGATATAGGAATGGTATGGGTTCCAGGAAGATACCTGACTTGCAGTATCCCGCTGTATGCGCCGACTATTCTTCGACACGTGTTTCGCCTCTGCACGAGGCATCCTCAGGAACGATGGGCAACGACTGAGCGCTTTCCAACCGTGGGCATGTCTTATAAACGATTGTACTTTCTAATCCCCTCCCTCCGTTGCTCGACTGATGTGAGTCATTATGACGGTGTGCGAATATATTCAGCAATGGGGACCCGTTAAAGTTGGTTTGATCGTTCAGTAATGTATGCTTGTCCCGCTTTAAAATCTCAAATTGTTCCAATACGCACATTCTAATACCCTTTTGACAAGTGTGTATGACGTCAAATGAATGTCCGCTATTTAAGGTATGACCCGATTCAAGTAAATGTTCGGCAAAATGAGACTTTTCCGGCTGGTTGTTTCTAAACGCCGCTAAATGTTCTTTATATCTCAGCTCAAAACTTCGACCCGTCTGTCCTATGTACTTATTTTGGCATTGGTCGCATGTTATATGAGAGCCCACGACGTGGGTCCAAGGCAATCAATGGGTTAAGCAGTAAATACCGGACTTTTTGTTCTTGCATACTTTATCTTTACCATTGCAAAGAAATTTTAACGTTTTGTATGGTTTATAGGCTGATCTGATACCGTTCCTCCCCAGTGTACGCGCCATACGGTCAGTTATGCTTCCAAAATAGGTAAGAACAGCGGTATTATTTATAGGTTCTTTTATAGAGGGATATAAAAGTGACTTGGCCATTCTAAGTTGTTTTCCTCTAATCATCTTGTCAATTAGGCGTTTACTATACCCGTTGGATTGAGCTATATGATAAATAATATTTAATTCTCTGTTATATGATTCTATATTCAGTGGTACATTTAATAATCTATGAATCATACTGTGAAATGCTGCCATTTTGTGTTGCGATGGATGACAGGACGATGCTGGTATTGTACTATCTGTATACGTCGGTTTACGATAAATTTCAAATGAGTGTGAGGTACCCTCCCTTTTGATAGTCAAATCTAAGAAGTTTATTGAGCTGTTTTGTTCTATCTCCAATTCGAACTTAATTTTGGGGTGTATACTATTAATTCTTGTAAGAAAACAGTGAAGCTGACGTTCTGTGCCCTTCCAAGCCAGCAAAATATCGTCCACGAATCTATAATAATATAAGATGTACCTGAGGATGCCTCGTGCAGAGGCGAAACACGTGTCGAAGAATAGTCGGCGCATACAGCGGGATACTGCAAGTCAGGTATCTTCCTGGAACCCATACCATTCCTATATCCCTTATCCTTTTAGAGGAGTTCGATATTGTCAACCTTTTTCTATTGCAATAGTTGGGGTGGTCAATTCGAGGGTGCGTGGTGGGTTCCTCTTTCCTTCCAGTAGGTTACAATGGAGTTCCGCCAAGTAACGCCTGATTCAATCAACTATATAATAATACAAGCACTGATATGTTTGGATGCTGATTATTGTGTGTGAGTTGTCCTTTTAAAATGGAGACAAGAACTGTTTTCTATCGAAACCTCTTTGAGTTCGTTCTGTTATGCGTTAAGGGCCTGCTTCAGGGACGTCTTTAGAGAGACAGTTAACCAAGTTTGTTATTAAATTATTTCCAATCGATAACAAGTAAAACTTGTCCCACCTGAAGCCCCAAAACTACTGACAATCGAACATAAAAGTCTATGTATATTAGATGGGTAGTAAAATATATCATCATTATCTTGCCGTACTCCCAATTTATTTGGGGTCGGCGCAGTATGTCCTTCGCCTCCATACTTCTCTGTCACCAGTCATCCGATCGTTTATCCCTTTCTCTTTCATATCCATCCTCACACAGTCCATCCATCTTTTCCTTGGCCGCCCTCTCCCTTTTCGTCCTTCTACGTGCATATTCATCATTTTCTTACCTACGTACATCTCATCTCTTCGCATAACATGTCCATACCAGGCCAATCGACTCCCTTTTACCTTTTCATCAATGGGCGCCAGTTTCATACTACCTACCTCTAATGTAATCATTCCTCATTCTGTCCATTCTTGTCACTCCACACATCCATCGTAAAGCCTCGTATTCATTAGGGGACATTTGTCCCGCGACCTTGTCGCCCGACACGAATTCTAGGTGTTGAGCGACGTCGCGGGGGACATCGCCCGACATTGCAGGCGACATCTACGTGTCGGGGAACAAGTCGCTTGTCGACGCTCCGATAGCGTCGACCTTGCGCGACTTCGTGTCCCTCGACAGTTTCCGACGGTATTTGACTTGTGAGGACGTGTGTTGCTATTTGTTCCGCGACTACCCGCGATTATAGCACACTTCGTTGGTCCACACTACCAACGAAACTGTGTTAACACTTAGGCGACATTTTGATCACAATGCCGGTATGTGGACGAGCGAAATGTCGGTCGACATTGTCGCGGGACAGTCGCACGTAAATGTCCTGGAACTGTTCGCGATAAGTCGAGCGACTTTGTCCCCTAGTGAATACATGGCTTTAAGCCTCGTATTCATTAGGGGACATTTGTCCCGCGACCTTGTCGCCCGACACGAATTCTACGTGTTGAGCGACGTCACGGGGGACATCGCCCGACATCGCAGGCGACATCTACGTGTCGGGGAACAAGTCGCTTGTCGACGGTCCGATAGCGTCGACCTTGCGCGACTTCGTGTCCCTCGACAGTTTCCGACGGCATTTGACTTGTGAGGACGTGTGTTGCTATTTGTTCCGCGACTACCCGCGATTATAGCACACTTCGTTTGTCCACACTACCAACGAAACTGTGTTAACACTTAGGCGACATCTTGATCACAATGCCGGTATGTGGACGAGCGAAATGTCGGTCGACATTGTCGCGGGACAGTCGCACGTAAATGTCCTGGAAGTGTTCGCGATAAGTCGAGCGACTTTGTCCCCTAGTGAATACATGGCTTTAAGCCTCGTATTCATTAGGGGACATTTGTCCCGCGACCTTGTCGCCCGACACGAATTCTACGTGTTGAGCGACGTCGCGGGGGACATCGCCCGACATCGCAGGCGACATCTACGTGTCGGGGAACAAGTCGTTTGTCGTCGGTCCGATAGCGTCGACCTTGCGCGACTTCGTGTCCCTCGACAGTTTCCGACGGCATTTGACTTGTGAGGACGTGTGTTGCTATTTGTTCCGCGACTACCCGCGATTATAGCACACTTCGTTGGTCCACACTACCAACGAAACTGTGTTAACACTTAGGCGACATCTTGATCACAATGCCGGTATGTGGACGAGCGAAATGTCGGTCGACATTGTCGCGGGACAGTCGCACGTAAATGTCCTGGAACTGTTCGCGATAAGTCGAGCGACTTTGTCCCCTAGTGAATACATGGCTTTAAGCCTCGTATTCATTAGGGGACATTTGTCCCGCGACCTTGTCGCCCGACACGAATTCTACGTGTTGAGCGACGTCGCGGGGGACATCGCCCGACATCGCAGGCGACATCTACGTGTCGGGGAACAAGTCGCTTGTCGACGGTCCGATAGCGTCGACCTTGCGCGACTTCGTGTCCCTCGACAGTTTCCGATGGCATTTGACTTGTGAGGACGTGTGTTGCTATTTGTTCCGCGACTACCCGCGATTATAGCACACTACGTTGGTCCACACTACCAACGAAACTGTGTTAACACTTAGGCGACATTTCGATCACAATGCCCGTATGTGGACGAGCGAAATGTCGGTCGACATTGTCGCGGGGCAGTCACACGTAAATGTCCTGCGACTGTTCGCGATAAGTCGCGCGACTTTGTCCCCTAGTGAATACATGGCTTAACATTCTCATCTCAGCAACATGCAAGCGTTTCTCATCCATCTTCTTTGTAGCCCAACACTCAGCTCCATACAGTACGACAGGCCTTATAACCGCCTTATACATGCGGCCTTTTAACTTCACAGGCATTTTGTGATCGCATATTGTGCCTGAGACCTGTCGCCATTTCATCCATCCTGCGTTAATTCGTTACCTAACATCCCCATCAATTTCGCCGTCATCTTGCAGGAGTAAACCTAGGTAGCAAAAATCGGAGCATGCTGGTAAAGATGTACCGCCGAGTGTAACCGGTATAGGACTGGAGAGACCGCCAAAGTCACAGAACATATATTCTGTCTTGGTTCTGCTTATTCTCAGGCCTACATTCTCCAATCTCTGCCGCCACTCCTCCAGCTTGCTCTGCACCTTTTGTCCACTCATCGGCAAACAGCATGCACCAGGGTACCTCTTCCTGTATGTCCGAAGATATAGCATCCATAATTAACAGGAAAAGGTAGGGGCTAAGGGTCGACCCCTGGTGCAAGCCTACGACCACATCGAATCTGGCTGTGATACCGGCCGCGGATCGGACTTGCGTTCTGCATTCAGCGTACATGGCTGCAATCAACGTCAGGTATTTTCCAGGCACTCCTTTCTTTTTAAGGGCCAACCACAAGACTTTACGAGGCACTCGGTCATATGACTTTTCAAGGTCGATGAATACCATGTGCAAGTTTTTATGTGCCTCCCTGTATTTTTTGCACATTTGGCGAAGTGCACAAATGGCATCCACCGTACCTCGAACAGGCATAAAACCGAATTGGTTTCGTGAAATCTCACTCCCGTCTCGCAGGCGTCGCTCAGTTACTCTCTCCCATACTTTCATACTATAAGGCATTAACTTTATTCCCCGATAATTGTTGCATTCTTGGATATCACCCTTATTTTTTTAAATGGGCACCAGGTAACTGTTGCAACATTCCTCGGGTATGATCTCCTCGTGCAACAGCTTATTGAAGAATAAAGCCAGCCACGTCCATCCATCATTTCCTAACGCTTTCCATGCTTCCACTGGTATTCCAACTGGTCCTAACGCTTTCCCATTCTTCATTCCACTAACAGCCTTTTTTACCTCATCTTTACTTATTTCCTCCACTAAACCAATATTCATCACCTCACTTTCAAGTTTTTCGCTCCAATCGTTCCCTTCATTCATTAACTTTTCAAAGTATGTCCTCCATCTTTCTTTTATTCTATCGTCATCCATAAGAATCGCTCCTGTTTCATCTTTCATGCACTTAATATGGGATACATCCTTCGCCTTTCTCTCTATAGCTTTAGCCATGCTGTATAAATATTTATGACCCTCGGGTTTTTCCAGTAACCAGTACAAGTGTTCTAGGGCTTTGGATCTAGCAACGGCTACAGCTTTTTTGGCTGTTTTTTTACATTCATCGTATTCTTTCTTCTTACTTTCTTCCAAAGATTCATTTCCTCCTTTCACCACCTGCCATTCCTTAAACCTTGCTTTCTTTTCCTTAAGCACATTCTGTACCTCTTGTCCACCACCACGTGTCTTTATCTTTCATACGCTTCCCTTTCGACTCTCCTAAAACATCCTTTGCTACACACTTTATACATTTACTCATCTCTTTCCAACACTCATTGACACTGCTATCATTTATATCGCCCTTTTCTAACATTTTATCTACCACTCTATCTCTGAATTTTTCTACACATTCATCCTTCTCTAACATATGCAATCTTATTTTTGGAGGCAGTTGCTGCTTGGTTCTTTGAGAGCTTAGTCGAATCCGGAGTTCAACCATCAGGAGACTGTGCTGCGAGACTAAATCTTCTCCAGGTACCACTTTGCAGTCTTTGAGTCGATTACGCCTTAGTAGGAAATAATCAATCTGGGTCATGTGGTGGCCGCTATTATATGTAACTAAATGTTGCTCTCTTTTCTGAAACCAAGTTTGCAACTGGCAGGTCAAAAGCGGCAGCAGCTTGGAGAATTGTTTCTCTCTCACAATTTTGGCTGCCGAATCCCCAACCTCCATGTACTCTTTCATACTCTCCACTTGTTTGTCCCACATGTCCATTAAAATCACCTCCCACAATAATCTCTTCATTCTCCGGTATACCCGTCATCATGTTATCGAAATCCATCCAAAACTTGTCTTTCTAACAAGCATCACATCCTACCTAAGGGGCATACACACTCATCACGTTCAAAATAATACCTTGCCACATCACTTTCACAACAATCAATCTATCATTATTTCTATTTACACTTGTCACACTATCTTTCAGATTTTCGTCTAACCCAATTCCCACTTCATTTCTTTTTCCATCACTTCCACAATAATAAAACTTGTATCCTTCTCCAATCTCTCTAGCTTTTGTACCTTTCCATCTTGTTTCCTGCAGGCAGGCCAGATTTATTCTTCTTCTTTTCAAAACACCCGCTAACTCTCTAGCTCTTCCAGTCATCGTACCTTCGTTCCAACTTGCATACCTCACCCGTACATCACAGGCTCGCTTCTTACGTTGTACTCGCCCGGAGTAGTGCAACAACCCTTGCATACTTCTCGCAGGTGCCGGGTGCTGCCCTGCGTTGTGATTGGTAGTAAAATATATAAGGATAATTAAAACAGCGGTAGAAAAACAATACATTTTTATTTCATGAAAATGAAATACAAATATTATCTTGTGTTCGTTGACACGGTGCTGAGATACCTACGTATAAATTAAAGGTATTGTTGCGATGCTTAAAATACGTACTATTTTAAAGACATAAAAATATATTTGTATAAAAAAATATATGTTATTATTGAAGTGCGTTTATATACAGACTAGAGGACGCCAGCAGCTACGCCTGCATTTTTTTATTTACCCGTTTTGGCCGATCCCGTGGGAAATCCCTTCTTAGTGCACCCCTACGGTCCCCAAGGAACATACATGCCAAATTTCAGCTTCCTGCGCCCAATAGTTTCGGCTGTAGCGTGTCTGTCAGTCAGTCAGTAACGCAACTCTTTGCGTTTTAATATATTACAGTTTTACAAATTGACATAGTCCAGCATTAGTACATTTTATAGACAGGGTATGGCTCATCCGAGAGATTCATCATCATCAGAAGGTGTGCTACTGTGCTACAGGGCGCGGTCCTCGTTTCACTATGAAAAGGGTTATAACTTTGTGATGGAAATGAGCCTTTAACAAAATTGACCATTCTGTAGAAAGATATAAGGCAAAAAATATGTCACGCACTTTTTGGCCCTATAGAATATAGAATTATATATATATATATATATATATATATATATATATATATATAGATATCCCCTTCATCACAATGTTGATCAAGCGTGCCATATAAGTAGTTTTTGTTTGATCCGTTTTCACTTGTTGATCCGGCCATGATTTCTTGATCCATTGCGAGCGCCCAATTCTGATGTGGTTCCCTTCGGATCAACTAACGCCAACGTCGTTGCTAATAATAATTACGCCATTTTTATACAAATCCACACTTTAGATATTTTAGATTTACTTGATCCGATTCAAATGGGCCAATCGTAGCGGAGTATTCCTCACGGAGGGCAGTCATTGGTTCTTGGTCACTTTTATGTATTATTATTCTGTATTTCTTATCAATTCTCATAACTTGCGAATTTCTTACATTAACTTGGTTTCTCTGTCCATTTTCCAGCAGTTTTTTGTTACTTCGGAGTTTTTGGTTAAATATTTGTAGTAGGTAGGTACATTACCTACCAGAGGGGCCCGTGACAAAGTGGCGACCACTCGAATCTTTCAAAAATTCGCGAGGTAAAACGCGTTCGTCACCGTCTGGTTTATAGATGGGTCATCATCATCATCCTCCGAGCGTTATCCCGGTTGCATCCAAGCCTTTGCCTTGGAGCCCGGGCCCCGCTATTTTTTTTTTTTTTTGGTGTCGGGTTGGAAAATCCTCATGGAGTCCCTCCGCCCTGGGGGAAGGACGAAGGGGACTGTCAGACTCTTACTGACTAAAAACCAACCCGTGTTCCTCACGTACCCGTGTGTCGGAGGGTCGGGTATCGCTGAAGCATTCCTCGCTACCCGCCGACGGGTATTGGCCCGCCAGATGGTCAGGCGGGCTCCGAACAAAACCCCCTTGGCGGCGGATGAAGGTGTTGGGCTCCGCCGCCAAAACACTCAGCGGCCGCAGAGGATAGGGAGGACGGCAACGCAACACCGCATCTCCTCTTCCTCTGCGGCCCCACCGCAACGCAACGATGGTGCGCCCCCATTTGGTCGCGGGAGATAGGGCGCGCGGCAACGCAACACCGACACGCCTCTCCTCCCGCGACCGCACCCGACTGCGAGGGACAGAAGTCCTGTCCGCTCCTCCGCTTTCTAGTCTAACCAGATTTGACTGAATATTAGTTTTTTTGTCTGTTGACTGTTTTCTTACTATAACATGTATTACCATTTAATTTAGGGCACGGACGGTGTGACTTTTTGTGACTGGTCACCCATCTATAAACCAGACGGTGACGACCCTGCTTAACCTTGCGAATCGATAGATTCGAGCGGTCGCCACTTTGCCACGGGCCGCTCACTTTATACGCCACATGTCCGTACTTATTTGAATCCAAAGTTTATAATATACACCTGCTGGTCAATATTATGTGGCTCCAGGATTATGTTACTTGAGTATTTTTATTTGAATATTTTAGCTTACTATTTAACGCATAATTGTATACCTGCCTCGTTGGTCTCGCGGCACAAATGTGCGCGTGGGATTGGGAGGTCTCGGGTTCGATTCCCGGGTCGGGCAAAGTGTTCTTGGGTTTTTCCGTTAGGAAATTCTCAGTAGCAGCTCGGAGTCTGGTAATGTGCCCGGTACGGCAATAGGCTCACCCCTCTTACGTGGGACCTAAAAATTTATGGCAAAATGTGGGTGTTATATCACATTTCTGCCTACCCCTTCGGGTATACAGGCGTGAGTCTATAAATAAATAATAAATAAAATTGTATACCATAATCTATATATTTATTTGGCTCCTTTAAGACATATATATACCCGTCAATCAATACTTAATGGTTTCACATTACAATTATTTAAATTTTAGTTTTCCATACATAGGATGATCCAGTAAATTTATATTCATTACGTCCATGCATTGTCAAATCCGAAAGCATACTATATTTATCCGCTTTAAATATGAACTGATACTGATAATCTTATGCACAATAGCTTAATATGAATATTATGTAGCTCCATTCCGTATGTACGCCACGCCATATCTGCGTACTTATATGAATTTGGGTCGTTTGGCTGATATGAAATATCATCATCATATCAGCCAAACGACGTCCACTGCTGGACATAGGGTGACCGGCCACAAAAGATCACATCCCTTCGTTCCTCGTAAAGCACGTAAAACCATCGGTGTCGATTATCATCTTTGACAGTCGTTAGGGTAATCAGTGCCCTCAACTATCTGGTCTAAACCATAAAATATGCCTACGCCTTCGGGTTGTAGAGGTCAGACGGCAGTCGCTCTGTGAAAAAGCTAATATTCTGTCAAGTCTAAGCATCTATTATGAAAATGTTTCTGAAACCACGATGGAGTTCCTTCGCACATCAATTTTTAGGGTTCCGTGCCTCGAAATGAAAAAACGGAACCCTTATAGGATCACTTTGTTGTCCGTCAGTCTGTCAAGACCCTTTTTCTCAGAAACGCGTGGAGGTATCCAATTGAAATTTATACCAAATAGTCAAATCTACTGTTCCTTGAAGCTATGAAAAAATCAAACTTCTAAGCCGACGCAATCAAAAGATACACCCGTTTATGCTGCAAATTTCCGCAAATATTCGAAACTCAAAACCTACAGGTTACTTCCCGTGAACTTAGAATCTTGAAATTTGGTACAAAGCAATGTCTTATAGCACGCATAAAGGAAAAATTGCGAAAACCGTAATTTTTTAATTACGGCATAAAATAAAAATATTTTTAATAATTTTAAAGTTATTACCATTTTCTGAGGAACGCGTAAAGGTATTAAATTGAAATTTATATCAAATACTCAAGTATATAACACCTTGAAGCTGTAACAAACTCAAGCTTCTATGTCAACGCAATAAAAAGAAATAGCAATTTAAAGCCGCATATTTTCTTGCAACTACTCGTAGGGGAATCAAAACCTACAGGGTACTTCCCGTGAACTTAGAACCTTGAAATTTGGTACGAAGCAATGTCCTATAGCATGCATAAAGGAAAAATTGCGAAAACCGTAAATTTTTAGTTACATCATATAAAAAAATATTTGTATTAATTTTAAAGTTACTACCCCTTTCCTCGTAAACGCGTAAAGTTATTAAATTGAAATTCATATCAAATACTTGAATCTATTATACCTTTAAGCTGTAACAAAATCAAACTTCTATCTTAACGCATTCAAAAGTAACAGCAAATTTACTATATTTTCAAACTTGCAACTACTGGCAAGGGAATCAAAACCTACAGGGTACTTCCCTTAAACTTAGATTCTTGAAATTTGGTACAAACTAACGTTTTATAGCACAGATAAAGAAAAAATTGCGAAAACCGTAAATTTTTTGTTACATCATATAATTAAAAAAATAAAGTTACTAGCCCTTTTTTTATGAACGCACTGAGGTATTAAATTGAAATTCATATCAAATCCTCAATCTATAATATCTTTAAGCTGTAACAGAATCAAACTTCTAAGCCAACGCAATCAAAAGAAACAGCTGTTTATGCCGCAAATTCTCGCAAATTTTCGAAACTCACAAGGGAATCAAAACCTACAGGGTCCTTCCCGTGAATTTAGAATCTTGAAATTTGGTACAAGGCCACTTCTTATAGCACAGATTAAGAAACAAATCCATAAATGTAAGTTTTTAGTTAAATCATATAATAAAAACATTTTGAAAATTTTAAAGGTACTACCTCTTTCCTCATGAACGCGTAGAGTTATTAAAGTGAAATTTATATCAAATACTCAGGTCTATAACACCGTTAAGCTGTAATAAAATCAAACTTCTACGTCAACGCAATGAACAGAAACAGCAATTTAAACATATTTTCAACTCGCAACTACTCGCAAGGGAATCAAAACCTACAGGGTACTTCCCGTGAACACAGAATCCAAATCGAATCGAATCTTGAAATTTGGCATAAAGCAACTTTTTATAGCACATAAGAAAGAATTTGAAAACCCAAAATTTTTAGTTACATCACATATTTTTTAAATAATTATATATACTTACAGGTTTGTACGGAACCCTCGGTGCGTGAGTCCGACTCGCACTTCACCAGTTTTTTTTATTAATGTGAAACATTTACAGAATAGAAAATAATAGTTTCTTTGTTTGGAATACTGTTTACAAAGTTGTTTACTGTTTTTAAATCCATAGTATTTTGCCGTCACCGGCGTACAAATGTTCTTTTTACATTAAATATAATCTCAAATACTATAGTACATACATACATACATAGACTCACGCCTGCTTCCACGAAGGGGTAGGCAGAGGCATATTAAACGCCCACTTTTCGCCAGTGTTTTGATCCCACCACGTAATAAGTGGCGAGCCTATTGCCGCTTTTCGGGATATTTTTGATTGCCAGAGCCTCGTCCGTTGATCGGCAGGTGCACCACTTGCAGGTGAGGTTGGCTTGGGACCCTAAGTTCTTGGTGGGAACCATATTATGCACCTATACTATAGTGCTATTACATAAGTCTTACTGTTCATCACACTGTATGACACATTTTAAATTAAAGGTCAACATTAATAAAATTTGCACGTCGTCATAAGTTCTATTGAATAATATAGATAAAGTACTAATAATATCATTTAAAAGTGATAGGAATTAAGTATTTGGTAGAAAATTGTGACTGGCAGAACTTGTAGCTTTGGTAGAAAATTTGGCAGAATCTGTGGTAGAAAATGGTTACTTTGAAATAAATGGTATTTTTGGAAGATATGGTTGTTTTTGTATGAATAGTAGTTTTGGTGGAAATGGTAGTTTTGGTAGAAATTGTAGTTTTGGTAGCAATTGTTGTTATCGCACAAATGGTTGGTTTGAGATAATTGTAGATTTGGTAGAAATTTTAGAAATGACACAAATTGTAGAAATGGTAGGTTTGGTAATTTTGAAAGAAATTAAATAGAAAATAGTTTACCATACTACTAATAATCATGCAATTAATGAACTTAATCTTGGAGCTTCATAGTATTGATCGGTTGGTTAGCTGGTAGTAATATGACTGGATTTAAATTAGTATAAAGATATGGCATGTAAAGTATAATGTGGAGCCACATCACATTAATTTGTTTTTATATAAGTTTACTGGATTCAAATAGGTACGTACGATGCAGCATGTAATCAGAGTTAAATAATACGTAAATCAACAACATAATGCTAGCAAATAACTCCATGGCTGCTATAATTTCACTCGTGGATCTAACAATGCATGGTTATAATAAATATAAATCCTCTGGATCAACTTATGTATGGAAAATAGATAAGGGTTTCATCTAATGATATTAAATATCTATGGGCCTTATTCGAAGGCGCAAGGTCACTCAGAGGGCGATGGAGAGAGGTATTCTTGGAGGTTTCCTATGCGAGATCGAATCAGAAATGAGGAGATCCGCAGGAGAACCAAAGACATAGCTCTCCGGATAGTCAAGCTGAAGTGGTCAGGGCACATATCTCGAAGTTGAGGCCGTGGAGGCAGAAAGGTTCTGAAGTGGTGGCCACATACCGGATGACGCCGCAGAGGAAAGCCCCCCGCAAGGTGGATCGACGATCTCGTTAAAAACGCGGGAAGCGGTTGAATGCGGGCGGCTCAAGACCGGTATGTGTGGAGAACCTTGGGGAAGGCCTATGTCTAGCAGTGGACGTCGTTTGGGTGATATGATGATGAATTGATGATATTTCATCATACCAGCCAAACGACCCAAATTCATATAAGCACGCAGATATGGTGCGGCGTGTATAGTAATGTAGCCACATAATACCCATAAGCTTGTGTACATAAGATTATCAGTATCAGTTTATAATATTTAAAGCGGATCAAAATAGTATGCTTTCGGATTTGACAATGTATGGACCTAATGCATATGTATGCAATGGATCATCTTATGAATGGCTCACTAAAATTTAAATAATTGTAATGTGAAACCATTAAGTATTGATTGACGGGTATATGTATGTCTTAAAGGAGGGAGCCAAATAAATATACAGATTATGGTATACAATTATGCGTTAAATAGTAAACTAAAATATTCAAAAAAATACTCAACTAACATAATCCTGGAGCCACATAATATTAACCAGCAGGTCTAATATAATATATAGTTTAGGATTCAAATAAGTACGCACATGTGGCGTATAAAGTGAGCGGCCTGTGGCAAAGTGGCGACCGCTCGAATTTATCGATTCGCAAGGTTAAGCGGGTTCCTCACCGTCTGGTTTTCGGGCACAAAAAGTCACATCCTCCGTGCTTCAGAGAGCACTTTAAGCCGTCGGTCCCAGTTGTCATCAAAAAGATCCTTGACAGTCGTTACGAGGAATTAGTACCCGCGAACATCCTGACTCTGGTCTAAACCATAGAATATGGCTATCCCTTCGGGTTGCGGAGGTCAGACGGCAGTCGCTCTGTGGAAAAGCTAATATTCTGTCAATTCTGATTAGACTAGAAAGCGGAGCCCGGGCTCCAAGGCGAAGGCCTGGGTGTAACTGGCATAACGCTCGGAGATGGTGATGATTTGGCATAATTATTATACAGTATAAATGGAGCCAAATAGTATGCAAGAAATGGAAAATATCGGACTTAAATAGTATTTAAATTATCAAGTAGAAATAGGATCATTATAGTGCTGGTAAGAATGTATAAAATGGTTATATAATTATTATATTATTATTATTACACGGAGCAAGTACTGAAGTAACTTGTCCCTGGAACCACATATTTATAATTGTCAAGTCTGGATTCAAATAAGGACGCACGCATGGCATATAATTCGGAGCCAAAAAGTTGACGTCGGTCTGAGATATACGGCCGTTACGGATCCAGTTTTGTTCGGAACTTCAGCCAAACTCATCACGAATACATCTAAATTTTATTGAATATGTTTGGCAACGTCTTGCCATGAATGGCAATATTGTGAAAAAATCAAAAATATATTCCATAGAGCAATTGTTATTCGAGTCATCGAGTGCAAAGGTGGATCAAGTAAGGAACGGCAATACCGCGTGATCAACCAAGTCCGCAAACAGTCGTTTATATATATATATATATAGAATTCTATAAAGAGAGCACAACTCCTAGCTCTAACGAAGGATATCTATCATATCTTAAACGATTCTTATTTTTACTAAAGAATGCTCGGTCCATGTCTTTATATCTATGGATTACATATTATATTATTTATTAATTTACAGAAAAGTGCTGATAAGCGTGTTAATAACAGAGCCATCAATACGATAATGACAATAAGCGTATTTCCCTTTCCGTGTTCAATTGGCGAAATCGGTCTCGCCAAATCCGAAAAACGCTTTTGTATTACTACGGAATTCAACCAACCCGTGCTCAACTCGCGTCAACTGAGCACGTTTTTGCGATCAAGCAACGTTAAAAGAAGGTTGTACAAAATAGTGTGTTAGTGACGCCCGAAGTTGGATTTGCGCGCTTCTAATTGCAATTTGTGTAGGTGAGACTAATTCAAGTAAGTAGGTTATGTTAGGTTCTCTTGTGACACTTAATGCAATTAAAGAAAAACAAAAAACCCGACTGCATAAAAACTAATTATAAAAAATACGCGAAAATATTAACTTAAATAAAAACTAAAAAGAAAGTTACAAGCCCAGAAGTTTAGAAGTAATATGCAGAACAGAACGACTCACAGTCGGGGCCCCTTGGAAAGATTTGATTGGTAAAATTTGAATGGGCCCCGACTGTGAGTCGTTCTGTTCTGCATATTACTTCTAAACTTCTGGGCTTGTTTGTTTCTTTTTAGTTTGTATTTACGTTAATATTTTCACGTATTTTTTATAATTAGTTTTTATGCAGTGGGGTTTTTTGTTTTTCTTTAATTTTATTTTTATTTTATACTTTTTAGTTACGATTCATTGACTTCGTTATAAGATGGTAAATTTCGCAATCGAGTGTTTTTATATCGTTTATACTTGAAATAAAATCTTAAATCAATAAGTATGAAAATTAGCGAGAATTTTTTTTTGTTAAACATCTTTAAATCGTTATATATCCTAAACTATAATTTAAAATGAAAAATGATAAAAGGAACCTAAAGATGATTTTAAAATACCTATTCAACGACACCCCACTTGATATAGTTCATCGACTTTATTTTTTTTCATTTTGACAATATGACGTCTGGCTGTCGCTGTGGTGAATTTTGATTACTGTCATGTCTTTAGTGACACTCGCAAGGTTAAGACGAATCGATTGACGTAAGAATCATCAAAATCGGCTTATGCATTTGGTCTCTAGAACGCCACATAGAAACAAACATACATAGACTGATAAACACATTACCCTCTTTTGCGTCGCGCAGTCGGGTAAAAATAGGAGCCCTGCGAAGCAGGGCTCCGTCAACTTCGTGTTTTTTTTTATTTAAAAATTCGGACAGTCAAAAAAGTGTTCAGTTCAACTGCACACGATTTTGTTAAACCTTTCCCAGCGCCACTTGATCACAAAGGCGTGCTCAGTTGACGCGAATTGAACACGGGATCGTAGGATTCCGTAGTAAAACAAAAGCGTGTGGATTTCGCGAGACCGGTGTCGCCAGTTGAACACGGAAAGGGAAATACGCTGACAATAAGCAAAAAACTGCGAAGAATCTTGTCCACAACAGAAATAACAAAGAATCCAATACATAACAAATGTAAATCACCCACAAATCGGTGGCGGTAACGGCATGTGCTTTCATTCCATATCTTACAAATGCAGATTTTCACGGCGAATATTCCGTATAATGACTCACTGACGGACAAGAGCTCATATTCGTTATATTTCTTAATGTACAACGTAAATAGTCCAAGTTTTGGAGCTAATCTAGGATATTTCTAAAGATTTCTAGGACTTAAGTGTATATAAAATGCTTAGTTACAAATGTAAGCGTGTGTAAAAAATTGCATTTCCTTATCATCACTTTTTATCATAAGATCTAGAATTTCATCACGCGTAGAATCCTGTAGATAATACCAATTTTCCAAAACGCTTATAGTCAAACGAGCTTCACTGCACAATCCCTCAGACAAAATTCCCTTCATAACTGCAGCTACAAAATTCTCCCGTTGGCTGCCATGGACAATATTTTCATTCAAATACTTTACAAATGCTTTTTGATACAACTCAACAATCGAATCAAAGTATTTTAATCTTAGTTCTGCAAGTTCCTTCACAACATATCTGCCCAAGGTTTGCCCAACTATCTCTACACCCTCAGTCATTTTCCTCACGGGATCCTCGAATACTTCAGGTTTCTGTTTCAGGCTCTGTCTGACTGCTTTGTAATACAACATCGTTACGTGTATTGCAACGTAGTGTTTAAAGTACATATCCTTTGGTAAAAACGTCTCCATCCAAACTTTTACTTGCTCGATTACAGGTAAGCAGTATTGGTATTTGACATCAAAAAATGCAGCATTATAATGTAGTGAACCCATAAGCTGATCAAAATTATTCTTATAAAAATATTGCATTTCATTTTTTCCGTCGTGATAGGAATAAATTGTGTTTAAAAATGGTTCCATTACCTTACTGATTTTTTCTTTTTGCTCGTCGTTGCTTTTACTGAGCATAAGGTATCTGACGAAAATAGCGGGGAATGATCTTTTGTTGTCACTGTTCATTTTTTCCAGTGTCCGTAAAATAACAGACTGGAACAAATCGTCACTGACCTCAGGTAGACATTTCATCAGATTGAGGAGCACGTCTTCAGCATAATGATCTGAGATTTTGTCAAGTGTCAGGTAGAGAAGCGCACAATAATCAGGTTTTATAGATGTAGGGATCCATTCAAGTTTTCTTAGCGTATGACGAAGACCTTCACAGCGACTTAGATCTACGCTTGAGATTAACGGTTTTACAATATCCCAGACTTTTAAGTCAGCTGCATCACCAAGACTTCGGAAATAGAGTATCGCAGCACGCAGGGTCGCTATCGGACGAATATTCACGGCTCTGGAGAACAATTCCACTGCAATATTTGTTCGCTGTGCAAGTACTAACGCTAAGCGCACACCGCGCTTTAATCGTCCGTCGAGTAACGTTTGTGCTATTCGTGTAGCGTGAGCTGGACGACAACGCATTACCCGCCAAGCTACTGCTTTCATACCAGCCTCAGGCCAACCAAGAGCTACGGCGTCCGGAGCTGGTCGTGCACGATGCATATTAGCACGTAGGGCTGCTGCAAGTTTTTTATATTTATCGCCGGCCATATCCTGCGAGCTCCATATCGACTGTATATCGCTGCCAGCGAGCGTCGCCAGTGGACGAGCCAAGTTCACTTCAGGCTCTTGGAGGACCTTTTCTCGTAATGTATGTCGTATCATTTGTGTTATATCACTGGCTCCGCTGAAATAAACTGCCAGTTTTAAGAAAAATTGCTTACCTCGTGTCTCATCATCAATCAATAACTTAACAAGCCACTCAGGTGTAATTACTGTGGGTTCGTGACGTAATGCGTTTAAGAGTGACGCGTCGTCATGTCGGAACTTCAGACAATGATGAAATAGCTCGCGACGACCGACTCGCGCATCATATAAACGCACTAATAAAAATCTTGCTGCTTCCGCGTCGCGATCAGCTAAAGCCGCAACGGTCGAAACTGCTTGTGATGATTTATAAGAGATGTGGTACTTGTCTAGTACATCTAATAACTGATTGAGGCGATTTGCAGCTTCTTTTGGTTCCGCACTAGCGGCAGCTGTTGCCAAAAGGCGTTGTAGTGAGTCGGCAATGGTTAGACGTTCCCTTGATGAAAGCTTGTATTCAGCAAGTGTTGAAAAGTCCTTCAAGAACACAGTGCGCATCGCTGGCTCACAATCACCTGCAGCCAGAAGCTGACGCAGCACCACAGCATGCAGCCCTTCGCGACATTCAGCCTCAGGCTTAGTGCCATCCAGTCCAAGTCCATGTCCATACTCCAACATAGCATCCCACACATCTTGCGGCAATCGCCAAGCGCTCGCTCGCTTCACAAGGCTGCGGACGACGGCAGCTCGCTCGTGCACGGGCTCGTTGCGAAGTTTTAGAGCTAGCTGCAGTACTTCTCGCACAGCGTCTGTGCGACCACCGCTTTTGCTCACCAACACGAGCAACATATCACGACGTCTATCAGCCGACTTTGCCGCCCATACACGTTTTCTTAACTCGTGAAGCGTGCCTTCGAACCCAACGAATCTAAACTCATCAAATAGCTTCTGAAGCTCAGACTTAAGTGGACAAAAATCAGCAGCACAACACGCCATCATTGCCACTCCGCTCTTACATCTTTTTCTAAGCTCATAACTATAGTATGGACGCATTTGGATAGGTTTATACTCACTATCGTGAAATACATGCACTCCACCATAACTAGCATCTTCGGACACTGGCGAAGTTGGCTGCGCATATGGCCAGTCAGTAACACGATCACCAACCTTTTTTTCAACGAAAACTAGTTTCTTAAAGGCCGCTCTTTTATCGTGGCGAACGCGTTTCACAAGGGGTTCCACATTTGCGTACGAAAACCACCAACTTATATAATCTGCACGCGCTAACTTCATCACTACTTCTTGGCACTCCTCATCACTAAGATTCCTCGCCACAGTTGGTACATGGAGAAGATATACGATGTACAACTCAGGTTTAGCCATGAATCTGTCTTTATGAAAACGCATCATGTAGTCGGTCGCTGCTGGGCTGAGCTTATTTGAAGAATCTAAATTGTGGTACTTTTCAGTAATGTCTAAAAATACATGTGGTTCTGATTTCAACACGCATTTAATATTATTGTAGAAAGCGCCTTCCTCTTTTAGATAATGTTTTACTAATTCCCCGTTTGTTGCCAATGAGTCATAGTATGTTTTCACGAGCTTTGGATATTTCTCACCTAGTACTTTTAAGTAATGAGGAGTTATCTTGACCACTATTTTCGGGAACTCGTTATAAACGAATTCCTCATTACAGTGACTTAAAAATTTAACAGCAAAATCGTATTTCTTGTCTTTGTAATATGTATAGAACTGCTGGCACATCATCGGATTACGTAGATTGATATACAACCAATTCTTCATTTTGCTGATAGCTGGCATTACCATCTCCGGAAAGAGCACATCTTCTAAATATTTGGGATTGATGTAATCTTGTCTCTCCACAAGCCATTTACTTTTCAGCGCTCTGCTGACATACAGCATGTCGTCATCTTTCAGAGTTGCGAGTATGTACTCGACATGTCGGAGTTTATTGGCAAGATCAATCTTAAAGAGTCTATCGACTGGTGTTTGTTCCGATAGATTGTCGATATCCTGAAAGGACACCGTGTCCTTGGCAGCTTGAAGTACTTGTAAGTTGATAACTCGATGTCGTTGACCCAAGTTTTCTGCTGTGAAGGTTATAGGCAGATATGGCGCCATCTGCGGATGAATAAAAAATAAACGAATATGTAAATAATAATTACTAACCTAACAGCATATTTTGTAATATTATAAATAGAACAATTACTAATAATAATCATTTTCAAATACATGAATCAATCTCTGGATGAATACAACGTTCAACAGGATGTAGGCGCTAGAAGTTAAGGCTCCTCTAAATGTTTAAATGACCAGATTCAGAGAAAAAAAGCAAAACAAATATTTATTACATCTTCTGGTATCTTTAATGAGTAGGTATATCTACGAAGATATACGAAACGAATCGGGCTATTCGATAATATAATATGTTATAATATTCGATTTTTATAGTTATGGATGATTGACCATACCTATTATTATATCTAAGTTTAGGTAGGTACACAGCTACACGCTTTTTAGTAAGTTAGCTATGCTATATATATACATAGGTGGCTATTAAATCAGCCTCAATGTTTTAAGTTTTAAATGTTATATAACTGCTATGTTATATAACTGTTATGTTATATAGAGCTGGATGCCTACCACGAGAGCTGGCTAGAGGTTGCGCATGACCACAAAATGTGGAAAGACTTAGGGGAGGCCTTTGCCCTGCAGTGTGACAGTATAGGCTAAATAAAAAAAAAAATAAAAAAAAAAACTAAACTACGCTGCCGCCGGCCGTTATGGCATGGCGCTGTGTCTGTGGTGCATAATTATATGTAGAGACAAACGTGGTTTTACTAAAATAAAATGACCCTCTGTAATTTATTAGTAGTTGCAGACTATTTCATTTTAACTAAGATTACGCGCATGAGCACATGAAGCATATACAGACTTCTGAGAAGCCTTCGACAAGAAGGGTAAGTGATTGAACATTAGGTAAAAAACTTTTAAGTGGCATCCAGGATAACTTATTTTGTTGGTTCGTCTCATATCTAACAAATTAGTCAAAATTTGTAATTAAAGGATGCCATTAACATTTTCTGGCACAATTATATTAAAGTGCGCCGCAGGGATCCATTATAGGACCTCATTATATTTAGACATTGAAATAACCCAAAAAATATGATTTCTAGTATTCTATTAGGGTAGCTTATTGATTAATGTACATATTTGATAATAAGGATCTGGTATTTTCTTGTTGCAGTCAGTTAATCAATACCAATGCCATGTATGAAAAACTGCAGTTCAGAATTGTCCCACTATGGCATTAGCTCTATAAGTTCAGCACGCATAGACAGATAAAAAAAATCCAATACACTTATTGCCAAGCGAGCATTGTTACCTAGACTTTCTGATAATATTCCCTTTATAACTGCAGCTATGCTGAGGAAATTATTTTTTGATATAACTCAATAATAGAATCAAAGTATTTTAACTGCAGTTCTGCAAGCTCCCTCAGAACGTATCAGCCGAAGGTTTGCCCAACTATCTCTACACCCTCAGTCATTTTCTTCACGGGATCCTCGAATACTTCATGCTTCAGGTTTCTGTTTCAGACTCAGTCTGACTGCTTTGTAATATAACATCGTCACCTGTCCACTGTCAGTTTAGATATTACGTCAAAATACAATTCCGCAAGTTATTATAAACCAAAATAATCAAACTACTACGACATTTTTTCGTACGCTTTCCAAAACAGATAATTACCTACAATTTGATCTCTTAAAGTTTAAATTGTGATGACACGTGAAGCTGTTTGTGACGACTTAACAAACACTGAGATAACGGACACAAAGACATGACATGACAGTGATGTAAAAATAGAAGACTGATCCCGCAGCACCTCTAATGAACGGGATAACGAGGAGTACGAGTAGTACGGAGTATGCGGAAAGCCTTGAGGGAGACCCATTCTTTTTTAATGTCACGGAGGAAAACTGTGGTAGCGGCCGCGAGACTCTCTCCACCACTCAAAATGGAATTTGGGGCCGGGTGGAATAAGTATGTACCATAGCCGAAATAACGTAGGCATACGCACTACACTTATCCTCGGACTTCCTTCAGTGCAAAGACACGCAAATTCTAGCACGGAGTGATATGGCATTCACCTCCGGGATTCGAGCCGCTCAAGCGGCCCCAGTCGATAATTTTTCATTCCCAAGTATCCCTTCTGGCGCTGCATCGCTTCTATGTCCTGTTACTGGTTGGACAGCAGACGGCCCCAAGACGTTCTTCGTCCACAGGTTACACTTTACGGTGGCTGGAAATCGTCACAATCGACAGCTTGACCTGTGATTTAAAAGACGGCGATGACGCTGTTTCTCCAGCTCAGCATTATTACCTCGAGAGACAGCCATGTTCTAGGGTCTTGGGCTTTGATACAACGAAGACCGCAACTAGGTTTACACCCCGACACAAAAAAATCGTATGGTAACTGGTGACTGATGTAACCCGTTACCCGGTGAGTAATGAGTGACCCGCAGCAATTTGTCACAGTAAAAATTCGAAACACCCATTTGAAACGCGATACTTGCGAACGTGGCTAAATGTATGTGAAGAATTGTTAAGTGGTTAATTAATATTTATTTGGATCTTTTTCGTTTATCAGCACTATTACATTGTGACATTTGTAAATAAAGATTTTGACTTTGTTGTATTTTAATTGTGTTAGGGGTGAGGAACTGAGGACGCTGTTATTAAATATATTGTATCCGGTGATTCTTGCCGGACATAAGATTACTAATCTCCTTAAATATCACGATATATGTTTCATTACTTGGTAACATCAACGGCAGCGATAGACCAGTGGAGAATTAGAGATACCAAAAGACTGCCATGCAGAGGTATCGGGTTTGAATCCACGGCGCGCACCACTGCGTTTTTGGAGCTATTGTTAAATAACGCTAAACCCCCAAACTATTGATTTCTAATAAACTGATATAAATAATAATTGCGAAATGTTGATGTTGTGCATGTACTGTTAGAGAGAGATGCAGGGGGCCCTTAACTGTTGCGTTCTCTCTCCCACCGGCGGACACGACACAGTATTGAGTTAGGTAGGTACTATTCTGCCACTCTATCCTTTATACTAGACTAGAGGACGCCAGCAGCTACGCCTGCACATTTTTTCTTTAATTTATCTGTTTTGACTGTTCCCGTGGGTATTTCGGGAAATCCCTTCTTAGTGCACCCCTACGGTCCCCAAGGAACATACATGCCAAATTTCAGCTTCCTGCGCCCAATAGTTTTTGCTGTAGCTTGTCTGTCAGTCAGTCAGTCAGTAACGCAAGGATTTTATATATTAAGATTACTATACTTTATGCCTTTATACAGAGTGTCTGGCGGCAGATTTATATTTTCAAAATTAAATTAATAAAAATCTATTTGATATATTGTTTTATTTGAAATATTAAACGACAGACTAATAATGCAGATTTTATTTTTTGAACACTATGTCATCCAAATGTCTCCCGTCGAGTTGCACGCATTGTTCAAAACGGAGCCTCGTGTAACGCGCCACACGCTGCAGTAAACTTGATTCAATTGCGCTGATTTCTCAACGAATGAAAAAAAAATTCTTTTAAGTTCACTAGAGTTCGGGGATTGTTGCTGTAAACTCTCTGTTTGAGGTAGCCCCATGAAAAAAAAAAACCATTGGGGTTATGTCGGGGGACCTGGGTTGCCACGGGATGTCCCCAAAGCGACTGATAAGATTTTGAGGAAAAGCTTCCCGAAGCAAATTCATCGAATCTCTAGCCGTGTGTAAGGTCGCACCATCGTGTTGGAACCATGTGTGCGATGAAAAGGAAGGATGAGCTCGCAGGTTTGCCAAAAAGAAGTCCATTATCATGCGTCGGTAATTGTCACTATTGACATTTGTCGCCTGGCCCCGAGCAATTTCGAAAAAAATGGTCCAATTAACCGATGCGTGCATAAGGCGCACAAAACAGTTACCCTGGGGCAATGCAATGGCTTTTGGTGTTTCAGTCGAGGGTTGTGGGTTCTTGGAGCTCAGTAACGGCAGTTTTGTTTATTAACGTGCCCGTTTAAATGAAAATGAGCCTCGTCACTCCAAAAAATGGGATTCACAGTACAAAAACACTCCAACATCGTCTCACAATTTTTTTGCGTGAAACAAAATCACTTTCCTTAAGTTCTTGAATGATTTGAATTTTGAATGGATGGAACTTTAAATCCTTTTTTAAAATTTCATGGATAATCGCTCTTGGAAGTCTCAGTGAGGCTGCCCTTTTCCGTAACGAAAAGCGTGGATTTTCACGTAAACTCTCTTCAACCACTTCAACTCTGGCTCTGACTGGGCCCTGGCCGTGGAGTGTTCATAACCGAAGCAGTTCGCGGAATCTCTGCACCCAGGAACGAATTAAATTCACACTCGGCCCATCACTTATTCGTCGTATACTAAAGTGTGAACAAAGCTGTTGACGCGCAGTTACGTACGAATCGTTACTCTTGAAAAATGCCTCGATGGCGAACGCGCGATGCTCACTCGACCAGTGCGACATCGTGACTGAAAAATCCGCACGATCACTGATTCCAATGACACCACTGCCCCCCGCACCGTCTATTACTTTTTGAAATAATCGTATTTAAAAACATAAATCTGCCACCAGACACCCTCTCTATGGTCTATCTATGAGGTATATCTATGGTCACAAGTCACAACACTTGCGATAAGCGATAACAATAATTTGACGTTTTAAAAAATTAAAACAGATGTTGAGTGTTGTACTAGCCGTTCCTGTTGTTTGTTAAATTTAATAATCCGTCGTCACTATAAATAAATCGTGAACGAGTGTTGATTAGGTATTTATTATGTTAACACCTCAATTTAAATACACAAGTTACGAGGCTTTTAACAAGACGATTTTGTAGTCACAACATATTATCAACCTAACGGGAACGCGCCTTACGCCCACTTTGTAGAACAGCTGAGTTGTTGCTACGCACCTCCTACCTAAATATCGATGCGTTGTTTGGGAAATATTCGGCAAACTAAACAATACCAGGCCTGGCGCACTTCGCATTTTAGGTACAAACTTACAAGTACCTCGGCCGACCACGTCGGGATGGTTGGATTTAGTAGGTTGCCGCGCGCCGCTCACATTAGACGTCACGCAACGAGTGCGACCGCTCCGTATTCTCACGCGCCGTGTTCATACACTGTTCAAATTATATACTTAAACGCCTTTAACAACAAAAATGTATCATCACAAGTCTAATGCAAAGTATTGCTTAATTAACTGTGTGTCGAAAGCGACTTGAAAATTTGATTTTATTTATATTACGAGAGCAACTTGAAAATTTGATTTTTTGTTTGTTGAGATATCTCAACGATTGTGGTGTCAAATTAAAGATCTAGTTCAAAAACCATTTTATCAGTTTGAATCATGTAAATAGGTCCACGCGTTTAGGAAATAACTAAGAATTTGTATAGTAAAAATGTAAACGACCAGAATTTTTGTGCTTTTGTTCTACTAGCTCCAATAGTGGGATAGGATACTTGTAGGATAATTATTTATTATTAGGTACGTGGTCACGTAGGTAGATAGACGATGAATAAATATAGTAGCAGCGCCAAGTCGACAACCCTAGCGCGCCACTCCGCGCCAGACAGCGACAGCTTTATGTGTTAGAAAAGAACGGGAACTGTTAGGTTAATATCGCATTGGGCACTGAGTGCTTATGCGAGCTGAATTGAACTTTATTGCTTAGTACCCAGAGTCGCAATTTCAATAAATTGGTTTGAAAAGTGAAGCTTCTGTACGTTAGTACTATTAATTATTCTGTGACAATACATGATATCTTGTGGAAGTGTTTGAAAATATACAAAACTCCATTACGAAATATGTACCTACTTAGGGTAAACAGTATAATGATTGGCACCCTAAGCGGTTTCTACTACTAAGTAACAAATTCTCAGGAAAATACAAATTCAATAATATTTTCTATGGTTTTGTTGGAATTGTGTTTACATGGGCATTAATAAAAATAAAACATCGTTTTTAATAAAGCCGTTTTATTATCATAAAAATGTGCTCAAACTTATTTCTTAAGAAAAGTACAATCATTGGCACCCTGGTATAGTTATTGGCAGTACCCAAAAGGTACAATCATTGGCACTGTTGGCCTAAGGCTGTGATACCCAGACAGTCTTAAGACTTGATATCAGGATCTTTATACATGTATTCTACATATATTTTTGAATAACATAACCACATAACCTTCTCATATTTCTAACATAAGTCTATATTTGAGAGAAGTTTAGTTCATTTACCACGTTTTATATCTTTCTTTTGGCATATTTTTTTAATGTAGCTCATTTTGTCTCTTAAATACAATGTAGCAAATGAGCCCTGTTTCAGTTTCTCACAAGTATTTTGTTCGTCATATTTTTGTCTATACTAAGTTCTTTGTTTTCAGCGATATCTGTCCTGATTTCTGGGTACTTTGTAGAGAAAGTTTGCTATCTCTGTACGACCGTACCATAGTAAGTTGGGTGTAAATGCGAAGAAATGTACAATCTTAAGTTATTTGTATGCGAATTTGACGCAAAACAAACAAAAATCTGAAAAAAATATGATTTTAAAATGTGCCAATGACTATGTTGTTGAACAATTTTTATGTACAGTCATTGGCACTATCGAAAAAGACGATCCATCTATTTAATAGCGCAAAACTAATGTTTATTAAGCTTAAATGAAGATAACAGATACAAATAAATAGGTAGTTTTGTGTAAAATTTATTAAAAATATATTTTTTCGCTTCCAAAACTAACTACCTAACCTAAACATTTCATTAATTTTTTAGGCTATTTTCCTAACAGTTTTTTAAAATAGTTGTTAAAGAAAAATGGTTCATAGTTAAGATTTAAATATTTGTTCTGTGTATAAAAAATAGTTTAATCCTGCTTATGAATGTATTTCTGTGACATAATTATATTAGATTTTCCTAATATTCAGGATAATTCAGCAGAGTGCCAATCATTGGGGGGGTGCCAACATTACTATAGTTTACCCTAACTGCTCACAAGTACCTAGGTAGGTACCGCAGCAGTGGTTATTTTCGGATAGGTACGAGGAAAGTGGGTATCGAAAACATGATCTGGTTTCAAGGTTAATTCAGAAAATATTAATTAGGTACCAGCCTATATTGGGCGTAATTATACCTACTACATAAATGGAACTACACCAACTACAGATTCTTTCTATCCTAAAATAAAAATATCACAACCATATGTAACATATTAGTTAGATGAATCTTACCTTGTAATTAACACTTGTTGGACTTTTATCAGTGAATCCTTCCTTGATTTCTTTACACACAGATAAACTCGTTACATCAATAAGTGCACTTCAGTCTACTAGCTACAAAATATTAAAACATTTTCAACGAAGTCCGCGCTACGCCGGCTCCCATGTGATGTGTAAATAATAGTTTACTCAAGGCGAATAAATATTATGAATGACTCATATTCAACAGATAATCTATCACTTAAAGGCCTTGCCACACGGCACAATTTTACCACTGATCAAATTTTCAATCGAATTAGTTTTGCCCGTCTACACGACACAATCTAATCACTGACTTTCATTCCGCCCACCCGATTGGTTAAAATCTGGCGGTATCGCCCACCCGATGAACTTGAGTTGGACGACTGGCGTCTACACGTCACGATTTCATCAAGTGATTTAGTCAAGTTGGACGTAAAATTGTGCCGTGTGGCAAGGCCTTTAGTTCTCTTAGGCAGGTACTAATTTTATGAATGTTTTTATGTATTTGTATTCTTTCTACATTATCATCATTACATTAACGTCAACCGCGATTAGCCCTAAAATTCAATTAAAATTTAATAACACCTTCGCAGTGCACGTTCTGAAAAGTTTCGTGATTAAACATTGAGGTATAAATTTTTGGTATTTCTACCAAAACAAGTGCTTTTTAAGAGAAATATGTTCTAATCTCAGACGAACAAAAAGAAAAGTTTACCAAAAATATGTCGTCGTGTGACAGTAAACGTCCGCGGACGTTAACTGTCATTTTCCCAGATTGCTATCGGACGTCTGAACGCTCAAGGTCACGTCCGCGACAGACGTCCGATAGTGTGCACACTTGAATGGATTTTCCTTGTCCAGATACCCTTCTGTCGCGACAGTAAGTCGCGACAGTAAGTCGCGACAGTAAGTCGCGACAGATAGTTTGTGCGGGCCTTTACTGTCGCGACAGAAGGGTATCTGGACAAGGAAAATCCATTCAAGTGTGCACACTATCGGACGTCTGTCGCGGACGTGACCTTGAGCGTTCAGACGTCCGATAGCAATCTGGGAAAATGACAGTTAACGTCCGCGGACGTTTACTGTCATCCGTATATTGTCCATGGTATGGCTTTAATAGTTATTTTATACCGAATATAGTCAAAAAATGTTAAATTCACTTTCAATTCAACAGTTCTGCTTTACTTCAAGATCTACCAATAATATAATCTAATAGTGCTAACTGCTAGTGCCCTGAATTAAGAAAATATGCTCCTACCTAGCCATAGTGTATCGCATAGACAGCATGGCGTGTCTATGGTTGTATCGGACGCGGACGCGACAGAAAGCCTCGTCCGATAGGGTGTGCACACTATGTGTCGCGACTTACTGTCGCGACAGTAAGTCGCGTCCGAACAGTTTGCGTGCGCCTTTAGTCGCGAGTGCGACAGTAAGTCGCGACAGATAGTTTGTGCGGGCCTTTACTCAGTAAAATTCGTATCAGCGACACTGTAGCTATCAGTAGGTAAATGAAAAACAAATAAAGTAGGTAAGTAGTTCTTTGTATTTACGTGCAGCGAAATATGTAAGTACCAAATTAAAAATGTAATGTACCTAAAGTTTTCAGTAAGGTTTCTTTTTCGAAATTGCATAGGTACTTATAGGCTTTAGTTTAAAATCTTTAACAAAACTGGTACATATACCTGGGCCTCAAGTCTGCTATTTTAAACACATTTGTCATTCCAACACGATCCCATTGTCATTAAGTTCGTAGTCTGGTAATTCATAATGATCGTTCAGTGATCGATCAGTGATCTCGTAATTGAATGGTGGCAGAATGGCATTGTTGTATTGCCAGCAATAAAAAAACCCATTAGAAGAAATGATTTTTGAAAAACTACCAATAAATTTGATTTATTTTTCATGCCAGATTGCATTTATATATATTTTAAATATGAATAACTAGTGTTATAAGCACTCTGAAGTTGTATTAAGTTCGTAAATAGCAAAAAAACAATGAATTTAACCATTCAACTCAATAATACTTTTTCTGTTTAGCTGTCAAAGTCAAATCATGTTTTGACGTAGGAACTGTCAACACTCATACATTTTTGTAAACAAAGTTCTAGTTTGTTATATTGTTATATTTCTCAAAGCACTGCGTTGAATTGATAACTACCGAGTAGCTCATCTGTTTCTCAAAGAGCCAAAACGTATCTTCGTTTTGGCTCAATGGAAAATGCTTTATGGATAACAAATTTCAAAGCAAATGATAAAGCAAGGTTATGCAGTTCACACCTCAAAGAAAAGTGATTATATCGACAGGAGTAAATACTATAATTAAAGATAGCGAGTTAATTACTAAATGTGTTTATATTGGAAGAAGAATTGATATAACCAAAACATAAAATATTGTAGATTGAGTTAGATCATAGTTACTTACATTCCTATTACAATTAAAATATTATTTGTGTTTCATGTCTTGTACCTAACTGTATCATGAAGAAAAATAAAACTCATAATAATGTGTTATTATTAACATTGTTGTTTTATTAAAGATATATTATTTCTGTACATGTATTTATTAAGAATTGTTGGTTCCAGATTATAGACACAAAAATTGAACACTATTCTCATATACTATCTATCATAAATTTATATTAATTATCAAGCTTCACTTTTGCATCTACTAGCAAAGCAACTTTCTTCATACTGGCTTTGCAGAATCCTCACAAATATATGTCTCAAGAATGAATATGAGTGGTCACAAAACTCATAAAGAAGTTGTCCGTTTGGTTGAATTTTGTATCTGTAAGAGAGATAAGTAAATATTTATAAACACATCACTCATTACATCATATTCTTATATATTTACCAAGATCTTCTATACTATGCAATTCATTTAAAAACGCTTTTCATCATAATTCAGACATTATTGAATGAATTATGTAAATTCTTTACAAGACTCCATAAAATGTAGAATATATTGATAAATTAGGAACATTACCTATATAAAGCCAGGTCACTACATAGTTATTATTATCCTAATACTTTCATTCCCCATGTGTAAAAACATTACTGTTCCTGTCAGGTAGGTACCTATGGCAATATTAAAAAAAGATCAGGAAGTTCTTATTGTACTAATACTTCAAAGTATCACATAGGTATGACATTATAATTTACTTAAGTATCAAGCCACTGCTGGTCACTATCTATAGTCATCATTATAATGATGACTATAGATAGTAGAATGGAAGTGTTACATATATGTAACACTTCCATTCCCAATGTGTAAAAACATTACCCTTTCCTTTTAGCTCCGCTATAGTTGGGTTAAAAGCACAGCTACAAACTTACCATTAAAAATATTATTGAATTTCCTGTTTCTTATGTTTGGAATATGAGTATTAGCTTTGATGTCCTTGTATATTTCGGAAGGCAGAATGTACATGTACAGTCTACTTGAACATCCAATTTGGAAAACCACAAACTGAACTTGGCGAACTATAATATTCCTTTTCTTTTAATATATTGATGGTATATTTTATATAATGCCTCTGTAACTTCTTTAATGGACCGCGACACAGCAATTGGCGAAATGCCATGGCAGGCACCCTGCCCAATCAAGGTCTGGTAAGATCCTGCGTAAAATGAGTGCTACCAGAATCTGCTATAATAATATAATATTAATCAACTCATTTACTGTTTATAGGAATAGAATAATAAATCAATATTAACTTCAGTTTTCTAACCTTCATTTCTGGCGATACGCTATCGTTTTAACGCGGTCAGGCCTTAAGGGGAATGAGTTTTTTAATTAACTCTCTTACTGAATCCTTTCTAAAGTGAAACGTTTTTACAAATTCCGTCTCGGGAATATCCGTAAAAGGGTTTGTAGTCATCCTCGTTAAGCGACGGGCTCGTTAGTTAGCTCGAGAATATTAGTTCGCAGTGAATACATTGTCTCCTTTTCATAGTACATTAAACCTTTGATTGTCTGTCACTATGTTTCACAAGCAAACACTCGTCAAAAGCAATGATTGCACGATGGCGTCACGATGATAGGTCACTGATCAAAGGAACTGTCAAAATATTACCAGACTACCGCATACGTCAGTCATTGATTTGTCATTATGTACGAGACTACCAATCTATGCCATGTCTTTCAATGGAGTGTCAGTGATTGACCATCGGAAAATCATAATGAAACCATTGTAACAGTAGACTACCAAACTTGTCAAAATCAACAATTATGAAGTCAGTGATCGACCATTTTGGCACTATTGTAATACCAGACTTGAGGCCCTGGGCCTCAAGTCTGCTATTCCAACACGATCCCATTGTCATTTTGACAAAAGTTCGTAGTCTGGTAATTCATTATGATAGTACAGTGATCGATCAGTGGTCTCGTAATTGAATGGTGGCAGAATGGCATTGTTGTATTGCCATAGATAAAAAAAACCATTAGAAGAAATGATTTTTGAAAAACTACCATTAAATTTGATTATTTTTCATGCCAGATTTCAGTTATATATTTTTTAAATATTCATTACTAGTGTTATAAGCACTCTAAAGTTGTATTAAAGTTCGTAAATAGCAAAAAAACAATGAATTTAACCATTCAACTCAACAATATTTGTTCTGTTTAGCTGTCAAAGTCAAATCATGTTTTGACGTAAGAACTGTCAAAAGTTCAAAACTAAATTTTCGTAAACAAAGTCCTAGTTTGTTATATTTGATATATTTCTCAATAATCTCAATGCACTGCGTTGAATTGTTAAATACCGAGTAGCTCGTATGTTTCTCTTAGAGCCAAAACGAAGATATCAATGGAAAATGCTTTATGGATAACAAATTCCAAAGGAAATGATACAGCACGGTTATGCAGTTCACACCTCAAAGAAAAGTGATTATATCGACAGGAGTAAATATTATAATTAAAGATAGCGAGTTAACTACTAAAGGTGTTTATATTCGAAGAAGAATTGATATAATCAAAACATAAAATATTGAAGATTGAGTTAGATCATAGATACATTCCTATTACAATTAAAATAATATTTGTGTTTCATGTGTTGTAACTGTATCAAGAAGAAAAATAAAACTCATAATTATGTGTTATTATTAACAATGTTGTTTTATTAAAGATAAATAATTTCTGTACATGAATTTATTAAGAATTGTTGGTTCCAATTATAGACACAAAAATTGAACACTATTCTCATATACTATCATAAATCTTCACTTTTGCATCTACTAGCAAAGCAACTTTCTTCATACTGGCTTTGCCGAATCCTCACAAATATGTATGTCTCAAACATATGGATATGAGCGGTCACAAAACTCATAAAGAAGTTGCCCGTTTGCTTGAATATTGTATCTGTAAGAGACATAAGTAATTATTTATAAACACACCACTCATTACATCATATTCTTTTATACTAAGATCTTCTATACTATGCAATTAATTTTAAAACACTTTTCATCATAATTCAGACATTATTTAATTGAATTATGTACTTAAATTCTTTACAAGACTCCATAAAATGTAGATAGAATATATTGATAAATTAGGAACATTATATAAAGCCTGGTCACTATCTAGTCATCATTAACATAACCGTTCCTGTCAGGTAGGTATGGAAATATTAAAAAGAGATCAGGAAGATCTTATTGTACTAATACTTCAAACTATTACATAGGTATGACATTATCATTTATTTAAGTACCAAACCACTGCTGGTCACTATCTATAGTCATCATTATCTACTACTAACACTTCCATTCCCAATGTGTAAAAACATTACTCTTTCCTTTAGCTCCGTCACTCAGATGAACTAAGTTCATCTGAGCTCTGCCATAGTTGGGTTAAAAGCACAGCTACAATGTTTGAAAATATTATTGAATATCCTGTTTCTTATGTTTGGAATATGAGTATTTAGCTTTGATGTCCTTGTATATTTCAGAAGGCAGAATGTACATGTATAATTTGATGTTCAAGTAGACACTTGAACATCAAATTTGGAAAACCACAAACTGAACTAGGCGAACTATGATATTCCTTTCCATTTAATATATTGATGGTATATTTTATATAATGCCTCTGTAACTTCTTTAATGGGCTGCGAGTCGACACAGTAATTGGCGAAATGTCATGGAGGGCATCCTGTCCAATCAAGGTCTGGTATCTTACCAGACCTGATGCGGAAAATGAGTGCTACCAGAATCAGCATTAAAAATATAACATTAATTAATAAATTTCTTCTTTATAGGAATAGAATAATAAATCCACAGATGAGAGAAATATACTTTTATACTTGTCTCATCTGTGAATAAATCAATATTAACTTCAGTTTTGTCACCTTCATTTCTGCCGATACGCTATCGTTTTGACCCGGTCTGGCCTTAAGGGGATTGAGTTTTTGAAATAACTCCCTTACTGAATCCTTTCCTCTCTAAGATGAAACGTTTTTACAAATTTCGCCTCGGGAATATCCGTAAAAGGGTTTGTAGTCATCCTCGTTAAACGACGGGCTTGTTAGTTAGCTCGAGAATATTAGTTCGCAGTGAATACATAATCTCTTTTTTGTAGTACATTACACTTTTTGATTGTCTGTCACTATGTTTCACAAGCAAACACTCGTCAAAAGCAATGATTGCACGATGGCGTTACGATGGTAGGTCACTGATCAAAGGAAGTAAAGGAACTGTCAACTTCAACTTCAACTTCAATTTTGATTATAATGGCTCCATCGTTCACCGATGAAAGGAACTGTCAAAATATTACCAGACTACCGCATACGTCAGTCATTGATTTGTCATTATTAGTAATGGCAATAACGGTTGTTTTGCAATAATGAATTATCCTGTTGCGTTATTATGTAATAACTGTTATTGTAAACTGTTGTCGTTATCCTGTTATTGTTTCACAAACACTGTAAAGAAAGCATTGGTCCGATATATACATTGAATATGTACTTCACGACAACGACAACGTCGACAACAGACAACAGTGACAACTGACAACTTGATAAGCCATAACAATAACAGGATAACTAAAATAATAAGATTCCCAAAAATAACTTAAGCAAGTATGACCTTTATTACGTTTCGTGAAAGATTATAATGCGGTAAGGTTGGCGCTGGTATAGCCGCGAGGCTCGGGAGCGGCGACTCGGCGAAACTCTAGCGCACGTGCGCCTATCGTCATCTCTCTCACACACTCGTGGTGTGCATATTGCATGCCTACTCTTACCTATCCTGTTGTCATTTTAGCATGATAACAGCACGTGCGCCTATCGTCATCTCACTCACACACTCGTGGTGTGCATATTGCATGCCTGCTCTTACCTATCCTGTTGTCATTTTAGGACGATAACGGTTTATAATGATAACAGGATAACTCAGTATGCAATAACTCATTATTCATTACGCTCAAATAACGCATTACCATAACTGTTATTGTAATAACGACCATTACTAGTCATTATGTAAGAGATTTCCAATCTATGCCATGTCTTTCAATGGAGTGTCAGTGGTTGACCATCGGAAAATCATAATGACACCATTGTAACAGTAGACTACCAAACTTGTCAAAATCAACAATTATGAAGTCAGTGATCGACCATTTTGGCACTATTGTAATACCAGACTTGAGGCCCTGAACTTTAAACCACGATTTTGCCAATAATTTTCTGTGCCTATAGGTACCTACTGATAATTGCAAAGATACAAACATATTGAATTCTGTTTACAATTACCGTTGTCTGACCTGGCACCGGGTCACAGTATTATATATATCAGGCGCAGGCGCCGACATCGCCGGTCACCGGGGTACATGGCACACATCTGCATCTGTCCCGGTGGCGCTAACATCGCCTTTCAACGGGGTGGATGACACACATTTTAGTTGCATTTGCTCCGGATTCTTGGGACTTCAGAATTGAATTTATCTGAACTTATTATCATTATATATCCATTTCCTACTTACCAGTTTAATTTTGAATGTGCAAGAAAATTTGTTAGATGCTTCCTTGCAAAGTTAGCAAGTTTATAATTTCATAATTTTCGTTCTCGCGCTGGCAGTCTCGAAGTGGTAAGTAATCCCATTAGTTATTTAACAACACATTTTATGCTCGTCAAATCCACCAAAATAAATATAATATTCTTCATTCGATATTTTATTACAAAGTTCAACGCGATATTTTTTTAAAGTCTGTCTCAAATCTGTCATTAATAACAAACAAATTGAGTAGAGATGTTCTTTAGCTTGCTTGACGATAAACGATAACTACACGACGAAATTATCTGAAGATCAAAATGATTACTTTTTAGAATTATTAGGTAAATAATTAGTTTCATAATTATTTATTACTTAAAAATAACCTTATACATATATATAAGTTCGATCATTTTATTTTTAAGCTAGGTTTTAGGAGTTTCGAAATAACCCATTCAAGTTAATAATACTCCGAAAAGCCGAGTGAGCCCCAACCACACCAGTCCCAGTGGTCTGACCTGGCACCGGGGCACATGGGAAAAATTGTTGCATCGGCCCCGCAGGTGCCGACATCATCTCAGCACCCAAATGTGTGTCATGTGCCCTGACGAAGAGCGGCAGCGAGGCGGGACCACGGCACGCGAGTAGCCAGCCAAACATTCTATATAATTTAACTGTTTCTGCCCGTTCCCGTGGACATATCAGGAAATTCCTTATTAGTGCACCCTCACGGTCCCCAAGGAACATAATTACCAAATTTCAGCTTGTTGCGCCCAATCCTTTTGGCTGTGGTTTGTCTGTCAGTCAGCCAGAAACGCAACAATAGGTATACAGATAGGTACACACGGCTATTTGTCAAGCTAGACATTTTAACATTTGAACCGTTCTAATGGTGTTGGAAAAAAGGAACAAAATCTAAACTTATTCTGCTGCAACTGTTAAGCTTGACCTGGCGCTGTGTGTACATGGCGATATCGATTACAAGCTAGGTGAACACGGATAGTCAGTTTAAGTAATCATATAGGTAATATTTATTCCAAAAATATAAAGGATAAAAATATATGTAATATAAGCTATATTAAACACAATTTAAGGTATTTTCTTTTGTCGTTTAGGTACAATGATAAAATGTATGTATAAATTATAATACGAACAAATACCTAAAGTATTTTTAAATAATTATGGTAATCTTTGCATTCCTCCTAACACTCGTATCTTGAATGTACCTTCTGGCCTTCTGCCAATCACAATATGACTAAATGTTATACTTTAACGTGCCATGTGTGAAATACTGAATTTCCATATTATCGCTTTTTAACACGAGTGCTTTAAGTTCATCGCGCACAGAGTCCTCCATGTCATACGAGTTTTTCAACACGTATATTGCCAAACGAGCTTCGGTACCCTCACTTTCCAATAACATTCCCTTTATGAGTGCGGCTACGAAGTTCCCTACTCGGCTGCCGTACACATACGCTTTTAAATATTTTACAAATGCGTTCTGATATATCTCAATAATCGAAGCGAAATATTTTAACTGCAATTCTGCAAGTTCCTTCACAACATATCTTCCGAAGGTTTGCCCAACTATCTCTACACCCTCAGTCATTTTCTTCACTGGATCCTCGAATACTTCAGGTTTCTGTTTCAGGCTCTGTCTGACTGCTTTGTAATACAACATCGTTACGTGTATTCTGACGTAGTATCTAAAGTACATATCCTTTGGTAGAAATGTCTCCATCCAGGCTTTAACTCGCTCGATTACTGGTAAGCAGTATTGGTATTTGACGTCAAAAAATGCGCCATTATAATGCAGTGAAGTCATCAGCTGGTCAAAATTATCTTTAAAAAATTCTTGCTTCTGTTTTTCGTTTCTATCGTGAAATGTATAAAGTTTCTTCAAAAATGGTTCTCCTATTTCATCAAATTTTCTCGTTTGGTCATCTTTCCTTTTACTTAGCATAAGGTATCTGATGACAATAGCTGGAAATACTTTTGGGTTTTCTTTGTCCATATCTGCCAGTATTCGTAACATCACGCTATCTATCAACTCGTCACTCACCTCAGGCAGATATTTCATGAGATCAACGAGAACGGCTTCAGCATGATGATCTGAGATTCTGTCAAGTCTGATGTACAATAGTGCGCAGTAATCTGGTTTTATAGCTCTAGGGATACCCTCAAAGTTTCCTAGCACATGACGAAGACCTTCGCAGGGACCTAAATCTACGCTTGAAATTAATGGTTTTACAATATCCCAAATTTTGCAATCAGCTGCATCACCGAGACTTCGAAAATAGAGTATTGCAGCACGCAGGGTCGCTATCGGACGAATAGTCACGGCTCTGGAAAACAATTCCGCGGCGCGATTTGTTCGCTGTGCAAGTACTAACGCTAAGCGCACACCACGTTTTACTCGTCCATCAAGTAAAGTTTGAGCTATTTGCGTTGCGTGTGCTGGACGACAACGCATTACACGCCAAGCTACTGCTTTCATACCAGCATCAGGCCAACCAAGAGCTACAGCGTCCGGAGCTGGTCTTGCACGATGCATATTAGCACGCAGTGCTGCTGCTAGTTTTTTATATTTATCACCCTTTATACCCTGTGAGCTCCATATCGACTGTATTTCACTGCCAGCGAGCGTCGCCAGTGGACGAGCCAGCTTCACTCCGTGCTCTTTAAGAATATTTTCTCGTAACGAGAGACTTATCAATTTAGCAATACCATTCGCCTCGTTGAAATAAATTGCCAGTTTTAAGAAATACATATCACCTCGTGTCTCGCCATTAACCAGTAACTTAACGATCCATTCAGGTGTAATTACTGTGGGTTCGTGACGTAATGCGTTTAAGAGTGATGCGTCGTCATGTCGGAACTTCAGACAATGATGAAATAGCTCGCGACGACCGACTCGCGCATCATATAAACGTACTAATAAATATCTTGCTGCGTCCGCGTCGCGATCAGCTAAAGATGCAATGGCCGAAACCGCTTGTGTTGATTTGTAAGCGATGTGGTACTCGTCTAGTACATCTAATAATTGAACGAGGCGATTTGCAGCGACTTTTGGTTCTGCGCTAGCGGCTGCTGTTGCCAAAAGGCGTTGTAGAGAGTCGGCAATTGTTATACGTTCCCTTGATAAAAGCTTATATTCAGCAAGTGTTGAAAAGTCCTCCAAGAATACAGTTCGCACCGCTGGCTCACAATCACCTGTAGTTAATAGCTGACGTAGCACCACAGCATGCAGGCCTTCGCGACATTCAGCCTCAGGCTTAGTGCCATCCAGTCCAAGTCCATGTCCATACTCCAATATAGCATCCCACACATCCTGCGGCAAGCGCCAAGCGCTCGCTCGCTTCACAAGGCTGCGGACGACGGCAGCTCGCTCGTGCACGGGCTCGTTGCGAAGTTTTAGAGCTAGCTGCAGTACTTCTCGCACAGCGTCTGCGCGACCGCCGCTCTTGCTCACCAATACAAGAAATATATCACGACGCCTGTCAGCCGACTTTACAACACCTATTCGTTTTCCTAATTCATGAAGCGTACTCTTGAATCCAACGAATCTAAACTCGTCAAATAACTTCTGGAGCTCGGATTTCACAGGAAAACAACTTGCTCTTGCATAATCGTCACAAAAGTCCTCGAGCATTATGTCGTCTTCCGCACGACAAGCAAATTTACTCTCTGACATCCAAAAACGACTCCCCCTCATCGAAATAGGATTATACTCTTGATCGTGAAACACATGCGCTCCATCATAATTAACATCTTCGGTCACCGGCGAAGCCGGCTGCGCATATGGCCAGTCAGTAACACGATCGCCGATCCTCTTTTCAACGAAAACTAATTTCTTGAAGGCGAATCTTTTATCGTGGCGAATTCTTTTCACAAATGGTTCCACATTTGCGTACGAAAACCACCAACTTACATAATCTGCACGCGCCAACTTGATTACAACTTCTTGGCACTCCTCATCATTGAGACAATACGCCACAGTCGGTACATGAACAAGATAGACGCAGTACAACTCAGGTTTAGCCATAAATCTGTCTTTATGAAAACGCATGATGTATTCGGTCGCTGCTGGGCTGAGCTTATTTGAAGAATCTAAATTGTGGTACTTTTCAGTAATGTCTAAAAATAAATCTGGGTCTGACTTCAACACACATTTTATATTTTTGTAGAAGTGGCCTTCCTCTTTCAGATATCGTTTTACTAATCCACTGTTTGTTGCCAATGAGTCGAAGTATATTTTTACGAGCTTAGGATATTTCTCACCAAATACTTTTAAGTAATGGGGAGTTATCTTGACCAAAATTTTCGGGTACTCGTTATTAACGAATTCCCCATTACAGTGACTTAAAAATTTTACAGCAAAATCGAATTTCTTGTCTTTGTAATACGTATAAAACTGCTGGCACATCATGGGATTACGTAGATTGATATACAACCAATTCTTCATTTTGCTGATAGCTGGCATTACCATCTCCGGAAATAGTACATCTTCTAAATATTTGGGATTGATGTAGTCATGTCGCTCCACAAGCCATTTACTCTTCAACGCTCTGCTGACATACAACATGTCGTCATCTTTCAGAGTTGTGAGTATGTACTCGACATGTCTTAGTTTATTGGCTAGATCGATTTTAAAGAGTCTATCGACTGGCGTCTCTTCCGACAGATTAGTGATGTCCTGAAAGGAACTCGGATCGGTGGCAGCTTGTTGCACTTGTATGTTTAGATAACGCTGCCGTTGGCCCAGGGTTTCGCCCACCAATTTTAAAGGTAGATATGGCGCCATCTGAGGACAAACAATACACGTATTTAATATTTAACGGTGCTAACTGCATTTTACAATCAGGTACCCATTTAATACCTACAACATGGTTCTAATTTTTGTAACGGTACCTTTACGATGAGTTGGTATAAATAATTAAGACGCTAGCGAAGAAAACGCTTGCGTTGCAACGAAGGTCAAATAGATTTCTACACCAACGTAACCATACGTTTAAAAAAGCAAACGTAACCAAAACCATAAGTAAATGAAAGCACGATAGGTGCTAGTATCGTTCTCAGCTTGTTATCTTGGCGGGCTTTAATTGTTACCTACCTATCTTAACTCTTATGTTTTGTTCCTTTCTTTGTTAATATCACGAAAAGAGAAAAAGTTAAAATATCAACATTATGGTAAAATTAATAGTAGGACAATCCGTCCGACCGACGACGTTGGGTACCACGAAATAATCCGGATAAATTAAAAGTTTGTGGTTGGTTGGTTACCTACTTGCTATTTTGTAGCACTTAAACTTTTTGAATTTACTCATTATATTTACATTATTCTCGTTGTAAGGATTTATGATTTGTACATTGTTGCTAGAGATGTGGCTTTGGAACGAACTCGAATTGGAATTCAAGTACCTAATTCGAGTTGAACTCAAGTTTCACTACTCGACATAAAAAATGCATTAGCTTCGTAATAAATGTTGGGACAAATGTTATTAAGTACCTACTAAACTCAGAAGCGATGATCATAGCCGTAGTCGGAGGACTAGTTGTGAGGATTTAAACAACCCTTTCGAAATTGGAAAAATCGTACCACCTTATAATAAGTATACCTACCTAAAACTTCCCACACCACCACAACGACCGAATATTTGATACGTTGGCTGATCGTAGGTTCCAAAAGGTATTTCCTGTTTTTATTAGGTACGTAAACCCATTTTGAAAACTTCTGTATATTCTTTAAATCTATAGTAGCGTTAAACATGTAGCAAACGAACATTGACTTGACTCTGTAATATATAACAATTACAATTTATTTATTTTTAAGAGCGCTACCGTGCTTCGGAGCGCACGTAAAGCTGTCGGGCCCGGTTCTTGTCTCAGGACAAGGGTCGTTAGGCCTAAAAACTCAGAAACCATAGTTGGCCACACACTCACACGAAAAGAAGAATTTAAATTAAATAATTGACGTATTTAGCTACGCTCTTCCTGGATCTAAATGTCGCCTTCGATACAGTAGATCAGAAAATAATATTTACAAAAATGAAACATTGATTCAGTGATACCAATTAAAATTGTTTAGATTCTATTTAAAGAACAGAAACAAGTTGTGTATATTAACTCCATAGCAGAAGGTGCAAAAATAATTTCTATATCGAACATCAAGCCTCATTGGTGTGCCACCAGGCACGGTATTGGGTCCAAATACTCTTAAAAACATTGTAGTTCTCTTCAAAAAAATTTTATGCATCTTTCAGGTGTCATGGCAAATTGTACTTCGGTCTTGAAAATTAAAGGTTTATACGTGAAATCTATGTCTTTTTAGGCACAGAAAACATGAACCAGTTATTATACTAAAGTATAAAATCCAAACGACACCATACTACAATTTTATTATTGTGTCTAGGAAAATAAGAAGTTGTAGACAAGAAGATGCAATGTTGAATGGATCGGTGTTCTCATGGTTAGTGACCCTGACTGCTAGGCCTGAGGACGTAGGTTCGATGCCCACTGATCAGAGCTTTTTTGATGAGTATGATTATTTTTTGTATCTAGCTATAATTTAACATAGTACTTATGTATGTATTTAAGAATATAAGTATGTTTATCAGCTATCTGGTTACCATAATACAAGCACTGATACGTTTGGATATGGTTTGGATACATATTATTGTGATAGTTGTCCTTTTAAAATGGAGACAACGTTTTCTATCGAAACTACTTTGAGTTCGGCCTGTTATGCGTAAGGGCCTGCTTCAGGGACGTCCTTAGAGAGACAGTTAACCAAGTTTGTTATTAAATTATTTCCAATCGATAACAAGTAAAACTTGTCACGTCTGGATCCCAAAACGACTGACAATCGAACATAAAAATCAATTAGATTAGGTTAATAGGTATAAATTGAGATGATATATGAGGGTAACAAAATATAAAAGGATAAGTAAAAAAGCAGAAGAAAAACAATACATATTTATTAAGAAAAAGAAAATACAGAAAATAAATGCCAAGTTTATCTTGTGTTCGTTGACACGGTGCTGACGACCTACGTACATATAAATTAAAGGTATTGTTGAGTAGATGCTTATTATCCGTGCTATTTTAAAGACATAATTTTAGTTTCATACCCTATAAAAAAAAATTCTCTCTATAGGTATACTCCACACTATAACTTTGTGATGGAAATGAGCCTTTAACAAAATTGACCATTCTGCAGAAAGAGATAAGACGAAAAATTAGTCACGCACTTTTTGGCCCGTTATTTATAGAATTCTATATAGAGAGCGAAGGATATCTATCATAATTATCTTAAACGATTCTTACTGCATAAAAAGGTTTTTTTACTACAGAATGCTCGGTCTATGTCTTTATGTCTATGGATTACATATATTATTTATCAAATTTATTTATTAATTTACAGATACAAGATGCTATTAAGTGCTATAATACACGTGGTAATAACAGAGCCATCAATACGATACTAACAATAAGCAAAAAACTGCAAATAATCTTGTCCACAACAGAAATAACAAATGTAAATCACCCACAAATCGGTGGCGGTAACGGCATGTGCTTCCATTCCATATCTTACAAATGCAGAATTTCACGGCGAATCTTCAGTAAAATGACTCACTGACGGACAGGAGCTCATATTCGTTATATTTCTTAATTTACAACATAAATAGTCCAAGTTTTGGAGCTAATCTAGGATATTTCTAAATATTTCTTGGATTTAAGTGTTTATATAATGCTTAGTTTCATTTTTAACATTAGAGCATGTAAGCGTGTGTAAAAAAATGCATTTCCTTATCATCACTTTTTATCATGAGATCTAGAATTTCATCACGCGTAGAATCCTGTAGATAATACCAATTTTCCAAAACGCTTAACGTCAAACGAGCTTCACCACACAATCCCTCAGATAAAATTCCTTTCATAACTGCAGCTACAAAATTCTCCCGCTGGCTACCATGCACAATATGTTCATTCAAATATCTTACAAATGCTTTTTGATACAACTCGACAATCGAATCAAAGTATTTTAGTCTTAGTTCTGCGAGTTCCTTCACAACATATCTGCCGAAGGTTTGCCCTACGATCTCTACACCCTCAGTAATTTTCCTCACGGGATCCTCAAATACTTCAGGTTTCTGTTTCAGGCTCTGTCTGACTGCTTTGTAGTACAACATCGTTACGTGTATTGCAACGTAGTGTTTAAAATACATATCCTTTGGTAGAAACGTCTCCATCCAAACTTTAACTCGCTCGATTACAGGTAAGCAGTATTGGTATTTGACATAAAAAAATGCAGCATTATAAAGTAGTGAACCCATAAGCTGATCAAAATTATTCTTATAAAAATATTGCATTTCATGGTTTCCATCGTGATAGGTATAAATTGTGTTTAAAAAAGGTTCCATTACCTTACTGATTTTTTCTTTTTGCTCGTCGTTGCTTTTACTAAGCATAAGGTATCTGACGAAAATAGCGGGAAATGATCTTATGTTGTCACTGTTCATTTTTTCCAGCGTCCGTAAAATAACAGACTGGAACAAATCGTCACTGACCTCAGGTAGACATTTCATCAGATCGAGGAGTACGTCTTCAGCATAATGATCTGAGATTTTGTCAAGTGTCAGGTAGAGAAGCGCACAATAATCAGGTTTTATAGATGTAGGGATCCATTCAAGTTTTCTTAGCGTATGCCGAAGACCTTCACAACGAATTAGATCTACGCGTGAGATTAACGGTTTTACAATATCCCAGACTTTTAAGTCAGCTGCATCACCGAGACTTCGGAAATAGAGTATCGCAGCACGCAGGGTCGCTATCGGACGAATATTCACGGCTCTGGAGAACAATTCCACTGCAATATTTGTTCGCTGTGCAAGTACTAACGCTAAGCGCACACCGCGCTTTACTCGTCCGTCGAGTAACGTTTGTGCTATTCGTGTAGCGTGAGCTGGACGACAACGCATTACTCGCCAAGCTACTGCTTTCATACCAGCCTCAGGCCAACCAAGAGCTACGGCGTCCGGAGCTGGTCTTGCACGATGCATATTAGCACGCAGTGCTGCTGCTAGTTTTTTATATTTATCACCCTTTATACCCTGTGAGCTCCATATCGACTGTATTTCACTGCCAGCGAGCGTCGCCAGTGGACGAGCCAGCTTCACACCATGCTCTTTAAGAATATTTTCTCGTAATGACTGACTTGTAATTTTTGCGATACCATTCGCCTCGTTAAAATAAATTGCCAGTTTTAAGCAATACATATTACCCTTAGTCTCGCCATTAACCAGTAACTTAACGATCCAATCAGGTGTAATTACTGTGGGTTCGTGACGTAATGCGTTTAAGAGTGACGCGTCGTCATGTCGGAACATCAGACAATGATGAAATAGCTCGCGACGACCGACACTTGCATCATATAAACGCACTAATAAAAATCGTGCTGCTTCCGCGTCGCGATCAGCTAAAGCCGCAACGGTCGAAACTGCTTGTGATGATTTATAAGAGATGTGGTACTTGTCTAGTACATCTAATAACTGATTGATGCGATTTGCAGCTTCTTTTGGTTCTGTACTAGCGGCTGCTATTGCCAAAAGGCGTTGTAGTGAGTCGGCAATGGTTAGACGTTCACTTGATGAAAGCTTGTATTCAGCAAGTGTAGAAAAGTCCTTCAAGAACACAGTTCGCACCCCTGGCTCACAATCACCTGTAGCCAGAAGCTGACGCAGCACCACAGCATGCAGACCCTCGCGACATTCAGCCTCAGTCTTAGAGCCATCCAGTCCGAGTCCATGTCCATACTCCAATATAGCATCCCACACATCTTGCGGCAAGCGCCAAGCGCTCGCTCGTTTCACAAGGCTGCGTACGACGGCAGCTCGCTCGTGCACGGGCTCGTTGCGAAGTTTTAGAGCTAGCTGCAGTACTTCTCGCACAGCGTCTGCGCGACCGCCGCTCTTGCTCACCAACACGAGCAACATATCACGACGTCTATAAGCCGACTTTGCAGCCCACACACGTTTTCTTAACTCGTGAAGCGTGCCTTCGAACCCAACGAATCTAAACTCATCAAATAGCTTCTGAAGCTCAGATTTTGGTGGACAAAAATCAGCACAACACGCCATCATTGGCATCATTGCCACTCCGCTCTTACAACATCTTGTGCTAAGCCCAAGATAATGTTCACGCATTTGGATTGGTTTATACTCATAATCATAAAATACATGCACTCCATCATAAATAGCACATTCAGACACTGGTGAAGACGGCTGCACATATGGCCAGTCAGAAACATGATCACCGACCGTTTTTTCAACGAAAACTAGTTTCTTAAAGGCCGCCCTTTTATCGCGGCGAACGCGTTTCACAAGGGGTTCCACATTTGCGTACGAAAACCACGAACTTATATAATCTGCACGCGCTAACTTCATCACTACTTCTTGGCACTCCTCATCACTAAGATTCCTAGCCACAGTCGGTAAATGGAGAAGATATACGATGTACAATTCAGGTTTAGCCATGAATCTGTTTTTATGAAAACGCATCATGTAGTCGGTCGCTGCTCGGCCGAGCTTAATTGAAGAATCTAAATTGTAGTACCTTTCAGTAATGTCTAAAAATATATGTGGGTCTGATTTCAACACGCATTTAATATTATTGTAGAAAGAGCCTTTCTCTTTTAGATATCGTTTTACTAATTCACCGTTTGTTGCCAATGAGTCATAGTATGTTTTCACGAGCTTTGGATATTTCTCACCTAGTACTTTTAAGTAATGAGGAGTTATCTTGACCAATATTTTCGGGAACTCGTTATTAAGAAATTCCTCATTACAGTGACTTAAAAATTTAACAGCAAAATCGAATTTCTTGTCTTTGTAATGCGTATAGAACTGCTGGCACATCATCGGATTACGTAGATTGATATACAACCAATTCTTCATTTTGCTGATAGCTGGCATTACCATCTCCGGAAAGAGCACATCTTCTAAATATTTGGGATTGATGTAATCTTGTCTCTCCACAAGCCATTTACTTTTCAGCGCTCTGCTGACATACAGCATGTCGTCATCTTTCAGAGTTGTGAGTATGTACTCGACATGTCGGAGTTTATTGGCTAGATCAATCTTAAAGAGTCTATCGACTGGTGTTTGTTCCGACAGATTGTCGATGTCCTGAAAGGACACCATGTTCTTGGCAGCTTGAAGTACTTGTAAGTTGATAACTCGATGTCGTTGACCCAAGTTTTCTCCTGTGAAGGTTATAGGCAGATATGGCGCCATCTGCGGATAAATAAAAAATAAACGAATATGTAAATAATAATAACCTAACTGGTTATTTTGTATTATTATAAATAGAACAATTACTATTAATAATCATTTTCAAATACATGAATCAGGCTCCTCCAAATGTTTAAATGACCAAATTCAGAGAAAATAGGCGAATCAAATATTTATTTAAGTGTCTAGTATATTTAATGAGTAGGTATATCTACGTAGATATACGAAACCAATCGGGCTATTCGATAACATAATATGTTATGATATTTGATTTTTATAGTTATGGATGATTGACTATACCTATTAGTATATCTAAGTTTAGGTACACAGCTACACGCTTTTTAGTAAGTTAGCTATGCTCATATTTCAGCCTATATAACCCAGCATTTTGATGTCTTCAGACAAGTATATAGGTGTCTATTAAATCAGCCTCAATGTTTTAAGTTATAATGTCGCTGTGTCTGTGGTGCATAATTATATGTAGAGACAAACGTAGTTTTACTAAAATAAAATGACCTTCTGTAATTTATTCGTAGTCGCAGACTATTTATTTTGTTTTAACTAAGATTACGCGCATGAGCACATGAAGCATATACAGGCTTCTGAGAAGCCTTCGACGAGAAGGGTATGTGATTGAACATTAGGTAAATAAGTTTTAAGTGAGATCCAGGATTACTTATTTTGTTGGTTCGTCTCATATCTAACAAAATAATCAAAATTTGTAATTAAAGGTTGCCGTTAACATTTTTTGCCACAATTAAATAAAAGTGCGCCGCAGGGTTCCATTATAGGACCTCATTAAATTGAGACATTGAAATAACCCAAAAAATATGATTTCTAAGTCTGTGCAACTTCGATGAACTGTGTTGCAGTGGCGCATGGCGTAGCGTGGGTTTTCGCCGCCCGGGGCCGATCGGAAATTTGCCGCCCCCGCTTCTTTTAGCCACTACATCTGCCAAAGTGTAACGTTTTTCGGGTGTAGGTAGGTATGTTTGTATATACTGTAAATTATAATATCATAAAGCATTCGGTAAAATATTTTTGGGAGAAATCTGGCAGCTCTGAGCGGTATTTATATGTCACGCAGGGTCGCGGCTGGTTCTCGGCTGCAATATATGTATAGCTTAGTCTAGGTTTTGACGGCTTGTAGGATTTTCGTAAATAAAATTTGTATGGGTTTTAATCAATTAAAAAAATAGATCCATCATCACCGAGTGCTTTGTGTTACTTTTACATTCTTCTACGGGATATAATATACCATGTAGCCACAGATATTCTATGTCTGTGCATGTAGGTTTGTTGAGTTTGTAGAGTACCTACATCCGTGAACAGCTTGTAGCAGTGCCGAAATATCGGTTACACAAAACAAAGGTTCATGGTATAATAATATACCCGAAAGGGAAACGTAAAAACTATCCTAATGACCAAGAATGTTTTAAGTCCTATGGTCCCGCCTCGCCTCGCTCTGGTCGACACCCGGGATGTCTTCGGTGTAGTGGCGCATCAGTGAGGCTCTGTGGTCGTGACTCCGTGAAGACTAGGCCCAATTGGTCTGTTTTCGCGCGAGGTATACAATTGTGGATAAAAACTTTCAACCTCCTCCATAATCTCGTACTTTGAGTTGAAGGTGCGGCCATCCGTAGTTCTTAGTTTCGTTAGATCGAGCCGCCTCAACCGCAGAGCGAAGACTTATGATCCCTCGTTTTCCTCGATCCCAGCCTCCATGGTGCGGGTGCGTTTTCCTCGATCCCAGCCTCCATGGTGCGGGTGTTAGTGTCGAAAGTCACGTCGCATTAGCTTCCGTGTTTGTTGGTTTACGGCCCTCCCATCCGGCGAAGTCAGCTGACAGGATGGCAACTCGCGTCCTTTCCTCATCAGTCCGAGAGTCTCAGCTGAAAGTTTACGCACCTTGATTTTTTGAAGAGGGAGGACAGTTTGTGACTGATCTCCTAATACCGTGACCACTGTGTCTGTCTTCTGATTAAGAGGAAACACAAAGGCCGTTTTTCCATAAAAACGTAGTCTCCTGTTTTCTCCCTGGATAATGCCAGTAGAGCAATTATTTTTTTCCAAAAGATGTATGGCCACGATTGGCATGTCCCTATGTTTTCCTTTTTCTCATAAATTAAATATAAAAAAAAAATTAGTTCAATAACTAAAACCCGACTACGTCAAAATGGGGTCTAAAAAGATGAACCTTCAAATACCTAAAAAATTGGCCAGATTTTCCGCTGTGTTCAAACATCCAAAAAACAAATTTGGCTACAGTATTTAAAAAAAGGAAAACATAGGAACACGGCCAAAGTTTTTCTTTAATTTAATATGAAAAAACTAGTTAAATCGATGAAGTTTTGAAGAAGGAATCAAGGGAATACGAAACGTTGATTTTGTGTACATTTAATAGGTATTTTTGGTCCAAGCTGCAGTTGTCTCTATCGCGCTCTGCGGGGGGAGGCTTAAGGCTGCGCGACAGCAATAGATTTTACAAATACCTATTTTTCAATTCTCTCGCCCGTAGTGTTTCCTCTTAATGCTGTCTGTGGTTTTTGAAAGGATTCTGCAGTTCTAGCTGAAACTGCAGTGTAGACTTCATTGACTGGGCTCTTTTAGTTATAATTTTGATATTTAGGGAGCCTCGCACTGGTTGGTGAACGCATCCGATGTTTAACCTATTGATCACCGAGATGTCTAGATGTGTTTTCGGTCCTCTGCCTGTGAGGCCTTCTTCTTGAAAAAGGATTTATAATTAAAAAGAGCTACTACGAGTACTACTAACTAGCATTTGACTCTTACGATTCTTGTGAATTTATTTTCGTTGGATCCCAGTTTATACCGTATGCTCTGATTTTCGTTTCACTGCGTCCTTCTTCCACTTTGACCTTGAAGTCCCTCATGACAAATTGTACTGAGCTTTGGTCGTACTGTGTATTGCCCCAGCAATGCACTCGTATTTGGCCTCAGCTATCTAGGGTGAGTCGAGGTCGGCGTTTATACCTGTATCACCTTTAGGCAACGCCTATTTTTGAGTTAAGTACATGATAGTTAGCGTACCTGGGTCGACACACTATATACCGACTTCCACAACGTTGTTGACAAGTTTCCTCCTGACCAGGAACCCGACACCACCCAAGAGTGTAGGTCGCCTTCCTGAAGGTAGAACAAGTCACCTGACTCTAGAGTTACCATGTTCTCCTACTATCTCGGTCTTCTGATAACACCAATATAAGACTTAATTCTATCTCGGGCTCGGTGAGGCTTCTGTTCATTAAGTCGTAGACTGCGTTCGTTGTAGGTAGGGCTTGTAATTCGAATATTCGAACGTTCGAATAATGCGAATATTCGTTCATTTTTACTATTCGAATATTGAGTGGTGTTAAATTCGAATATTCGAATGATTTATAGTTACGTTTGAAAGTACAAAGTCTGTCTATTACACTACAGTGCAGTTACAGGGTAACATTCTTGAGTGTAGTGACTACACTCATGAATGAATTTGAGAGGGTATTTTCAACCTCAAAGTATATTATCAACCATCTTAGATGTGCTTCACAAGACGACTCTATAGACACTCTAAGTTTTCTTAGATCGCAATACCAAAGTTTACGTGAATCCCACGAATGATTATTGTGATTGCGGTGTGATTTATGATCTCTCATTTACCTTTATTTAATTAAAACTTATCATTGCTTTTTAGTAGGTAATTTTAATTTGCCTATTTCTTTGTACAAATATTGACTATTTTTGTTACATTCATTTTTCAACACGATTTGATCTCAATGATTCTCTCGTTCCTGATAATTTGAGAACATTTTTTTTGGTTATGTCGAAGCATGTATGTATGTTACTAAAAGGTTATTAAATTTTAGATATCTAATAATTAAAAATACTCAACTGTAACTTGTTTATTAATTGTTTTGCCTTTCATGGTTTTATTACCTAAGGTTTAAAGGAAAAGGCTGATATTCGAATAATATTCGAATAGTTCGAATACTTCCTGTAAAAAATTCGAATATTTGAATTTCTAAAAACTTCGAATAATTACAAGCTCTAGTTGTAGGTCGTGAGGTATAATTGCTTTCGGTAGGTAGCCTGTCGTAGCCCGGTGATGTTACAGACCCCATGCATCGCCGTTACCGCCACCGCGTACTTGGCCACGAATAACGTAGCTGCTGGGAACTGAAGGCCTTATTTTATGGCAATTCATTTTGGAGGGATAGACCATAGCTGTCCGTAGTCAGAGATAAAAGCAGCAGTTCGTGTGCGTTATGAAGGACGTAGCTTCCACTGCGCACCGGTGACGTTGCTGCCCGTCACCGGTATACAGCATTTCTCCTTGTTCTCGCAAAAATAAAGAGTTGAGAGGCGAAATCTGTAGATTTATGGACAAATCCCGCGTCTCGACCCGCGTCGCGCCAAAAAATTTGCAGAAGAGGTTTGTAGTATATGAAATAATCGGCTTTAAATTTAACGCAAATATCGTAAATATTGGGGTCAAAGTTCAATTATCGTATAGTTAAACCGCAGGTATGACTATTGCCTTAGGAGACCTGTACCTGTTTTCTTCCCTATTAAACTATAAAGATTATGTTGTATTTTGAAGAAAATCAAAAATAATTTCAATAATTAACGCTGGCATTTCATCTGACAGGCGGCGCCCTTATTGCCCTGGCGCCAATGTGCGCCATGGCAATTGGGACGGCACACACAAGGACGGCTCGGCCCTGATATATTGACTAATTTACTCATAACAGGCTAACCCGGACTACGGACACAAGCAAATCTTTACGTAATGACAATAAGGATGAATTGTTTTTGGTTGTTGTTCTTTCTACTGCGCCTGCACCGCCGCGCGGTCCTTCTGGGATCGTGTCAGTGCACGCGCTAAGTATTTTAAAATTTGTTTGTTTTTTTATTTTATTTTTCGAAGCGGCTTTTGCCGCCCCCTTAAATGTGCCGCCCGGGGCCATGGCCCCCCCGCCCCTCCCCCCCACGCTACGCCACTGGTGTTGACTATTGCTACTTCAAAACAAATAATAGATCATCTTGAAGGATCAACATATAAGTAACAAATACTTTCAATTATAAATAAAACAATTCAATAACAAGCAATATAAGAAATTTATTTCTTAAATAAAAACAAGATAAATGCAATATTGTCATGACTGTGTTGAACTTTCTTACATCTTAATCGCGAGCTATCTATGGATTTCATCAAATATGGAAAAGAAACCGTATGCGTTGTCAAACTCCAATGAAAACCCGTACTTAGTAACAATTGAATAAAATAACAACTATCATACATAACTTTCTAAGTACAAATGATAATACTTTTGCGATAAACAAAACAATATTTTAACTACAATTTTCATATAAAAGAATTGCAATTACTTTACAATTTTTTAAAATGTTATTAAATAGCCACTTTATAAAACAAACTATAATAGTCAAGTCTACTGTTCCTTGAAGCTGTGAAAAAAACAAACTTCTAAGCCAACGCAATCAAAAGATACAGCTAGGTAGCTAAGCTGCAAGTTTCCGCAAATTTTCGAAACTCGCAAGGGAATCAAAACCTACAGGGCACTTCCCGTGAATTCAGAATCTTGAAATTTGGTACGAAGGAATGTCTTTGGGCACATATAAAGGAAAAATTGCGAAAACCGTATATTTTTAGTTACATCATATCATAAAAATGTTTTTAATAACTTTAAAGTTATTACCATTTTCTCGTGAACGCGTAGAGGTATTAAATTGTAATTCATATCAAATACTGAGGACTATAATACCTTTAAGCTGTAAGAAAATCAAACTTCTATGTCAACGCAATAAAAAGGAACAGCAATTTAATCTGCATTTTTCTCGCAACTACTCGCAAGGGAATCAAAACCTACTGGGTACTTCGCTTGAACTCAGAATCTTGAAATATGGCACGAAGCAACGTCTTATAACACAGATAAAGGAAAAATGGCCAAAACCATAAATTTTTTGTTACATCATTTAAATAAAATATTTTAATAATTTTAAAGGTACTACCGTTCCTCATGAACCCGAAAGGATATAAAATTTAAATTCATATCAAATGCTCAAGTCAAAACTAAAGGGCACTTCCAGTCGATCTAGAATCTTGAAATTTGGCATAAAGCAACGTTTTATAGCACATAGGAAAAATTTCGAAGACCTTAAATTTTTTAAATAATTATATAATTATTTAAAAAATTTAAGGTCTTCGAAATTTTTCTGTATACCTATAGGTTAGTACGGAACCCTCGGTGCGCGAGTCCGACTCGCACTTGACCGATTTTTATTTAATTCGTGAAGTGTGCTCTTAAATCCAACGAATCTAAACTCGTCAAATAACTTCTGAAGCGCCGATTTCACCGGAAAGTAACCTGCTCCGCACATATCATCGTCTTCAGAAGAATCCTCTCGCATAATGTCCTCACGACAAGCAAGTCCAGCCAGAGGGAGCCAGAAACGGAGCCGACTCAATGGAGTAGGGTTATACTCTTGATCTTGAAACACATACCCTCCATTACTTGGATCTTCAATTACCGGCGAAGCCGGCTGTACATATGGCTAATAAGTAACACGATCGCCGACCTTCTTTTCAACGAAGACTAATTTCTTGAAAGCAGATTTTTTATCGTGGCGAACACGTTTCACCAATGGTTCCACATTTGCAGACGAAAACCACAAAGTTATATAATCTGTACGCGTCAACTTAATCACGACTTCTTGGCACTCTTCATCACTAAGATAACGCGCCACAGTCGGTACATGGAGAAGATATACGCAGTACACCTTAGGTTTAGCCATGAATCTATCTTTATCAAAACGCATGATGTATTCGGTCGCTGGGCTGAGCTTATTCGAATCTTGTAAATTAAGGTACTTTTCAGTGACGTCGAAAAATATTTCAATAAACATTTTATATTTTTGTAGAAGAGACCTTTCTCTTTTAGATCATCATCATCATCAGCCTTTAACAGTCCACTGCTGGACTAGGCCTCTCCTTTGAAAGGAGAAATTGGCATACTATACCACGCTGGCCAAACGGGTTGGTATAGGGTTTGTATCAAGTTTTCCTTCTCTTACAGTGTTGTTCTCTGCATAATATGCTCCCTCTGTCGGGTCTTACGACACCCATGGGAAATGAAATGAAATGAAATGATATTTATTTCACGTTAAATAGAGTACATGCAGGTGTTACAGAATATTTTTGAACTTCTATTTAGCCAACAAGTGGCATGTGAAATGTCACATAATTTTAAATTTATTAGGTACAATGCGTGCATACTAACATTTTATTACATTCATAAATTAGTCCTACACATAGAATATAATGTCATCATTGGTAGTACAATGTAATATATTTAATAAAAAAAAATTATATAATAAGAATTGTGTTTGATTGTGAACAATTACAACAGTTATGATGTGCACATTATACATAATTAATTATAACTTTTCATTGTACATGTACTAAAAGTGACATGACACTGATATTTATTTTGTCTCAAGGAATTCTTTCAGGGAATAATATGCCTTCTCTAATAGCCATTTTTTAACTTGGTTCTTAAAAGGATTTAAGGGCAATTCTTTGAAACAATCTGGTAGTTTATTGTAGATTTGGATACACATTGCATTGCAGTTATTTTTATATAGACTTGTTTTTGGAATCATCTCAAGAACCAGCCGGTCAGGATTCCTAGTGTTTCTTGGATATTTATCTTTTGCCTTGGTGAAAAGGTTTGGATGCGTTTTGACGAAGATTGATATTTCTAAGATGTACATACAGTATAAGGTAAGTATGCCTAAATTTTTAAAATGGGGTTTGCATGACTCATCGGGAGCAATCCCAACTATGGCTCTTATGCATCGTTTTTGTGTTATGAAACATCTATTAGCTTCTGGAGAGTTACCCCACAATATTAAACCATATCTTAGCACAGAACTGACGTAACCATGATAAGCTAACAGGGTAGTCTCTTTTGTGGAGGTGTTCCTAAGCTTACTTAAGACATAAACAAATTTATTTATTTTGGTACATGTAGCATGAATGTGTGGTTTCCAATTTACATTCTTATCTAGTGTTATTCCCAAAAATGTTATCTGATCTTTCTCACAAATACTTATATTATTAAGGTTCTTAGCTACTGATCGAATATTATGAAATAGTATATAATTAGTCTTATTTAAATTTACATTCAGATTATTACATTCTAGCCATTTTGTCACCCTAAGGATCGTCTCATTTATTTGGTCACTAAGGTAAGTCAAATTGTTGCATGTCAAAATTATGGAAATGTCATCTGCAAATAGAATACTTTTATAATGTGTTATGTCAGGTAAATCATTGATATATAAAAGGAATAAAAGCGGGCCTAATACACTGCCTTGCGGTACTCCGAATTTGTTCACTTTGAATGGCGAGCTACTGATCGTTAAGGCTGAGTCATGTCCTATATATGGCATGTCTACCCTTTGTAAACGATTCTTCAGGTATGATTCAATCCATGATAATGCTTGTCCCCGAATTCCATACTGTTCCAATTTTAGTAATAGTATTTTATGTGACACGAAATCGAAAGCCTTGGTCATATCAAAGAATATAACCACTGTTGGCAACTTTTTATCAATGCTAGTGACAATTCTATGAATTAAATTGAAAGCTGCTAAAGTTGTGGACTTTCCCCGTTGAAATCCATTTTGTTCAGGTTTTATTATATTGAATTTATTTAGAAACGAGGTCAGGCGTGAGTGCATCGCCTTTTCAAATATTTTGGATAAAATAGGAATGAGTGTGATTGGTCTATAGTTAGTCATATCAGTTTTGTCACCTTTTTTATAAATAGGTTTCACAATGGCTTTTTTCAACATTTCAGGAAAGGTACCTTGTTCAAATGATAGGTTAATTAGATATGTTAAAACAGGGGCAATAAACATAGCACTTTTTTTTAGTACAAGAGTAGATATTTCATCATACCCTACGGAATTACCATTATTTAAACTCATGACAATCTTTAGTATTTCCGAATCACTAAAAGGCTCCAGAAATATACTATTCTGAAGAGTAGTTTTGTTAGTGTTCTTGATGTGGTGCTGTGTATTACATAAGTCAATATAGTAGTCATTAAATTTACATGCTATTTCGGTTGGGTTTATTATTGTCTGATTGTCTACTTTAACTTCTGTGATTAAGTTTTTCATTAAGGACCTTTCAGTGTCATCTTTTATGATTCTCCATGCAGCCTTACATCTGTTCCTTGAGGCATGTATGTATTTGTGATTACAAATTTGTTGGGATTTTGATAGTCACTGTTTTAAAAGCTTTGAGTATTTTTTGAATATTAGCTTATTATATAGTGTCCTATCATTATAGAATCTATAGCGTAAAATTCGCTTTGTATTGCAACTACGTCGCAGTCCCTTAGTAATCCATTTAAGTTTACATTGTTTGTGAGTAGCTTTATACCTCACAACAGGGAAGCATAGATTGAAATATAGTATCAAGTCATTGTGAAATGTGGTAAATGCTTTGTTAATATTGTTTTCTTTGTAGGTCTCACTAAAACTAAGGTTGCTCATACAACTACAGAACTTTTTAATGTGGTCCGGGTGGCAATCTCTCTTATAAATAAATACAACATTAGGTTGCTTAGTTACGGTTTTGACAGGTATGTACAGCATTTGAGCTGTGTCATGATCGGACAGCCCTAACCTTATTACCTCACTATATGCCTTGTTGATTTTACTTCCTATAATATGGTCAATACAAGAATTCTGTCTAGTGGCTTCTTTAATGTAGAATGTCAAATTATAATTCTTTACAATGTCAATCAATTGTTGGACCACTCTGGTATGCCTCAAAGTATTAATATTAATATCACCGACCAGGATAGTTCTTCGCCTTTTTCTATAGATTAATTTAAAAAGAAGTAGGTCAAGTCGATGAAAGAACATGTTTATGTTAGAGTGTGGTGTTCTATAAATGCATATAACACTAATATTATGTTCAGATATTTCTACACCACAGCACTCAAAATTATCTTTGCATGAATAATTAGTCAGGTCAAGGGATTGAGTTTTAATTCTAGAATCAGCATATATGCAGACTCCGCCTCTAGATTTATCTCTGCAGTATGTAGAAGCCAATGCATAACCATTAATCTTAGCATTCGTTTCAAAACCCTTTTTAATGAATGTTTCTGAGAAGCACAGAATGGCAGGTGGCTTTATCATATAATGCTACTTCTATTAGATCCCTCTTTGAAATAAGACCAGCTATATTTTGATGAAATATTATCAATGGTGTATTAGCTTGTACAACCCCTGGTAAATGTATTTTCATTGAATTTAGTGTACTTGAGGAACTAGTTGTGTTTAGGTGGTGTACTTTATGCCCGAAAAAACGTCTCTGTTGATGTATTGGAGACCTCTATACAAAAATTGTCTGTTTGGGTTTCGGCATGTACTCTAGTCCGGATGTCACACATACATATTTTGCGATTAGTTCGATGATAACTAGATAAATTATTGGTTTTCTCTATTTTTTTATACGTCAGATACTTCTCATCATAATCGAACTGGTCTAATAAACGATTTGTTTGTTTACACATGTTGAAAGTATTAAAATAATAATTATAACTACACATAAAGTCAACAAATATACAATTTAAGTATTGCCTGCTTACCATAATTAACATGTCATTCAGTTTACATTCATTTAGATGTCTATTAATTGCCGTTTTTAGAATAAAAACAGGGCATTTTACATTTTTTAGAAAAATAGATAGTTCAGTCATAATTTTTAATGGATTACTGTCATGTTCTCCCACAGATAATATAACGCGGTCGTTTTGACAGATGTCGAACAACTTTGCGCTTGAGAGTATTTCTTCACTTGAAGCATTTGGTTTGATGACAGAGATAACGTTATAACGAATATACCTGGAACGTAGTCTCAATTTAATCATGTGGGATGATATGGGGTGGTGAAAATCAGTATTTTTAATCCGTCACCACACAGACAACTCTTTTAGATATCGTTTAAATAATTCACTGTTTATTGCCAGTGAGTCAAAGTATGTTAGGATATTTTTTCACCGAGTAGGTACTTTTAAGTAAGGAGTTATCTTGACCAATATTTTCGGGAATTCGTTATAAATGAATTCTTCATTACAGTGACTTAAAAAATTTACAGCAAAATCGAATTTAATGTCTTCTTGTTAGGTAGGTAAAATTTTAATTGTGTTACCTAGTGTTTAAGGTCATAAGGTCACTGTTATTAAATAGCTTGTATCCGGTGCTCCTTAAATATCAGGACATCGGTTTGCAATAAACATTTATTACTTGATTATAGCACCTCAAGCGATAGCCCATATAATCGGGGTACCCTAAAAGCGCAACTATTTTTGAGCGCAACTAAAAAAGCGCAACTACTTTATTCCACAAAGCGCAACCACTTAGAAAAATAGTGAAGTGGCATACCTACCTAATAGATTCATAAAGGACTATATTTTTTACTATCGATAGGATTTTTAAATCATCTGCCCATGTTTTATTTATTATATTATGGTGATCATTTTCAAAAGTACCAGGATAACAGAAGTGAACAGAGGTTAGAAGTGTTCATAGAATCTGGGTAACAAAGTTATCAATCAGTAAAATGTTTTCAATTGTTGCGCTTTTAGGAATACCCCATTTAATTACCTGCAATTATATAAAAAGGTTCCTATTTTACCTCATCAATATGTAACCAATCAGGGCAACCGGTTATTTCAAAAATCTAAATCCGTAATCGTCGGCGATTTTACGTTTTTTTCTGGATCAAAATTCTGAATAATTGTAGGCCGTCTATGCCAAAATATGCCTTTATTTATGTTTTTACTTTTTTTATTTATTTTATTTATGTCTAGTTCTGAGAAAAGCCGTCCTGCCGATAGTTCAACGGCATAAATTAGTAGTGACGTCATATAGTTGGGAGGTACCCCTACTGTTTATTCACTGCGTAGTTCAGAATACATTACGCCTTAGAGCGCATTCCCACTACCTATGTTGCGACGATTACTTTATCGTTGGGGAACTGTCGACTCTTGCTATTCGTATTATCAACGTTGGTTATTGTCGCTGTTTCATGACGGTTTTTTTTACTTTTAACAGTTTAAACGATTGTCGTATATATTCCCATTGAATCGTGACGACACTATTCGCATTGACTGGTTCCACAAAATGTATAAACATGTCGCTTTTGTTAACCTGGGTGAATCAATTCCAAGTTGAACAAAGTCCTCCGTATAATTCAAAATATTTCACATAAGTATGTGAAATCATTCAGAAGTGAAATGAGCACACCATTCTGTGTGCGTCGTAGCCCGGCCACAGTCGATTTTGAAATTTATCGACGTACCAATTAAATGTTCTTAAATTGTTCTTGCAGTACCAATGAATAGATTTATTTATTCATTCATAAACTATTTTAACATTGTATTTGAATCAAACAATACAAAAATTAGAAATTATATAACTATTTCACAATATTTGATTATTTAAAATTATAAAAAGTAATAATAATTGTTAATTCATTAAAATAATTATTGTTCATTAGATAACATAAAAATATTAATGATTTACATGTCATCGATTGAATGTGAGCACCTTTTCAGCAGGAAAGCCTTCAGTTCGGCTTTGAATTTTACGTTATAAACCATTTATAAAGCATTTCTCGTGGTATATTTCATCAAAAGAAAAAAAAAACACAAAAGGCACATTTATTTCGTTTATATTTTAGAACATTCTGAGCATGTTACCAGTACATGTGACCGGGCTGCAACGTATACGGTACTGCCCGGCCACAAACAAGTTCTTTTTTTACAAGATATGTTTGAGGTACATTTAATCTATTCATTAGTACTGCAAGAACAATTTAAGAACATTTAATTGGTACGTCTATAAATTACAAAATCGACTGTGACCGGGCTGCGACACAACACACCACACTTAGGTATAGGTCCACTTTGTTCACCTGGGTGAATAAGCCATTTTAGACGACGTGACGCTCGAAACGAAGGTAAGATCGTGGTATATATCTCAAAGGCCAATTAAAAAGAAATATTACTATCGTGGCTACGATAGGTAGTCGTAACAAAGTCAACACTTGCCATCAGGATAAATTTACGTTTTAACACAGCTGTTGTGCTAGACTTTCCTGTTGCCTTGTTAAATAATAGAAGATAGTTAATTGTTATGATTATATGTATTATTTATTATATGAACACCTTAATTTAAAAACACAAGTCAAGAGGCTCTTGACGGCACGATTTTGCCGACAACACATAATGGAAATGCGCCTTACGCCCACTTTTAAGAACAGAGTTGTTGCTACGCACCTCCTGCCTAAATATCGATTCGTAGTTTGGGAAATTCTTATTCGGCAAACTAAACAATAAAAGATATCTTGTGAAAGTCAAAATATACAAATCCCCATCACGAAATTTGTAACTGTTTAGAAGTAGATACCGCAGTAGTTATTTTCGGATACCTACTTACCAGGAAAGTGGACAGTGGGCACCGAAAACATGATCTGCTTTCAAGGTCAATTTATAAAAAAGATAGTAGGTAGGTATTAATTAGGATCCATACTAAAATGCGTAATAATTATACCTACTAAGTAGGTAGGTACTTTAATGGAATTAAGTACCCCAAATACAGATTCTTTCTGTTCTCAAATAAAAATATCACAAACATAAAAATTGATCTCACCTTGTATTAATTCTTGGTAAACTTTTATCAGTGAATCCTCGTCTTCCTTGATTTCTTTACACACAGATAAACTCGTTGTATAAATAAGTGCACTTCAGTGTACTAGTTACAATAAATTAACAACAAAGTCCGCGCTACGCCGGCTCCCATGTGATGTGTAAATAATAGTCCGCAATTCCGCAATAGTTAATAGTTTACTCAAGGCGAACGAATACCTAAATATTATGAATGACTCATATTCAACAGATAATCTATCACTAGTTATCTCGTTACTTATTTTATTAACTAGTGTCATTGTATGTGTTTTTATGTATTTGTATTTTTTCTACATTATCATCAACCGTAATTAGCCCTAAAATTCAATTAAAACTTAAAAACACTGTAGTATTGCACGTTCTGAGTGCACGACTGCACGTTCCACGTTCTGAAAAGTTTCGTTATTAAACAATGAGGTTTGTATTTTTGGTATTTCTACCAAAACGAGAGCTTATTGAGAGAAATATGTTCTAATAACAACCAGATCAGGCGGAACCAATAAACAGGCGATAGCCGAGTGGATGTACCAACAGACTGCCATGCAGAAGGTATCGGGTTCGAATCCACAGCGCGCACCAATGACTTTTCGGAGTTATGTGCGTATTGAATGGTTAATTTTATTATCGCTTGTCCCGTGCCTCGGAGAGTACATTAAGCTTCGGTCCCGGTTGTCATGAAGATCTCTGACAGTCGTTAGGTATAGCGCGTCAGTACCTACTAAATAAACTGACACTAGTCTAAACCATGGAATATCGCTATCCCTTTGGGTTGCGAAGGTCAGACAGAAGGCGAGCGCTCTGTGGAAAAGCTAATATTCAGCCAAATCCGGTTATACTAGAACGCGGACCCCAGATTGAAACTGGGATAACGCTAAGAGGATGATGATGATGTTCTAATAAAAAATTGGTTGCCTGTAAAGTCGGTATACGGGCGAAAGTTTTACGTGACAACGACTTTGAGTGGTAAAATAATTTTAATGTGAATATTCATTCGTATAGTAGGAAGAAGGATGAAAGACGCGTGCCTTTCACTTTTTATGTCTGTCTCTCTCGCTCTTAGGCGGGACGCGTGCCTCTCACTCGCTCTCATTGTGAGCGCATAACGTGAGCGGAGCGTAACGCAGTTTCTTGAAGTGTCACCCGCCAAACCAATTTATAAGACGTTGTCACGTCAACAACACTGACACAAATTAGAAACAAAATTTTGAAACGTCATGATCGATAGATTCGTACATCTGCATTCTGCAGCAGTAGGATTATTCATGTTTCGACTTCTGTTACTAAAATGAAAGGAATAGTACATTCCTTTTATTTTAGTTTTTGTTTAGTGTTCGTTGATTCCGAATGGAAACAACGAACACCAGCGTCATTCTAACAGTGGTTTGGTTTCCTCACGTTTCATTATTCAAACAGAGCTACCATTGCACTTCACACTGTCAATTTTAGAGAATATAACATATGGAATTATAATCATAAATCTTAAATAAAATAAGCCCGTATTTTCAAAATTATTCTAAATTGAGTTGTACATGAAACAGTATGAAATTTTCTACCTTTTTTATTTAAATTGTTGAGAACACTGCGTTTAACGTCAAATGTCATGTGTCAAATGTGTCAATGTCTCTTATGTCAAATCAGCAGTCAAATCAGGCACTAGCCAGTCATCCAAATTCCAACCGGCACTCAGTAAAATCGTATCAGCGACACTGTAGCTATCAGTAAATGATAAACAAATAAAGAAAAGTAGGTAGTTCTTTGTATTTACGTGCAGCGAAATTTGTAAGTACCAAATTGAACATTTAATATAGTTTTCAGTGTATAGTTATAGTTTAATGTGTCTTTTTCGAAATTGCATACCATATGCATGCATAGGCTTTAGTTTAAAATCTTTAACAAAACTGGTATACCTGAACTTTAAACCATGATTTTGCCAATAACTTTCTGGGCCTATACATAATGATAATTGCAAATATACAAACATATTGAATTCTGTTTACAATTATTTAAAAAATATATATTTAATCACAAGTTCAACAACTTTATATAAACTAGCTAAATAGCTTTGCAAAAAACTTGACAGATAATGAAGGACAATACAAAAACTAATAATTGAAACGTAAAATACCTGAGGATGTGCTTTAGCTAAGGAGCATCTTATGTAGTATAAATTTAATGCTTTAAGGTATGAGAACTTTCAGAGCCTTTATTTCTATTATAGTAGGAATGACCTTTTTTATAGAACAATTTTATTGCTAAATATCAAGCTTTCCAATCAGGTATGTAGCTACAGTCAAATTTGAGATAGGGCAGCATTGGTTATAGGTAGAGCGGCAGTAAAAAAATTTCAAAATTGATCTTCCCCGAAGCACTGGCTTCTAAATCAATCACCATGTATATCAATGCCCTACCTTAAAAATACCAAAAACTAGGATAGAATAATTTATCTTAGTTTTTTGGTATTTTTAAGGTAGGGCATTGTGGTTTCAAGGTAGCTACGGCCGTGTTTCCAATAAGTATTAATTTACTGCCCATAGGTGGAATTTTTATTTATTCTGTTTCAATATTACAGCCTATAGACTAGAAATGGTGTTAGGCTTCCACCAAGGCTCTCCAGACTCTAGACCAATTTGTTAGTGTGCCGAGGACACATACACTTTCCATATTTAGAATTGTTATACATTCTGTACAATGATTCAAACATAAATGAATGTTGTTATGCTATGTGTGTCATACATATTATAAATACTGTAGCGTTTAGCCTAAGAACAAGCAATGCAAGTTGGTTGTCTATGAAATTATTTTATACCTTCTTACAACAAGCATGGCCGCTACATTAGTACAATGATAATTGAAAATTCCTTAATGCTGTCTGACTAAGCAAAAAGACATAGGCAAAACTACTGGGTGCAAGACGCTTAAATGTGGCCTGTATGTTCTTCGGGAACATCAGGATGCACTAAGAAAAGAATGCCCTGAATTCTTATGGGATCAAGCAGAAACTGTTAAGTGAAATGTGCAGGCATAGCTGTAGGCATGCTCTAGTAAATAAATAAACTACTGAAGTCTGAAACTAGATACACAAATTTTTTGACATGGACTAGAACTTTAACTAGAACCCATAAATAAAGGATTTTATAACATTATTATTTCATCGCCAGGGCAACATAGGGATCCAAAATTTAAGAATACACTGATTATCAAGCTATTAATATGAAACTCCCTCTGTGGTCCAGTGGATAGCATATGCAACTACTGTTCTGAGGTCCCGGGTCAAAAGTCAAAAGTGTTACTGGGTTTTTCTGAATACTCAGTAGCAGCCTGGAGTCTGGTGATTTGTACGGTAACGGCAATAGGCTCGCCCCCTATTACGTGGGACCTAAAAATTCATGGCAAAATGTGGGTTTAATATTTACTTTAAATTAAATGAACTATGAAAATCTAGTGTTAGTATTGTGTTTGTCTATTTATTGCATTTCCATTTTCTACTTATCATTAGAATACTACAATGATAACATTAATATTTCTCCGTATCATGTGCAAATAGATAATGTGAAAAGTTTTGTTTACTTATCATTTTATGTACCTATTGTCTAGTATTACAATTATTATCAACTACCTGTTACCCGCGTTTCACCCGCATTACTTGTGGTATCTGGGCAACAGCGTCACCTGGCAGATCAAACTATAGCCTATATCAAGCCTTATAAACTCCTCTATTTCCCAGTGAAAGTCCCATTAAATTTGGTTTAGCCATTCTAGAGATTGCCCCAAACAAACAGAAAAATAGACGGAGAATCAACAATTTTTAAAGAGCTTTTTCATTTCATTTTTGGCACTGCTACAATGGCCCTATTGACACCGTTACAGATGGTAGCCCTACGATCCGTCTAGTCTACCTACGATGTATGTTATTTACATACTGTTATCAACATGTATTCTTATTACTTTGCAGATAACGTCTAGTCTACAGTGCACTCGGCTATGTTAAAGATGTCCTCCCAAGTAAGTTCCATATTTCGTTTACTCAAACTCAAATATGTTTATTTCCATAAAAATGACAAAAAATTTTTGGACACTTCAGAAAGTCATAGATAATAATAGTATACGAAAAAAAGTAAATATAAATGCATATTTACATAATTGAGTTTTGAAAAAAAAAAGCCTGTTCAGAAAGTAGAGCCTCTGTGAAGAATCAGGCAAGAAACTTGGGCCACTCTTTTCATCTTCGACTTTTATACAATTAAATAACTAATTAACTACATTGCATTAAGAATGCAACACAGATGAAAATCTTTATCATCTGTATATATAAAATCCTTGTCTTACTTACTGACTAAAAGCTACAGCCAAAATTATTGGGCGCAGGAGGCTAAAATTTGGCATGTATGTTCCTTGGAGACCGTAGGGGTGCACAAAGAAGGGATTTCCCGAAATACCCACGGGATCGGTGAAAACAGATACATTTAAAAAAAAGTGTTGGCGTAGCTGCTAGCGCCCTCTAGTATTGTATATTTCGCCGACGTCACCGACGCCTAGCGCCGCCACTGCTTGTGTGCGTGTGTATGTCACTGAACTCCTCCTAAGCGACTGGATTTTAATGAAATGTTGTGTTAGTGTTCAAGGAGACTTGAGAATGGTTTAGATTCACAAAAAAATTGCGAATATAAAAAAAAAATATGGCGGTACCAAGTTCGCCGGGACAGCTAGTAGATATATAGAAAATACTAGATGAGCCTGTGGTAACATTCGCGTTATTTATGGCTACTGCTCGGCACCCGTGGCTCATAGCGTGATGTTATATAAGTCGTCGAGAAATAAGCTTTCAAACACAGAGAGACAAGAAGGAAGTGGCTCTGCGTTACTCACTGATGGACAGCGCACAGACGAAATCACTGGTCGTAAGAATTACATACATACATACATAGTCTCACGCCTATATCCCCGAAGAGGTAGGCAGAGGTATATTGCTACACCCACTTTTCGCCCGATTTATTTTAGTCCCACGTAATAGGGGGCGAGCCTATTGCCGTACCGGGTACATTAACAGACTCCGAGCTGCTATTGAGAATTTCCTAACGGAAAAACCGCACATTTGGCATATTTGTTATTTGAGGAGTTGTATGGGAGCGCTAAGAAGATATTTGGAAATTCTTATCCTAAGATAGGCAAAATAGCCGAGGAAGAAATCTAGCTTTATACCTAACTAGCTGTCCCGGCGAACTCCGTATCGCCTTTTTAATGTATTTACATTTCATATTACTTTTTAACTCTTTTCCAACTTATTCAGAACAAAGTTACCAAGAACATCAGTGTTTAATCTCTTAATTGCTAGGCAAAGTATTTTTGCCATATAAATTATTTCTAGGGTAGAAAAACTAACTTATTGTAAGGAGATGAGAAGGTGGTATATGAGTGATATGGTTAGATCACTGATCTAGGGATATGATAAAATTACTAATACTATTAAATACTATGGCTATTAAATAATTAAATCAACTGCAAGTCTGACTCGCCCATGAAGGGTTCCGTAGGAGAGGTATCCACTGAACATAGCCATTATCTGCATCGAACATCAAATACCACTACCACTTTTTCACCACCAATAATAACTTTTTTTATATTATTATATTTCCCATCCGCCATCTTTGATCACGAAATAGATGTTGTATTTGGATTCGCCATCCCTTAAAACATCGGAGAAGATACCCATATCGACTTTACAAAAAAATCCCGTCCGCCATCTTTGATTTCCTATCCGCCATCTTTGATCACGAAATGGATGTTGTATTTGGATTCACCATCCCTTAAATCATCAGAGACGATACCTATATTGATTTTTAAAATGTTTCCCATTCGCCATATTTGATTTCCCATCCGCCATCTTGAATCACGAAATAGATGTTGTATTTGGATTCCCCATCCTTTTAAACATCGGAGACGGTACCCATATTGATTTAAAAAAAACCCATCCGCCATCTTTGATCACGAAATAGATGTTGTATTTTTATTCTCCTTCCCTTAAAATATCGGAGACTATAGCCCTATTGATTTTTCAATTTTTTCCCATCCGCCATCTTTGATTTCCCATCCACTATCTTGAATCACGAAACAGATGTTGTATTTGCATTCCATACCAATATTGATTTTTTAAATTTTTCCCGTCCGCCATCTTGAATCACTAAATAGATATTGTATTTGGAATCCCCATCCCTTTAAACATCGGAGAAGATACCCATGTTGATTTAAAAAAAACCCATCCGCCATCTTTGATCACGAAATAGATGTTGTATTTGGATTCTCCACCCCTTAAAATATCGGAGACGATAGCCATATTGATTTTTTAATTTTTCCCATCCGCCATCTTTGATTTCCTATCCGCCATCTTTGATCACGAAATGGATGTTGTATTTGGATTCACCATCCCTTTTAACATCGCAGACGATACCAATATTGATTTTTTAAAACTTTCCCATCCGCCATCTATGATTTCCCATCCGCCATCTTTGATCATGAAATAGATGTTGGATTTGGATTCCCCATCCCTTTATATATTGGAGACGATACCCATATCGACTTTAAAAAAGAATCCCGTCCGCCATCTTTGATTTCCTATCCACCATCTTTGATCACGAAATAGATGTTGTATTTGGATTCACCATCCCTTAAATGATCAGAGACGATACCCATATTGATTTTTTAAATTTTTCCCATCAGCCATCTTTGATTTCCCATCCGCCATCTTGAATCACGAAATAGATGTTGTATTTGGATTCCCCATCTCTTTAAACATCGGAGACGATACCAATTTTGATTTAAAAAAGAAAACCCATCCACCATCTTTGATCTTGAAATAGATGTTGTATTTGGATTCTCCATCCCTTTTAACATCGTAGACGATACCAATATTGATTTTTTTAAATTTTCCCATCCGCCATCTTTGATTGCCCATCCGCCATCTTTGATCACGAAATAGATGTTGTATTTCGCTTCCCCACCCCTTAAAATATCGAAGGTGATACCCATATTGATTTTTAAAATTTTCCCATCCGCCATCTTTGATTTCCCGTCCGCCATCTTGGATCACTAAATAAATTTCATATTATTAATCAGTGTCCCGAAAATGCCGAAAACGATACCCATATAGATTGTATCCTATTCATTTAGCCTTTTATGCCTTTGACCCAACCCTCCCCCTTCTCATCTGACCATCTTATTATTTTTGTCTGGCCCCTATAAGTTGTGGCGTAATTTTATATAGCCTATAGCCTTTCGGAATAATGGGGCTATCATAGGCAATAACAATTTTTGAAATCCGACTGCTAGTTCCTGAGATTAGCCGACATTCTCTTTTAGCCTTTTTAGCCTTTTGCCCGGCCCCAAAGGGTCAAAGCGTTATGTTATATAGCCTATAGCCTTCCGGAATAACTGGGCTATCGTATACAAAAAGAATTTTTCAGATCCGACCGGTAGTTCCTGAGATTAGCGCGTTCAAACAAACAAACAAACAAACAAATAAACAAACAAACAAACTCTTCCGCTTTATTATATTAGTATAGATTGAATTCCCCATTCCTTAAAATATCGGAGACGATACCCATATCGACTTTAAAAAAAATCCCGTCCACCATCTTTGATTTCCTATCCGCCATCTTTGATCACGAAATAGATGTTGTATTTGGATTCTCCATCCCTTAAATCATCAGAGACGATACCCATATTGATTATTTAAATTTTTCCCATCCGCCATCTTTGATTTCCCATCCACCATCTTGAATCACGAAACAGATGTTGTATTTGGATTCCCCATCCCTTTTAACATCGGAGACGATACCCATATTGATTTTAAAAAAAAAATCCCATCTGCCATCTTTGATCACGAAATAGATAGTGTTTTTGAATTCCCCATTCCTTAAAACATCGGAGACGATACCCATATCGACTTTAAAAAAAATCCCGTCCGCCATCTTTGATTTCCTATCCGCTATCTTTGATCACGAAATAGATGTTGTATTTGGATTCTCCATCCCTTAAATCATCAGAGACGATACCCATATTGATTTTTAAATTTTTCCCATCCGCCATCTTTGATTTCCCATCCACCATCTTGAATCACAAAACAGATGTTATATTTGGATTCCCCATCCCTTTTAACATCGCAGACGATACCAATGTTGTGTTTTTTAATTTTCCTACCCGCCATCTTTGATTTCCCATCCGCCATCTTTGATCACGAAATAGATGTTGTATTTCGATTCCCCACCCCTTGAAATATCGAAGGTGATACCCATATTGATTTTTACAATTTTCTCATCCGCCATCTTTGATTTCACGTCCGCCATCTTGGATCACTAAATAAATTTCATATTATTAATCAGCGTCCCGAAAATCTCGAAAACGATACCCATATAGATTGTATCCTATTCGTTTAGCCTTTTTTTGCCTTTGACCCAACCCTCCCCCTTCTCGTTTGACTATTTTAGTATTTTTGTCTGGCCCCTAAAAGTTGTGGCTTAATTTTATATAGCCTATAGCCTTTCGGAATAATTGGGCTATCATAGGCAATAACAATTTTTTAAATCCGACTGCTAGTTCCTGAGATTAGCCGACATTATCTTTTAGCCTTTGTAGCCTTTTGCCCGGCCCCAAAGGGTCGAAGCGTTATGTTATATAGCCTATAGCCTTCCGGAATAACTGGGCTATCGTATACAAAAATAATTTTTCAGATCCGACCGGTAGTTCCTGAGATTAGCGCGTTCAAACAAACAAACAAACAAACTCTTCCGCTTTATTATATTAGTACTAGCTGACCCAGCGAACTCCGTATCGCCTTTTTAAGAGTTTTTATTGAATTCCCTTCTTTCCAAGCCCCTTTTCAAAGTTACCATTGACTTAGCGCTTAATCTCTTATCATTGCAGGGTCTATAAATGATGCAAAAACAAACAGAGATTTTTATATAATATTGAATTCCTTAAAATATCGGCGACGATACTCATATCGACTTTGAAAAAAAATCCCATCTGCCATCTTTGATTTCCTATCCGCCATCTTTGATCACGAAATAGATGTTGTATTTGGATTCACCATCCCTTAAATCATCAGAGACGATACCCATATTGATTTTTAAAATTTGTCCCATCCGCCATTTTTGATTTCCCATCCGCCATCTTGAATCACGAAATAGATGTTGTATTTGGATTCCCCATCCCTCCAAACATCGGAGACGATACCCATATTGATTTTTTAAAAAAAATCCCATCCGCCATCTTTGATCACGAAATGGATGGTGTTTTGAATTCCCCATTCCTTAAAATATCGGAGACGATACCCATATCGACTTTAAAAAAATCCCGTCCGCCATCTTTGATTTCATATCCGCCATCTTTGATCACGAAATAGATGTTGTATTTAGATTCGCCATCCCTTAAAACATCGGAGACGATAACCATATTGATTTTTTAAAACTTTCTCATCCGCCATCTTTGATCACCAAATAGATGTCGGATTTGGATTCCCCATCCCTTTAAATATCGGCTACGATACCCATATCGACTTTGAAGAAAAATCCCATCCGCCATCTTTGATTTCCTATCCGCCATCTTTGATCACGACATAGATGTAGGATTTGGATTCCCCATCCCTTTAAATATCGGCGACGATACTCATATCGACTTTGAAAAAAATCCCATCCGCCATCTTTGATCACGAAATAGATGTTGTATTTGGATTCACCATCCCTTAAATCATCAGAGACGATACCCATATTGATTTTTAAAATTTTTCCCATCCGCCATTTTTGATTTCCCATCCGCCATCTTGAATCACGAAATAGATGTTGTATTTGGATTCCCCATCCCTTCAAACATCGGAGACGATAACCATATTGATTTTTTAAAACTTTCTCATCCGCCATCTTTGATTTCTCATCAGCCATCTTTGATCACGAAATAGATGTCGGATTTGGATTCCCCATCCCTTTAATCATCAGAGACGATACCTATATTGATTTTTTTAAAAATTCCCATCCGCCATTTTTGATTTCCCATCCGCCATCTTGAATCACGAAATAGATGTTGTATTTGGATTCCCCATCCCTTCAAACATCGGAGACGATACCAATACTGATTTTTTTAAATTTTCCCATCCGCCATCTTTGATTGCCCATCCGCCATCTTTGATCACGAAATAGATGTTGTATTTCGATTTTCCACCTCTTAAAATATCGAAGGCGATACCCATATTTATATTTAAAATTTTCTCATCCGCCATCTTTGATTTCCCGTCCGCCATCTTGGATCACTAAATAAATTTCATATTATTAATCAGCGTCCTGAAAATCTCAAAAACGATACCCATATAGATTGTATCCTATTTGTTTAGCCTTTTTTTTGCCTTTGACCCAACCCTCCCCCTTCTCGTTTGACCATTTTATTATTTTTGTCCGGCCCCTAAAAGTTGTGGCCTAATTTTATATAGCCTATAGCCTTTTGGAATAATTGGGCTATCATAGGCAATAACAATTTTTAAAATCCGACTGCTAGTTCCTGAGATAAGCCGACATTATGTTTTAGCCTTTTTAGCCTTTTGCCCGGCCCCAAAGGGTCGAAGCGTTATGTTATATAGCCTATAGCCTTCCGGAATAACTGGGCTATTGTATACAAAAAGAATTTTTCAGATCCGACCGGTAGTTCCTGAGATTAGCGCGTTCAAACAAACAAACAAACAAACAAACTCTTCCGCTTTATTATATTAGTACTAGCTGACCCAGCGAACTCCGTATCGCTTTTTAAGAGTTTTAATTTAATTCCCTTTTTTCCAAGCCCCTTTTCCAAAGTTACCATTGACTTAGCGCTTAATCTCTTATCATTTCAGAGTCTATAAATGATGAACAAACAAACATAGATTTTTATATAATATTGAATTCCCCATTCTTTAAAATATCGGAGACGATACCCATATCGACTTTAAAAAATATCGCGTCCGCCATCTTTGAATTCCTATCCGCCATCTTTGATCACGAAATAGATGTTGTATTTGGATTCACCATCCTTTAAATCATCAGAGACGATACCCATATTGATTTTTTTAATTTTTCCCATCCGTCATCTTTGATTTCCCATCCGCCATCTTGAATCACGAAATAGATGTTGTATTTGGATTCTCCATCCCTTTAAACATCGGAGACGATACCCATATTGATTTAAAAAAAATTCCCATCCGCCATATTTGATCAAAAAATAGATGGTGTTTTTGAATTTCCCATTCCTTAAAACATCGAGACGATACACATATCGACTTTAAAAAAAATCCCGTCCGCCATCTTTGATTTCCTATCCGCCATCTTTGATCACGAAATAGATGTTGTATTTAGATTCGCCATCCCTTAAAACATCGGAGACGATAACCATATTGATTTTTCTAAACTTTCCCATCCGCCATCTTTGATTTCTCATCCGCCATCTTTGATCAAGAAATAGATGTCGGATTTGGATTCCCCATCCCTTTAAATATTGGAGATGACACCCATATTGATTTTTAAAAAAATCCCATCCGCCATCTTTGATCACGAAATAGACGGTGGTTTTGAATTCCCCATTCATTAAAATATCGGAGACGATACCCATATTAATTTTTAAAATTTTTCCCATCCGCCATTTTTGATTTCCCATCCGCCAGCTTGAATCACGAAAATGATGTTGTATTTGGATTCCCCATCCCTTAAAACATCGGAGACGATAACCATATCGATTTTTTTAAACTTTCCCATCCGCCATCTTTGATTTCTCATCCGCCATCTTTGATCACGAAATAGATGTCGGATTTTGATTCCCCATCCCTTTTAATATTGGAGATGACACCCATATTGATTTTTAAAAAATTCCCATCCGCCATCTTTGATCACGAAATAGATGGTGGTTTTGAATTCCCCATTCCTTTAAATATCGGAGACGATACCCATATTGATTTTTTAAATTTTTCCCATCCGCCATTTTTGATTTCCCATCCGCCATCTTGAATCACGAAAAAGATGTAGTATTTGGATTCCCCATCCCTTTAAACATCGGAGACGATACCAATATTGATTTTTTTTCATTTTCCCATCCGCCATCTTTGATTGCCCATCCGCCATCTTTGATCACGAAATAGATGTTGTATTTCGATTCTCCACCCCTTCAAATATCGAAGGCGACACCCATATTGATATTTAAAATTTTCTCATCCGCCATCTTTGATTTCCCGTCCGCCATTTTGGATCACTAAATAAATTTCATATTATTAATCAGCGTCCCGAAAATCTCGAAAACGATACCCATATAGATTGTATCCTATTCGTTTAGCCTTTTTTTGCCTTTGACCCAACCCTCCCCCTTGTCGTTTGACCATTTTATTCTTTTTGTCTAGCCCCTAAAAGTTGTGGCGTAATTTTATATAGCCTTTCGGAATAATTGGGCTATCATACGCAATAACAATTTTTAAAATCCGACTGCTAGTTCCTGAGATTAGCCAACATAATGTTTTAGCCTTTTTGACAGTCGTTACAGGGCGTCAGTACCTTCTAAATAAACTGACACTAGTCTAAACCATGACATATCGCTATCCCTTCGGGTTGCGGAGGTCAGACAGGCAGTCGCTCCGTGGAAAAGCTAATATTCAGCCAAATCCGGTTAGACTAGAAAGCGGACCCCAGATTGAGACTGGGATAACGCTAAGAGAAAGAAGAAGAAGAATGTTTTAGCCTTTTTAGCCTTTTGCCCGGCCCCAAAGGGTCGAAGCGTTATGTTATATAGCCTATAGCCTTCCGGAATAACTGGGCTATCGCATGCAAAAAGAATTTTTCAAATCCGACCGGTAGTTCCTGAGATTAGCGCGTTCAAACAAACAAACAAACAAACTCTTCCGCTTTATTATATTAGTATAGATAGATAGATATGTATTTTTTTTATAGACGTATGTACCCCGAAAGGGTAGGCAGACGCGTAATATTACACCCACATTACGCCATGGTATGAAGTTTAGGTCCCACGTAATACGGGGTGAGCCTATTACCGTTACCGGGCACATTGCCAGGCTCCGTGCTGCTACTGAGGATTCGGAAACATTCAGTAACACTTTTGCCCGACCCTGGAATCACCATCGGGACCGATCAGCAGACGCTTTCGCTATCCACTAGACAACGGAAGCAGTCTAGTTTTATTTTATATAATATGTTGTATTAGCTAAATATTAAACGAAATTTTGAATTCAGACATAACTCCAAATAATGTTTATAATAAACTAGAAGTTTAATAATTTATAATTAAATTCTTTATATTAGCTGCAATATTCATTATATTTTAAGTACATAATTTCATTATTTTATTGTATTATTCATTTTGACATAGTTTGGCGTTAGAGATTAATGTTTTGGTGTATGACATTTTTGTTATTGTGTTTTCGGATTATTATTATTTTTTTGTTTTAATTGTATAGCTTTTAAATATTGTAAAGAATAATATGAATAATAAAATTGTAGTTAGTAAGAATTTTATTAATTAATCTAAGCTTGCGCATGCCTAGTGCGCGAGAGTACGAGATATGCCAAGTGAGTGACTGATCTAAGTATTTACCACCAATTGTAAACACTGTCTCTTGCGAAAATAAATATTTCATCGCATTTCATTTCAAACTTTAATTCTTCTCACAGCTAGACAACATAATAAGCGCGTACAAGACGCTGTCGAAGATCCCGTCAGTGGCGGGTGGCAAGCTAAACAACGCCGGGAGGAAGGTCACCGCGAGCTGGTCGGTGCGGAACCTGGATAGAGGCAAGAACACCACGTATGTGACCAGCTATACCCTGGACGAGGGGTTAAGTGTCGTAGGGGAGAGCGACTTCGGCATTGATGTCAGTAACGAGTAAGTATATAAACGTTTTGGTTCATTTTCTCTTTGATTTGGTTGTGATTGAGGTTTGAGTAAAATCAAACAAGTTTAATAACTTTTATGCAGATACTAACCAGCACCAAACCCCTATTTTGAGTGCATGTTTTTAATAAGGCTGCGGCAGCCTAAAAAGCAATAAGACCCTGATATGTTCACAAACCAATTTAAATAGACTTAAATTACACCTGTATCCCCGAAGGGGTAGGGAAGGGGCAGAGGTGTAATATATCACCGACATTTCGCCATACCTATTAAAAAAATATGGCCGTATGGCTTTTTAATAACTGATATCATCATCATCATCAGCCTTTAACAGTCCACAGCTGGAATAGTAGGCCAATTCCTCCTTACAAAGGAGAGGCTCCTTTGTGAGGAGGAATTGGACTACTATACCACACTCTCCAAACGGGTTGGTATAGGGTTTGTATCAAGTTTTCCTTCTCTTACAGTGCTGTTCTCTGCATAATTTGCTCCTTCTGTCGGCTCTTACGACACCCATGGTGATATAACTGATATGAATACAACATAAGCATTATATATGATAACACAACAAACCATTCTTACAGACAAACCTAATACATACTTATACATGTAATTGTGTGTGTTAGATAATAATATACTTACTGTGAAAATTCTTTCGAGGGCATTGGTGTGGCATATTTAATTAAATTTCCAACCATATCTGAAAAACTATCTATATAAATATGTGACGACCGGTTGGCGCAGCGGGAGTGTAAGCGACCGCTACGCCGCAGGTCGCGGGTTCGATTCCCGTTTAAGTCAAATATTTGTGTGCATGAACATGGATGTTGGTCTTGGTTTGGGTGTTTTTAATTTCTTATATAATATGTATGTATTTTACAAAAAAAAGTACCTATATCTAATACATAAAATTCTCGTGTCACAGTTTTCGTTCCCATACTCCTCCGAAACGGCTTGACCGATTTTGATGAAATTTTTTGTGCTTATCCGGTATCTATGAGAATAGGCCAACATCTATTTTTCAATAAAAAAAAAAAAAATTTGCAAAACGACGTTTGCCGGGTCAGCTAGTCTAATATATAAAATTCTCGTGTCACAGTTTTCGTTCCCATACTCCTCCGAAACGGCTTGACCGATTTTGATGAAATTTTTTGTGCTTATCCGGTATCTATGAGAATAGGCCAACATCTATTTTTCAAAAAAAAAAAAAATTGCAAAACAACGTTTGCCGGGTCAGCTAGTCTAATATATAAAATTCTCGTGTCACAGTTTTCGTTCCCATACTCCTCCGAAACGGCTTGACCGATTTTGATGAAATTTTTTGTGCTTATCCGGTATCTATGAGAATCGGCCAAGATCTATTTTTCAAAAAAAAAAAATTTGCAAAACAACGTTTGCCGGGTCAGCTAGTACTTATGTATGTTTATCCATTATCTAGTATCCATAGTACAAGCTCTGCTTAGTTTGGGACTAGATGGTGTTGTGTGAATGTGGTAGAATATTATATTATATCTAACTCTTTTTCTCCCAATAAAGACAATGAAATGAACAATATATAAACTTGCCCCCAGGTTGCTCTCGGCAGTATCTCCCCGTGAGACGTTCAAGGCGCTGATACGCGAGGAGAAAACCGGCAAGGACGCTAAGAAGCAGTACTTGGAAGTGTGGAATAGGAACACTTTAGCACATAGCGTGGACCTCACCGCGCTTGATATACACGGGGATGTGTATGCTGACTGTGAGTATAATATCAACAAATTATCATCATCATCAGCCTTTAACAGTCCATTGCTGAACTAGGCCTCTCCTTTGAAAGGAGGAATTGACCTACTATACCACACTGGCCAAACGGGTTGGTATAGGGTTTGTATCAAGTTTTCCTTCTCTTACAGTGCTGTTCTATGCACAATATGCTCCCTCTGTCGGCTCTTACGACACCCATGGGATGATATGGGGTGGTGACAATCCGTATTCTTAATCCGTCACCACACGGAGTACAAACAATTACAATTACCAATTACCAGTAACAAATTATCAAATTTATATATTTTAAATTCCAAAGATAGCCTCCGTGGTCCAGTGGATGGATCGCAGGTTATAGATTCTATTCGATATTACGATATTCGATTCCCGGGTCAGGCAAAATTGTTACTGGGTTTTTCCGGATTCTCATTAGCAGCACCGAGTCTGGTGATGTGTGCCTGGTAACTGCAATAGGCTCGCCCCCTATTACGTGGTACCTAAAAATTCATGTTATTCGTCATTCGTGAGTCCATAAAAAATAATTAAAAAAACAAAAACAAAGATAGCAGACAAGTCAGTAGCCTACCTCATGGTTTTTGGTAAAACACTGTGAACGAAAACACACACAAGCCAGTTAGCCGCACCCTGTGGCGGGGTAAAGGAATAGTAAATAAAATTGGGCAAGTGCGAGTCAGACTCGCGCATGAAGGGTTCCGTACCATCATCTATAAAAGAAAATCACGTTTGTTGTATGTATACTTAAATACTTTTTAAGTTTCAACCTGTTTATTAAGATCGAGTAACAAATTGCTTAAAAATTACGTTTGTTGTATGGGAGCCCCCCTTAATTATTAACTTTTTTTTATTTTATTATTTATTTTGAAAGGTAATATACAACTTCATATTCTGTGAATATTTTAAGCGTCTACCTGTTACAGTTAGTAATTTTGAGCACAAAATACGAAAAAAAACACGTTTTTTGTATGGGACCCCCCCTTAATATTTTTTTTTTTAATTTTTAGTATTTGTTGTTATAGCGGCAACCAAAATACATAGTGAAAATTTCAGCTTTCTAGCTATCATGGTTTATGAGATACAGCCTGGTGACAGACAGACGGACAGACGGACAGACAGACAGACAGACAGCGGAGGCTTAGTAATAGGGTTCCGTTTTTTACCTTTTAGGTACGGAACCCTAAAAAGTAAGAGGAGCAGCGGGTTGAGAGAAAAGGAAAGGGGGATGTGGCCTCCAGCACTAGACCAAACGCAACAGTATATAAACTGTTACTTTACTTCGATGTTCTGCGAAAGGGTACTACTTTCTCGATCGAGACGGCCGGTGTAAAACTGATACCAGAGATTCAGTAGAATAGGGAAGTTTCCTGCAGTTGAAATAAATTATACAAGTAGTTTATCTAGTGAAACATGTCAAAAGAATAGTAGTTTCATTCATCAATTGATGCTAACACTTTATTTAACATTTTTTAAATTTTTTGTTGTCAATTTATTGACAACTAGTCGACGCCAGCGGCTTCGCACGCACATATTTTCGAATTTCCCGTTTTGCCCGATCCCGTGGGAATTTCGGGAAATCCCGTCTTAGTGCACCCCTACGGTGCCCAAGGAACACACATGCTAAATTTCATCTTCTTACGACCAGTAGTTTCGGCTGTAGCGTGTCTGTCAGTCAGTCAGTAACGCAAGGATTTTATATATTAAGATAAGCATTCTACTTGACAGCAAAACACTATGACGTCACTACGTCATATTTCATACAAAACCCTTGGCAAAGGTCGTTTTTGACATTTCATTAAAAGTGCTTGATTTGACTAGTTGGAAACAACCCTATTAGTAGATGATTGTGAAGTCCATCTCCATTAGATCGGCGACGCTCTTATTTCTCACGTGTGGGCACACACATTCTTATGTCTAGGTATAGGTAAATTCACGAAAGTTGACCACAAATGGCGGCCGTCGCGCATATCTACATTCGTGCACCAATGGCGTTGCTCCATTCTTGACGCATTTAGGGAATGCGTCAAGAACGGAGCCACGCCATTGGCACTCCACCCGCGCCTCACCCCGCACCTCCACGGAGACCTAAAAAATGATTTCTGCGCAGTGGTCATCTTTCGTGAATTTACCTATATATTTAGTGACGCCACACGTGAAATCACTTTGTGAGATGCACAAGTGGTTGTTTAGACTCTGGGTGTACTATGTGTCCCTGGTTTCTATAAAATAAAAAAATGCTTATACATATAGTGCATTTTATTTCATCTGTCTCGTTGCCTATGCACCTATCTACTAAGGATCTGCAATCAGTCTGAAATAATCTTATTATTGATGTTACTATATTGTCGTTAGACATAGTATGCACTAACTAAATAACTGCATTGCAGCCAATGATGTTACAAAAGTAAAAAGAAGTAGATATGTTATAGGCGTACCAAAAGCAGGACGCTAAACATAAGCCAGTCGGCAAGTCTGACATATGTGTGTGTGACGTCGCGAGCCGGCGTCATAGTGAAACTGACACATCTTGCCAACCGAAAATAAAATAAAATATGGAGTTTTCGATGTATGCGTTAGTTACCGTTTTTACGAATTGATTACTACGTAGATAACGTATCTACCATTTTCTAGTAATATCATTGATTGCAGCTGAATTCGGGTGTCTGGACTGGTCTCACGACGAGACATCTGTCGTGTACGTCGCTGAGAAGAAACTGGCCAAGTCCGAGCCGTACATCAAGAGGAAAGCCGAGGACAAACCCAAACCAGACGGCAGTGGGGAAACGGTGCCCAAAAAGGTAGGAGATTTTTAAAGACCTCTTCCGCACATGGAGATATCACACTTTGTCGCGGAGACAATAAATAATCCACCGAATTAGACGAACAATTGACGACTCGGTGGCGTAGCGGCAGTGTAAACGACTGCCATTCCGAAGGTCGCATATTCGAGTCCCGCTCAAGTCAAACATTTGTGTGCGTGAAGCAGGGATGTTTGGCTTGGTCTGGGTGTTTCTGTGTATAATACGCATGTATTAAAAAAATAGGTATATATGTATGTTCATTCATTGTCTAGTAGTCTGGAAATGTGCCCGGTACGGCAATAGGCTCGCCCCTTATTACGTGGGACTAAAGTACATCTGGCGAAAAGTGGGTGTGGAAGTACACCTCTGCCTACCCCTTCGGGGATAAAAGGCGTGACGTTATGTATGTATGTATGTTGTCTAGTACTACAAGCTCTGTTTAGCTTTTGGTTGACACAAAGTGTTGTCTCGTGTGGGAATCAAACCCAAAACACACGGCACAGAGACAAGCGGCGTCGTGTACGCTTAAACCACTTCACCTACCATGCAGTCGAATTGAAATAACAGATTGAGAATAGAATTTTAAAATCGATGCGTTCTGTGACTGACGATCTGCGGTATTTTTACTGATAACGAAAGTTCCCTTATTCGATATCAGTGGCACACAGGAAGTGGTAAATTGGACCTCAGAAAGACCTCATTAGAAACCTCAGATAGACATACTTCTGCATATCTGGTCAAAACCAAGGCTTTATTGATTAGTATACATTATACAAGGTTATTTAGCGGGTCTTACTCGCGATAAATACGATTTTTAAGGCATTAATACCTTGTTATTGGCCAACGTTTCGACCGATTTGCTCCGGTCGTGGTCGCGGCGGAACTTATCGCAATTATCGCCAGTAAGACCCGCTTAATAACCTTGTAGACTGCAATAACGCTAGGAGGATGAATGAATTCGTTGAAGTTTACGGTCAAAATCTAGATGTTATCACATTCTGTAATATCGATAAATACTTATTAAGCAGCTAACCTCCTCCAAATAATTCGTTTTCTTTTCGTAAGATAATGACTCGATTTTAAATTTTCGCGATTTGTATATGACACCGGAAGATAACAAGATCCGCAAGTTTATAAATTTCCTAGGAATTTATAAACTTACGGATAGATTAGGTGAGTTTATAAATTTCCAGTTCTTGTTATTTTCCGATGACATATACATCACAATCTTATTATATCGGGTGTAACTAGAGTAACGGACGCGGAAAGTCAGTAATACAGATATTATACCTTAAATTAATTAAATATTGTTAGTAAGACCTGATATAATAAAATTGTATGAAGATGTTATTTTGGTTTAATTTTGAGATTATCTGATATTTTTTCAGGGTGAAGAGTTCCTATACAGACAAGACTGGGGCGAACAGTTGGTTGGCAAGCACCTGTCCGTGATCGTGGTGTGCAAGCTGCCGACAGAGACCTTCACTGTGCTAGAGGGACTGCCCGAGTCCTGGTGCCCTGGACAGGTAGGCAGAACCCCTGGTGCCCTGGACAGGTAGGCAGAGCCCCTAGTGCCCTGGACAGGTAAGCAGAAACCCTGGTGCCCTAGACAGGTAGGCAGCAGAACCTCTGGTGTCCTGGACAGGTAGGCGGAACTCTTGGTGCCCTGGACAGGTAGGCAGAGCCCCTGGTGTCCTGGACAGGTAGGCAGAACCCTTGGTGCCCTGGACAGGTAGGCAGAACCCCTGGTGCCCTGGACAGGTAGGCAGAACCTCTGGTGTCCTGGACAGGTAGGCAGAACCATCTAAAGTCGTCCAGTAGACAAGCACCTGTCCGTGATCGTGGTGTGCAAGCTGCCGACAGAGACCTTCACTGTGCTAGAGGCTGAACCCTGATATTAGTTGGTGACCCCAAGTGACAATCACAGCCATCATTGCAGCCATCATTGATGGCTGTGATTGTCATGTTGACAATCATATACATAATATTATTATATACTTTCATATTCAGATATACATTATGCATTAACCAAATACGTTATTATGACGTCACAATCATAATCTTCATACCCCTCTGCGGTTGCTTCATACAAATGATCGTTGACACAGTGGTGGTGCAGCAACATAATGTATTTTTTTGTATTTATTTCTTACTATCTAACGTGGCGTTCTACCGCCATATATTCTAATCTGCTTTTTTTTCTTCATACGAAAGGCTCGTGACAATAACGAACACATGAAAGATAGATTTATCCAATTTGGCGCAGCCTTTTAGAAGTTACGCGCGTACAAGTATTTCGGTGATACATTTTTGTTTATATAGATGTTATTTCTTGCAGGTGTGCTTCTCCCCTGACGGCAGTGGCGTGGTAGGTGTGGCTTGGGAGACTGAGCCTCGACGGTTGGGCCTGATCTTCTGTACTTGTAGACCTAGCTGGATCTTCAGTCTAACGTTGGACGGGAAAATGAGTGAGTAGCTTAGTTGTTATACAAGGCTATTTAGCTGGTCCTACTCGCGATAACTAAAATATTTAAGGCCATAGAAACATAATTGGTGAAGTGTGGGTGTGTAATACACCTCTGCCTATCCCTTTTGGGGATAAGGGCGTGAAGTAATGTTATGTTATTCTATTTCTTCTTTATCTAGAAGAAACACACGTCAGTTTTGATAAGACCGTCTTTGTTCTAAGTTTTTTTATTTTTTAAGTTATGTGATCTTGTATTCTTACTTGTGCACGATACAGTATAAACTATTCTGTTCCTTGTAGAAAAGCTAAGTAGTGACGGTCTGGCAGTCCGTTCGCCCCGTTACAGTCCCCGCGGAGACTTGGTCTGGCTGCAGCGTCAGGCAGAGGGCCCGCATCACGCCTGCCACCAACTAGTAGCTCTGAAGAAGGACTCTGTACGTATCACTGTGTACTGTACTGTAGTGTAACTAAGTAGTGACGGTCTGTCAGTCCGTCGAGCGTCAGGCAGAGGGCCCGCATCACGCCTGCCACCAACTAGTAGCTCTGAAGAAGGACTCTGTACGTATCACTGTGTACTGTACTGTAGTGTAACTAAGTAGTGACGGTCTGTCAGTCCGTCGAGCGAGCGTCAGGCAGAGGGCCCGCATCACGCCTGCCACCAACTAGTAGCTCTGAAGAAGGACTCTGTACGTATCACTGTGTACTGTACTGTAGTGTAACTAAGTAGTGACGGTCTGTCAGTCCGTCGAGCGTCAGGCAGAGGGCCCGCATCACGCCTGCCACCAACTAGTAGCTCTGAAGAAGGACTCTGTACGTATCACTGTGTACTGTACTGTAGTGTAACTAAGTAGTGACGGTCTGTCAGTCCGTCGAGCGTCAGGCAGAGGGCCCGCATCACGCCTGCCACCAACTAGTAGCTCTGAAGAAGGACTCTGTACGTATCACTGTGTACTGTACTGTAGTGTAACTAAGTAGTGACGGTCTGTCAGTCCGTCGAGCGTCAGGCAGAGGGCCCGCATCACGCCTGCCACCAACTAGTAGCTCTGAAGAAGGACTCTGTACGTATCAATGTGTACTGTACTGTAGTGTAACTTAGTAGTGACGGTCTGTCAGTCCGTCGAGCGTCAGGCAGAGGGCCCGCATCACGCCTGCCACCAACTAGTAGCTCTGAAGAAGGACTCTGTACGTATCACTGTGTACTGTACTGTAGTGTAACTAAGTAGTGACGGTCTGTCAGTCCGTCGAGCGTCAGGCAGAGGGCCCGCATCACGCCTGCCACCAACTAGTAGTTCTGAAGAAGGACTCTGTACGTATCACTGTGTACTGTACTGTAGTGTAACTAAGTAGTGACGGTCTGTCAGTCCGTCGAGCGAGCGTCAGGCAGAGGGCCCGCATCACGCCTGCCACCAACTAGTAGCTCTGAAGAAGGACTCTGTACGTATCACTGTGTACTGTACTGTAGTGTAACTAAGTAGTGACGGTCTGTCAGTCCGTCGAGCGTCAGGCAGAGGGCCCGCATCACGCCTGCCACCAACTAGTAGTTCTGAAGAAGGACTCTGTACGTATCACTGTGTACTGTACTGTAGTGTAACTAAGTAGTGACGGTCTGTCAGTCCGTCGAGCGAGCGTCAGGCAGAGGGCCCGCATCACGCCTGCCACCAACTAGTAGCTCTGAAGAAGGACTCTGTACGTATCACTGTGTACTGTACTGTAGTGTAACTAAGTAGTGACGGTCTGTCAGTCCGTCGAGCGTCAGGCAGAGGGCCCGCATCACGCCTGCCACCAACTAGTAGCTCTGAAGAAGGACTCTGTACGTATCACTGTGTACTGTACTGTAGTGTAACTAAGTAGTGACGGTCTGTCAGTCCGTCGAGCGTCAGGCAGAGGGCCCGCATCACGCCTGCCACCAACTAGTAGCTCTGAAGAAGGACTCTGTACGTATCACTGTGTACTGTACTGTAGTGTAACTAAGTAGTGACGGTCTGTCAGTCCGTCGAGCGTCAGGCAGAGGGCCCGCATCACGCCTGCCACCAACTAGTAGCTCTGAAGAAGGACTCTGTACGTATCACTGTGTACTGTACTGTAGTGTAACTAAGTAGTGACGGTCTGTCAGTCCGTCGAGCGTCAGGCAGAGGGCCCGCATCACGCCTGCCACCAACTAGTAGCTCTGAAGAAGGACTCTGTACGTATCACTGTGTACTGTACTGTAGTGTAACTAAGTAGTGACGGTCTGTCAGTCCGTCGAGCGTCAGGCAGAGGGCCCGCATCACGCCTGCCACCAACTAGTAGCTCTGAAGAAGGACTCTGTACGTATCACTGTGTACTGTACGGTAGTGTAACTAAGTAGTGACGGTCTGTCAGTCCGTCGAGCGTCAGGCAGAGGGCCCGCATCACGCCTGCCACCAACTAGTAGCTCTGAAGAAGGACTCTGTACGTATCACTGTGTACTGTACTGTAGTGTAACTAAGTAGTGACGGTCTGTCAGTCCGTCGAGCGTCAGGCAGAGGGCCCGCATCACGCCTGCCACCAACTAGTAGCTCTGAAGAAGGACTCTGTACGTATCACTGTGTACTGTACTGTAGTGTAACTAAGTAGTGACGGTCTGTCAGTCCGTCGAGCGTCAGGCAGAGGGCCCGCATCACGCCTGCCACCAACTAGTAGCTCTGAAGAAGGACTCTGTACGTATCACTGTGTACTGTACTGTAGTGTAACTAAGTAGTGACGGTCTGTCAGTCCATCGAGCGTCAGGCAGAGGGCCCGCATCACGCCTGCCACCAACTAGTAGCTCTGAAGAAGGACTCTGTACGTATCACTGTGTACTGTACTGTAGTGTAACTAAGTAGTGACGGTCTGTCAGTCCGTCGAGCGTCAGGCAGAGGGCCCGCATCACGCCTGCCACCAACTAGTAGCTCTGAAGAAGGACTCTGTACGTATCACTGTGTACTGTACTGTAGTGTAACTAAGTAGTGACGGTCTGTCAGTCCGTCGAGCGTCAGGCAGAGGGCCCGCATCACGCCTGCCACCAACTAGTAGCTCTGAAGAAGGACTCTGTACGTATCACTGTGTACTGTACTGTAGTGTAACTAAGTAGTGACGGTCTGTCAGTCCGTCGAGCGTCAGGCAGAGGGCCCGCATCACGCCTGCCACCAACTAGTAGCTCTGAAGAAGGACTCTGTACGTATCACTGTGTACTGTACTGTAGTGTAACTAAGTAGTGACGGTCTGTCAGTCCGTCGAGCGTCAGGCAGAGGGCCCGCATCACGCCTGCCACCAACTAGTAGCTCTGAAGAAGGACTCTGTACGTATCACTGTGTACTGTACTGTAGTGTAACTAAGTAGTGACGGTCTGTCAGTCCGTCGAGCGTCAGGCAGAGGGCCCGCATCACGCCTGCCACCAACTAGTAGCTCTGAAGAAGGACTCTGTACGTATCACTGTGTACTGTACGGTAGTGTAACTAAGTAGTGACGGTCTGTCAGTTCGTCGAGCGTCAGGCAGAGGGCCCGCATCACGCCTGCCACCAACTAGTAGCTCTGAAGAAGGACTCTGTACGTATCACTGTGTACTGTACTGTAGTGTAACTAAGTAGTGACGGTCTGTCAGTCCGTCGAGCGTCAGGCAGAGGGCCCGCATCACGCCTGCCACCAACTAGTAGCTCTGAAGAAGGACTCTGTTCGTATCACTGTGTACTGTACTGTAGTGTAACTAAGTAGTGACGGTCTGTCAGTCCGTCGAGCGAGCGTCAGGCAGAGGGCCCGCATCACGCCTGCCACCAACTAGTAGCTCTGAAGAAGGACTCTGTACGTATCACTGTGTACTGTACTGTAGTGTAACTAAGTAGTGACGGTCTGTCAGTCCGTCGAGCGTCAGGCAGAGGGCCCGCATCACGCCTGCCACCAACTAGTAGCTCTGAAGAAGGACTCTGTACGTATCACTGTGTACTGTACTGTAGTGTAACTAAGTAGTGACGGTCTGTCAGTCCGTCGAGCGTCAGGCAGAGGGCCCGCATCACGCCTGCCACCAACTAGTAGCTCTGAAGAAGGACTCTGTACGTATCACTGTGTACTGTACTGTAGTGTAACTAAGTAGTGACGGTCTGTCAGTCCGTCGAGCGAGCGTCAGGCAGAGGGCCCGCATCACGCCTGCCACCAACTAGTAGCTCTGAAGAAGGACTCTGTACGTATCACTGTGTACTGTACTGTAGTGTAACTAAGTAGTGACGGTCTGTCAGTCCGTCGAGCGTCAGGCAGAGGGCCCGCATCACGCCTGCCACCAACTAGTAGCTCTGAAGAAGGACTCTGTACGTATCACTGTGTACTGTACTGTAGTGTAACTAAGTAGTGACGGTCTGTCAGTCCGTCGAGCGTCAGGCAGAGGGCCCGCATCACGCCTGCCACCAACTAGTAGCTCTGAAGAAGGACTCTGTACGTATCACTGTGTACTGTACTGTAGTGTAACTAAGTAGTGACGGTCTGTCAGTCCGTCGAGCGTCAGGCAGAGGGCCCGCATCACGCCTGCCACCAACTAGTAGCTCTGAAGAAGGACTCTGTACGTATCACTGTGTACTGTACTGTAGTGTAACTAAGTAGTGACGGTCTGTCAGTCCGTCGAGCGTCAGGCAGAGGGCCCGCATCACGCCTGCCACCAACTAGTAGCTCTGAAGAAGGACTCTGTACGTATCACTGTGTACTGTACTGTAGTGTAACTAAGTAGTGACGGTCTGTCAGTCCGTCGAGCGTCAGGCAGAGGGCCCGCATCACGCCTGCCACCAACTAGTAGTTCTGAAGAAGGTCTCTGTACGTATCACTGTGTACTGTACTGTAGTGTAACTAAGTAGTGACGGTCTGTCAGTCCGTCGAGCGTCAGGCAGAGGGCCCGCATCACGCCTGCCACCAACTAGTAGTTCTGAAGAAGGTCTCTGTACGTATCACTGTGTACTGTACTGTAGTGTAACTAAGTAGTGACGGTCTGTCAGTCCGTCGAGCGTCAGGCAGAGGGCCCGCATCACGCCTGCCACCAACTAGTAGTTCTGAAGAAGGTCTCTGTACGTATCACTGTGTACTGTACTGTAGTGTAACTAAGTAGTGACGGTCTGTCAGTCCGTCGAGCGTCAGGCAGAGGGCCCGCATCACGCCTGCCACCAACTAGTAGCTCTGAAGAAGGACTCTGTACGTATCACTGTGTACTGTACTGTAGTGTAACTAAGTAGTGACGGTCTGTCAGTCCGTCGAGCGTCAGGCAGAGGGCCCGCATCACGCCTGCCACCAACTAGTAGTTCTGAAGAAGGTCTCTGTACGTATCACTGTGTACTGTACTGTAGTGTAACTAAGTAGTGACGGTCTGTCAGTCCGTCGAGCGTCAGGCAGAGGGCCCGCATCACGCCTGCCACCAACTAGTAGTTCTGAAGAAGGTCTCTGTACGTATCACTGTGTACTGTACTGTAGTGTAACTAAGTAGTGACGGTCTGTCAGTCCGTCGAGCGTCAGGCAGAGGGCCCGCATCACGCCTGCCACCAACTAGTAGCTCTGAAGAAGGACTCTGTACGTATCACTGTGTACTGTACGGTAGTGTAACTAAGTAGTGACGGTCTGTCAGTCCGTCGAGCGTCAGGCAGAGGGCCCGCATCACGCCTGCCACCAACTAGTAGTTCTGAAGAAGGACTCTGTACGTATCACTGTGTACTGTACTGTAGTGTAACTAAGTAGTGACGGTCTGTCAGTCCGTCGAGCGTCAGGCAGAGGGCCCGCATCACGCCTGCCACCAACTAGTAGTTCTGAAGAAGGACTCTGTACGTATCACTGTGTACTGTACTGTAGTGTAACTAAGTAGTGACGGTCTGTCAGTCCGTCGAGCGTCAGGCAGAGGGCCCGCATCACGCCTGCCACCAACTAGTAGCTCTGAAGAAGGACTCTGTACGTATCACTGTGTACTGTACTGTAGTGTAACTAAGTAGTGACGGTCTGTCAGTCCGTCGAGCGTCAGGCAGAGGGCCCGCATCACGCCTGCCACCAACTAGTAGCTCTGAAGAAGGACTCTGTACGTATCACTGTGTACTGTACTGTAGTGTAACTAAGTAGTGACGGTCTGTCAGTCCGTCGAGCGTCAGGCAGAGGGCCCGCATCACGCCTGCCACCAACTAGTAGTTCTGAAGAAGGACTCTGTACGTATCACTGTGTACTGTACTGTAGTGTAACTAAGTAGTGACGGTCTGTCAGTCCGTCGAGCGTCAGGCAGAGGGCCCGCATCACGCCTGCCACCAACTAGTAGCTCTGAAGAAGGACTCTGTACGTATCACTGTGTACTGTACTGTAGTGTAACTAAGTAGTGACGGTCTGTCAGTCCGTCGAGCGTCAGGCAGAGGGCCCGCATCACGCCTGCCACCAACTAGTAGCTCTGAAGAAGGACTCTGTACGTATCACTGTGTACTGTACTGTAGTGTAACTAAGTAGTGACGGTCTGTCAGTCCGTCGAGCGTCAGGCAGAGGGCCCGCATCACGCCTGCCACCAACTAGTAGCTCTGAAGAAGGACTCTGTACGTATCACTGTGTACTGTACTGTAGTGTAACTAAGTAGTGACGGTCTGTCAGTCCGTCGAGCGTCAGGCAGAGGGCCCGCATCACGCCTGCCACCAACTAGTAGCTCTGAAGAAGGACTCTGTACGTATCACTGTGTACTGTACTGTAGTGTAACTAAGTAGTGACGGTCTGTCAGTCCGTCGAGCGAGCGTCAGGCAGAGGGCCCGCATCACGCCTGCCACCAACTAGTAGCTCTGAAGAAGGACTCTGTACGTATCACTGTGTACTGTACTGTAGTGTAACTAAGTAGTGACGGTCTGTCAGTCCGTCGAGCGTCAGGCAGAGGGCCCGCATCACGCCTGCCACCAACTAGTAGCTCTGAAGAAGGACTCTGTACGTATCACTGTGTACTGTACTGTAGTGTAACTAAGTAGTGACGGTCTGTCAGTCCGTCGAGCGTCAGGCAGAGGGCCCGCATCACGCCTGCCACCAACTAGTAGCTCTGAAGAAGGACTCTGTACGTATCACTGTGTACTGTACTGTAGTGTAACTAAGTAGTGACGGTCTGTCAGTCCGTCGAGCGTCAGGCAGAGGGCCCGCATCACGCCTGCCACCAACTAGTAGCTCTGAAGAAGGACTCTGTACGTATCACTGTGTACTGTACTGTAGTGTAACTAAGTAGTGACGGTCTGTCAGTCCGTCGAGCGTCAGGCAGAGGGCCCGCATCACGCCTGCCACCAACTAGTAGCTCTGAAGAAGGACTCTGTACGTATCACTGTGTACTGTACTGTAGTGTAACTAAGTAGTGACGGTCTGTCAGTCCGTCGAGCGAGCGTCAGGCAGAGGGCCCGCATCACGCCTGCCACCAACTAGTAGCTCTGAAGAAGGACTCTGTACGTATCACTGTGTACTGTACTGTAGTGTAACTAAGTAGTGACGGTCTGTCAGTCCGTCGAGCGAGCGTCAGGCAGAGGGCCCGCATCACGCCTGCCACCAACTAGTAGCTCTGAAGAAGGACTCTGTACGTATCACTGTGTACTGTACTGTAGTGTAACTAAGTAGTGACGGTCTGTCAGTCCGTCGAGCGAGCGTCAGGCAGAGGGCCCGCATCACGCCTGCCACCAACTAGTAGCTCTGAAGAAGGACTCTGTACGTATCACTGTGTACTGTACTGTAGTGTAACTAAGTAGTGACGGTCTGTCAGTCCGTCGAGCGTCAGGCAGAGGGCCCGCATCACGCCTGCCACCAACTAGTAGCTCTGAAGAAGGACTCTGTACGTATCACTGTGTACTGTACTGTAGTGTAACTAAGTAGTGACGGTCTGTCAGTCCGTCGAGCGTCAGGCAGAGGGCCCGCATCACGCCTGCCACCAACTAGTAGCTCTGAAGAAGGACTCTGTACGTATCACTGTGTACTGTACTGTAGTGTAACTAAGTAGTGACGGTCTGTCAGTCCGTCGAGCGTCAGGCAGAGGGCCCGCATCACGCCTGCCACCAACTAGTAGCTCTGAAGAAGGACTCTGTACGTATCACTGTGTACTGTACTGTAGTGTAACTAAGTAGTGACGGTCTGTCAGTCCGTCGAGCGTCAGGCAGAGGGCCCGCATCACGCCTGCCACCAACTAGTAGTTCTGAAGAAGGACTCTGTACGTATCACTGTGTACTGTACTGTAGTGTAACTAAGTAGTGACGGTCTGTCAGTCCGTCGAGCGAGCGTCAGGCAGAGGGCCCGCATCACGCCTGCCACCAACTAGTAGCTCTGAAGAAGGACTCTGTACGTATCACTGTGTACTGTACTGTAGTGTAACTAAGTAGTGACGGTCTGTCAGTCCGTCGAGCGTCAGGCAGAGGGCCCGCATCACGCCTGCCACCAACTAGTAGCTCTGAAGAAGGACTCTGTACGTATCACTGTGTACTGTACTGTAGTGTAACTAAGTAGTGACGGTCTGTCAGTCCGTCGAGCGTCAGGCAGAGGGCCCGCATCACGCCTGCCACCAACTAGTAGCTCTGAAGAAGGACTCTGTACGTATCACTGTGTACTGTACTGTAGTGTAACTAAGTAGTGACGGTCTGTCAGTCCGTCGAGCGAGCGTCAGGCAGAGGGCCCGCATCACGCCTGCCACCAACTAGTAGCTCTGAAGAAGGACTCTGTACGTATCACTGTGTACTGTACTGTAGTGTAACTAAGTAGTGACGGTCTGTCAGTCCGTCGAGCGTCAGGCAGAGGGCCCGCATCACGCCTGCCACCAACTAGTAGCTCTGAAGAAGGACTCTGTACGTATCACTGTGTACTGTACTGTAGTGTAACTAAGTAGTGACGGTCTGTCAGTCCGTCGAGCGTCAGGCAGAGGGCCCGCATCACGCCTGCCACCAACTAGTAGCTCTGAAGAAGGACTCTGTACGTATCACTGTGTACTGTACTGTAGTGTAACTAAGTAGTGACGGTCTGTCAGTCCGTCGAGCGAGCGTCAGGCAGAGGGCCCGCATCACGCCTGCCACCAACTAGTAGCTCTGAAGAAGGACTCTGTACGTATCACTGTGTACTGTACTGTAGTGTAACTAAGTAGTGACGGTCTGTCAGTCCGTCGAGCGAGCGTCAGGCAGAGGGCCCGCATCACGCCTGCCACCAACTAGTAGCTCTGAAGAAGGACTCTGTACGTATCACTGTGTACTGTACTGTAGTGTAACTAAGTAGTGACGGTCTGTCAGTCCGTCGAGCGTCAGGCAGAGGGCCCGCATCACGCCTGCCACCAACTAGTAGTTCTGAAGAAGGACTCTGTACGTATCACTGTGTACTGTACTGTAGTGTAACTAAGTAGTGACGGTCTGTCAGTCCGTCGAGCGTCAGGCAGAGGGCCCGCATCACGCCTGCCACCAACTAGTAGTTCTGAAGAAGGACTCTGTACGTATCACTGTGTACTGTACTGTAGTGTAACTAAGTAGTGACGGTCTGTCAGTCCGTCGAGCGTCAGGCAGAGGGCCCGCATCACGCCTGCCACCAACTAGTAGCTCTGAAGAAGGACTCTGTACGTATCACTGTGTACTGTACTGTAGTGTAACTAAGTAGTGACGGTCTGTCAGTCCGTCGAGCGTCAGGCAGAGGGCCCGCATCACGCCTGCCACCAACTAGTAGCTCTGAAGAAGGACTCTGTTCGTATCACTGTGTACTGTACTGTAGTGTAACTAAGTAGTGACGGTCTGTCAGTCCGTCGAGCGTCAGGCAGAGGGCCCGCATCACGCCTGCCACCAACTAGTAGCTCTGAAGAAGGACTCTGTACGTATCACTGTGTACTGTACTGTAGTGTAACTAAGTAGTGACGGTCTGTCAGTCCGTCGAGCGTCAGGCAGAGGGCCCGCATCACGCCTGCCACCAACTAGTAGCTCTGAAGAAGGACTCTGTACGTATCACTGTGTACTGTACTGTAGTGTAACTAAGTAGTGACGGTCTGTCAGTCCGTCGAGCGTCAGGCAGAGGGCCCGCATCACGCCTGCCACCAACTAGTAGCTCTGAAGAAGGACTCTGTACGTATCACTGTGTACTGTACTGTAGTGTAACTAAGTAGTGACGGTCTGTCAGTCCGTCGAGCGTCAGGCAGAGGGCCCGCATCACGCCTGCCACCAACTAGTAGTTCTGAAGAAGGACTCTGTACGTATCACTGTGTACTGTACTGTAGTGTAACTAAGTAGTGACGGTCTGTCAGTCCGTCGAGCGTCAGGCAGAGGGCCCGCATCACGCCTGCCACCAACTAGTAGTTCTGAAGAAGGACTCTGTACGTATCACTGTGTACTGTACTGTAGTGTAACTAAGTAGTGACGGTCTGTCAGTCCGTCGAGCGAGCGTCAGGCAGAGGGCCCGCATCACGCCTGCCACCAACTAGTAGCTCTGAAGAAGGACTCTGTACGTATCACTGTGTACTGTACTGTAGTGTAACTAAGTAGTGACGGTCTGTCAGTCCGTCGAGCGAGCGTCAGGCAGAGGGCCCGCATCACGCCTGCCACCAACTAGTAGCTCTGAAGAAGGACTCTGTACGTATCACTGTGTACTGTACTGTAGTGTAACTAAGTAGTGACGGTCTGTCAGTCCGTCGAGCGTCAGGCAGAGGGCCCGCATCACGCCTGCCACCAACTAGTAGCTCTGAAGAAGGACTCTGTACGTATCACTGTGTACTGTACGGTAGTGTAACTAAGTAGTGACGGTCTGTCAGTCCGTCGAGCGTCAGGCAGAGGGCCCGCATCACGCCTGCCACCAACTAGTAGCTCTGAAGAAGGACTCTGTACGTATCACTGTGTACTGTACTGTAGTGTAACTAAGTAGTGACGGTCTGTCAGTCCGTCGAGCGTCAGGCAGAGGGCCCGCATCACGCCTGCCACCAACTAGTAGTTCTGAAGAAGGACTCTGTACGTATCACTGTGTACTGTACTGTAGTGTAACTAAGTAGTGACGGTCTGTCAGTCCGTCGAGCGTCAGGCAGAGGGCCCGCATCACGCCTGCCACCAACTAGTAGCTCTGAAGAAGGACTCTGTACGTATCACTGTGTACTGTACTGTAGTGTAACTAAGTAGTGACGGTCTGTCAGTCCGTCGAGCGAGCGTCAGGCAGAGGGCCCGCATCACGCCTGCCACCAACTAGTAGCTCTGAAGAAGGACTCTGTACGTATCACTGTGTACTGTACTGTAGTGTAACTAAGTAGTGACGGTCTGTCAGTCCGTCGAGCGTCAGGCAGAGGGCCCGCATCACGCCTGCCACCAACTAGTAGCTCTGAAGAAGGACTCTGTACGTATCACTGTGTACTGTACTGTAGTGTAACTAAGTAGTGACGGTCTGTCAGTCCGTCGAGCGAGCGTCAGGCAGAGGGCCCGCATCACGCCTGCCACCAACTAGTAGCTCTGAAGAAGGACTCTGTACGTATCACTGTGTACTGTACGGTAGTGTAACTAAGTAGTGACGGTCTGTCAGTCCGTCGAGCGTCAGGCAGAGGGCCCGCATCACGCCTGCCACCAACTAGTAGCTCTGAAGAAGGACTCTGTACGTATCACTGTGTACTGTACTGTAGTGTAACTAAGTAGTGACGGTCTGTCAGTCCGTCGAGCGAGCGTCAGGCAGAGGGCCCGCATCACGCCTGCCACCAACTAGTAGCTCTGAAGAAGGACTCTGTACGTATCACTGTGTACTGTACTGTAGTGTAACTAAGTAGTGACGGTCTGTCAGTCCGTCGAGCGTCAGGCAGAGGGCCCGCATCACGCCTGCCACCAACTAGTAGCTCTGAAGAAGGACTCTGTACGTATCACTGTGTACTGTACTGTAGTGTAACTAAGTAGTGACGGTCTGTCAGTCCGTCGAGCGTCAGGCAGAGGGCCCGCATCACGCCTGCCACCAACTAGTAGCTCTGAAGAAGGACTCTGTACGTATCACTGTGTACTGTACTGTAGTGTAACTAAGTAGTGACGGTCTGTCAGTCCGTCGAGCGAGCGTCAGGCAGAGGGCCCGCATCACGCCTGCCACCAACTAGTAGCTCTGAAGAAGGACTCTGTACGTATCACTGTGTACTGTACTGTAGTGTAACTAAGTAGTGACGGTCTGTCAGTCCGTCGAGCGTCAGGCAGAGGGCCCGCATCACGCCTGCCACCAACTAGTAGCTCTGAAGAAGGACTCTGTACGTATCACTGTGTACTGTACTGTAGTGTAACTAAGTAGTGACGGTCTGTCAGTCCGTCGAGCGTCAGGCAGAGGGCCCGCATCACGCCTGCCACCAACTAGTAGCTCTGAAGAAGGACTCTGTACGTATCACTGTGTACTGTACTGTAGTGTAACTAAGTAGTGACGGTCTGTCAGTCCGTCGAGCGTCAGGCAGAGGGCCCGCATCACGCCTGCCACCAACTAGTAGCTCTGAAGAAGGACTCTGTACGTATCACTGTGTACTGTACTGTAGTGTAACTAAGTAGTGACGGTCTGTCAGTCCGTCGAGCGTCAGGCAGAGGGCCCGCATCACGCCTGCCACCAACTAGTAGCTCTGAAGAAGGACTCTGTACGTATCACTGTGTACTGTACTGTAGTGTAACTAAGTAGTGACGGTCTGTCAGTCCGTCGAGCGTCAGGCAGAGGGCCCGCATCACGCCTGCCACCAACTAGTAGCTCTGAAGAAGGACTCTGTACGTATCACTGTGTACTGTACTGTAGTGTAACTAAGTAGTGACGGTCTGTCAGTCCGTCGAGCGTCAGGCAGAGGGCCCGCATCACGCCTGCCACCAACTAGTAGCTCTGAAGAAGGACTCTGTACGTATCACTGTGTACTGTACTGTAGTGTAACTAAGTAGTGACGGTCTGTCAGTCCGTCGAGCGTCAGGCAGAGGGCCCGCATCACGCCTGCCACCAACTAGTAGCTCTGAAGAAGGACTCTGTACGTATCACTGTGTACTGTACTGTAGTGTAACTAAGTAGTGACGGTCTGTCAGTCCGTCGAGCGAGCGTCAGGCAGAGGGCCCGCATCACGCCTGCCACCAACTAGTAGCTCTGAAGAAGGACTCTGTACGTATCACTGTGTACTGTACTGTAGTGTAACTAAGTAGTGACGGTCTGTCAGTCCGTCGAGCGTCAGGCAGAGGGCCCGCATCACGCCTGCCACCAACTAGTAGCTCTGAAGAAGGACTCTGTACGTATCACTGTGTACTGTACTGTAGTGTAACTAAGTAGTGACGGTCTGTCAGTCCGTCGAGCGTCAGGCAGAGGGCCCGCATCACGCCTGCCACCAACTAGTAGCTCTGAAGAAGGACTCTGTACGTATCACTGTGTACTGTACTGTAGTGTAACTAAGTAGTGACGGTCTGTCAGTCCGTCGAGCGAGCGTCAGGCAGAGGGCCCGCATCACGCCTGCCACCAACTAGTAGCTCTGAAGAAGGACTCTGTACGTATCACTGTGTACTGTACTGTAGTGTAACTAAGTAGTGACGGTCTGTCAGTCCGTCGAGCGAGCGTCAGGCAGAGGGCCCGCATCACGCCTGCCACCAACTAGTAGCTCTGAAGAAGGACTCTGTACGTATCACTGTGTACTGTACTGTAGTGTAACTAAGTAGTGACGGTCTGTCAGTCCGTCGAGCGTCAGGCAGAGGGCCCGCATCACGCCTGCCACCAACTAGTAGTTCTGAAGAAGGACTCTGTACGTATCACTGTGTACTGTACTGTAGTGTAACTAAGTAGTGACGGTCTGTCAGTCCGTCGAGCGTCAGGCAGAGGGCCCGCATCACGCCTGCCACCAACTAGTAGTTCTGAAGAAGGACTCTGTACGTATCACTGTGTACTGTACTGTAGTGTAACTAAGTAGTGACGGTCTGTCAGTCCGTCGAGCGTCAGGCAGAGGGCCCGCATCACGCCTGCCACCAACTAGTAGCTCTGAAGAAGGACTCTGTACGTATCACTGTGTACTGTACTGTAGTGTAACTAAGTAGTGACGGTCTGTCAGTCCGTCGAGCGTCAGGCAGAGGGCCCGCATCACGCCTGCCACCAACTAGTAGCTCTGAAGAAGGACTCTGTTCGTATCACTGTGTACTGTACTGTAGTGTAACTAAGTAGTGACGGTCTGTCAGTCCGTCGAGCGTCAGGCAGAGGGCCCGCATCACGCCTGCCACCAACTAGTAGTTCTGAAGAAGGACTCTGTACGTATCACTGTGTACTGTACTGTAGTGTAACTAAGTAGTGACGGTCTGTCAGTCCGTCGAGCGTCAGGCAGAGGGCCCGCATCACGCCTGCCACCAACTAGTAGTTCTGAAGAAGGACTCTGTACGTATCACTGTGTACTGTACTGTAGTGTAACTAAGTAGTGACGGTCTGTCAGTCCGTCGAGCGAGCGTCAGGCAGAGGGCCCGCATCACGCCTGCCACCAACTAGTAGCTCTGAAGAAGGACTCTGTACGTATCACTGTGTACTGTACTGTAGTGTAACTAAGTAGTGACGGTCTGTCAGTCCGTCGAGCGAGCGTCAGGCAGAGGGCCCGCATCACGCCTGCCACCAACTAGTAGCTCTGAAGAAGGACTCTGTACGTATCACTGTGTACTGTACTGTAGTGTAACTAAGTAGTGACGGTCTGTCAGTCCGTCGAGCGTCAGGCAGAGGGCCCGCATCACGCCTGCCACCAACTAGTAGCTCTGAAGAAGGACTCTGTACGTATCACTGTGTACTGTACGGTAGTGTAACTAAGTAGTGACGGTCTGTCAGTCCGTCGAGCGTCAGGCAGAGGGCCCGCATCACGCCTGCCACCAACTAGTAGCTCTGAAGAAGGACTCTGTACGTATCACTGTGTACTGTACTGTAGTGTAACTAAGTAGTGACGGTCTGTCAGTCCGTCGAGCGTCAGGCAGAGGGCCCGCATCACGCCTGCCACCAACTAGTAGTTCTGAAGAAGGACTCTGTACGTATCACTGTGTACTGTACTGTAGTGTAACTAAGTAGTGACGGTCTGTCAGTCCGTCGAGCGTCAGGCAGAGGGCCCGCATCACGCCTGCCACCAACTAGTAGCTCTGAAGAAGGACTCTGTACGTATCACTGTGTACTGTACTGTAGTGTAACTAAGTAGTGACGGTCTGTCAGTCCGTCGAGCGAGCGTCAGGCAGAGGGCCCGCATCACGCCTGCCACCAACTAGTAGCTCTGAAGAAGGACTCTGTACGTATCACTGTGTACTGTACTGTAGTGTAACTAAGTAGTGACGGTCTGTCAGTCCGTCGAGCGTCAGGCAGAGGGCCCGCATCACGCCTGCCACCAACTAGTAGCTCTGAAGAAGGACTCTGTACGTATCACTGTGTACTGTACTGTAGTGTAACTAAGTAGTGACGGTCTGTCAGTCCGTCGAGCGAGCGTCAGGCAGAGGGCCCGCATCACGCCTGCCACCAACTAGTAGCTCTGAAGAAGGACTCTGTACGTATCACTGTGTACTGTACGGTAGTGTAACTAAGTAGTGACGGTCTGTCAGTCCGTCGAGCGTCAGGCAGAGGGCCCGCATCACGCCTGCCACCAACTAGTAGCTCTGAAGAAGGACTCTGTACGTATCACTGTGTACTGTACTGTAGTGTAACTAAGTAGTGACGGTCTGTCAGTCCGTCGAGCGAGCGTCAGGCAGAGGGCCCGCATCACGCCTGCCACCAACTAGTAGCTCTGAAGAAGGACTCTGTACGTATCACTGTGTACTGTACTGTAGTGTAACTAAGTAGTGACGGTCTGTCAGTCCGTCGAGCGTCAGGCAGAGGGCCCGCATCACGCCTGCCACCAACTAGTAGCTCTGAAGAAGGACTCTGTACGTATCACTGTGTACTGTACTGTAGTGTAACTAAGTAGTGACGGTCTGTCAGTCCGTCGAGCGTCAGGCAGAGGGCCCGCATCACGCCTGCCACCAACTAGTAGCTCTGAAGAAGGACTCTGTACGTATCACTGTGTACTGTACTGTAGTGTAACTAAGTAGTGACGGTCTGTCAGTCCGTCGAGCGAGCGTCAGGCAGAGGGCCCGCATCACGCCTGCCACCAACTAGTAGCTCTGAAGAAGGACTCTGTACGTATCACTGTGTACTGTACTGTAGTGTAACTAAGTAGTGACGGTCTGTCAGTCCGTCGAGCGTCAGGCAGAGGGCCCGCATCACGCCTGCCACCAACTAGTAGCTCTGAAGAAGGACTCTGTACGTATCACTGTGTACTGTACTGTAGTGTAACTAAGTAGTGACGGTCTGTCAGTCCGTCGAGCGTCAGGCAGAGGGCCCGCATCACGCCTGCCACCAACTAGTAGCTCTGAAGAAGGACTCTGTACGTATCACTGTGTACTGTACTGTAGTGTAACTAAGTAGTGACGGTCTGTCAGTCCGTCGAGCGTCAGGCAGAGGGCCCGCATCACGCCTGCCACCAACTAGTAGCTCTGAAGAAGGACTCTGTACGTATCACTGTGTACTGTACTGTAGTGTAACTAAGTAGTGACGGTCTGTCAGTCCGTCGAGCGTCAGGCAGAGGGCCCGCATCACGCCTGCCACCAACTAGTAGCTCTGAAGAAGGACTCTGTACGTATCACTGTGTACTGTACGGTAGTGTAACTAAGTAGTGACGGTCTGTCAGTCCGTCGAGCGAGCGTCAGGCAGAGGGCCCGCATCACGCCTGCCACCAACTAGTAGCTCTGAAGAAGGACTCTGTACGTATCACTGTGTACTGTACGGTAGTGTAACTAAGTAGTGACGGTCTGTCAGTCCGTCGAGCGAGCGTCAGGCAGAGGGCCCGCATCACGCCTGCCACCAACTAGTAGCTCTGAAGAAGGACTCTGTACGTATCACTGTGTACTGTACTGTAGTGTAACTAAGTAGTGACGGTCTGTCAGTCCGTCGAGCGTCAGGCAGAGGGCCCGCATCACGCCTGCCACCAACTAGTAGCTCTGAAGAAGGACTCTGTACGTATCACTGTGTACTGTACTGTAGTGTAACTAAGTAGTGACGGTCTGTCAGTCCGTCGAGCGTCAGGCAGAGGGCCCGCATCACGCCTGCCACCAACTAGTAGCTCTGAAGAAGGACTCTGTACGTATCACTGTGTACTGTACTGTAGTGTAACTAAGTAGTGACGGTCTGTCAGTCCGTCGAGCGTCAGGCAGAGGGCCCGCATCACGCCTGCCACCAACTAGTAGCTCTGAAGAAGGACTCTGTACGTATCACTGTGTACTGTACTGTAGTGTAACTAAGTAGTGACGGTCTGTCAGTCCGTCGAGCGTCAGGCAGAGGGCCCGCATCACGCCTGCCACCAACTAGTAGCTCTGAAGAAGGACTCTGTACGTATCACTGTGTACTGTACTGTAGTGTAACTAAGTAGTGACGGTCTGTCAGTCCGTCGAGCGTCAGGCAGAGGGCCCGCATCACGCCTGCCACCAACTAGTAGCTCTGAAGAAGGACTCTGTACGTATCACTGTGTACTGTACGGTAGTGTAACTAAGTAGTGACGGTCTGTCAGTCCGTCGAGCGTCAGGCAGAGGGCCCGCATCACGCCTGCCACCAACTAGTAGCTCTGAAGAAGGACTCTGTACGTATCACTGTGTACTGTACTGTAGTGTAACTAAGTAGTGACGGTCTGTCAGTCCGTCGAGCGTCAGGCAGAGGGCCCGCATCACGCCTGCCACCAACTAGTAGCTCTGAAGAAGGACTCTGTACGTATCACTGTGTACTGTACTGTAGTGTAACTAAGTAGTGACGGTCTGTCAGTCCGTCGAGCGTCAGGCAGAGGGCCCGCATCACGCCTGCCACCAACTAGTAGCTCTGAAGAAGGACTCTGTACGTATCACTGTGTACTGTACTGTAGTGTAACTAAGTAGTGACGGTCTGTCAGTCCGTCGAGCGTCAGGCAGAGGGCCCGCATCACGCCTGCCACCAACTAGTAGCTCTGAAGAAGGACTCTGTACGTATCACTGTGTACTGTACTGTAGTGTAACTAAGTAGTGACGGTCTGTCAGTCCGTCGAGCGTCAGGCAGAGGGCCCGCATCACGCCTGCCACCAACTAGTAGCTCTGAAGAAGGACTCTGTACGTATCACTGTGTACTGTACTGTAGTGTAACTAAGTAGTGACGGTCTGTCAGTCCGTCGAGCGTCAGGCAGAGGGCCCGCATCACGCCTGCCACCAACTAGTAGCTCTGAAGAAGGACTCTGTACGTATCACTGTGTACTGTACTGTAGTGTAACTAAGTAGTGACGGTCTGTCAGTCCGTCGAGCGAGCGTCAGGCAGAGGGCCCGCATCACGCCTGCCACCAACTAGTAGCTCTGAAGAAGGACTCTGTACGTATCACTGTGTACTGTACTGTAGTGTAACTAAGTAATGACGGTCTGTCAGTCCGTCGAGCGTCAGGCAGAGGGCCCGCATCACGCCTGCCACCAACTAGTAGCTCTGAAGAAGGACTCTGTACGTATCACTGTGTACTGTACTGTAGTGTAACTAAGTAGTGACGGTCTGTCAGTCCGTCGAGCGTCAGGCAGAGGGCCCGCATCACGCCTGCCACCAACTAGTAGCTCTGAAGAAGGACTCTGTACGTATCACTGTGTACTGTACTGTAGTGTAACTAAGTAGTGACGGTCTGTCAGTCCGTCGAGCGTCAGGCAGAGGGCCCGCATCACGCCTGCCACCAACTAGTAGCTCTGAAGAAGGACTCTGTACGTATCACTGTGTACTGTACTGTAGTGTAACTAAGTAGTGACGGTCTGTCAGTCCGTCGAGCGTCAGGCAGAGGGCCCGCATCACGCCTGCCACCAACTAGTAGCTCTGAAGAAGGACTCTGTACGTATCACTGTGTACTGTACTGTAGTGTAACTAAGTAGTGACGGTCTGTCAGTCCGTCGAGCGTCAGGCAGAGGGCCCGCATCACGCCTGCCACCAACTAGTAGCTCTGAAGAAGGACTCTGTACGTATCACTGTGTACTGTACTGTAGTGTAACTAAGTAGTGACGGTCTGTCAGTCCGTCGAGCGTCAGGCAGAGGGCCCGCATCACGCCTGCCACCAACTAGTAGCTCTGAAGAAGGACTCTGTACGTATCACTGTGTACTGTACTGTAGTGTAACTAAGTAGTGACGGTCTGTCAGTCCGTCGAGCGTCAGGCAGAGGGCCCGCATCACGCCTGCCACCAACTAGTAGCTCTGAAGAAGGACTCTGTACGTATCACTGTGTACTGTACTGTAGTGTAACTAAGTAGTGACGGTCTGTCAGTCCGTCGAGCGTCAGGCAGAGGGCCCGCATCACGCCTGCCACCAACTAGTAGCTCTGAAGAAGGACTCTGTACGTATCACTGTGTACTGTACTGTAGTGTAACTAAGTAGTGACGGTCTGTCAGTCCGTCGAGCGAGCGTCAGGCAGAGGGCCCGCATCACGCCTGCCACCAACTAGTAGCTCTGAAGAAGGACTCTGTACGTATCACTGTGTACTGTACTGTAGTGTAACTAAGTAGTGACGGTCTGTCAGTCCGTCGAGCGAGCGTCAGGCAGAGGGCCCGCATCACGCCTGCCACCAACTAGTAGCTCTGAAGAAGGACTCTGTACGTATCACTGTGTACTGTACTGTAGTGTAACTAAGTAGTGACGGTCTGTCAGTCCGTCGAGCGTCAGGCAGAGGGCCCGCATCACGCCTGCCACCAACTAGTAGTTCTGAAGAAGGACTCTGTACGTATCACTGTGTACTGTACTGTAGTGTAACTAAGTAGTGACGGTCTGTCAGTCCGTCGAGCGTCAGGCAGAGGGCCCGCATCACGCCTGCCACCAACTAGTAGTTCTGAAGAAGGACTCTGTACGTATCACTGTGTACTGTACTGTAGTGTAACTAAGTAGTGACGGTCTGTCAGTCCGTCGAGCGTCAGGCAGAGGGCCCGCATCACGCCTGCCACCAACTAGTAGCTCTGAAGAAGGACTCTGTACGTATCACTGTGTACTGTACTGTAGTGTAACTAAGTAGTGACGGTCTGTCAGTCCGTCGAGCGTCAGGCAGAGGGCCCGCATCACGCCTGCCACCAACTAGTAGCTCTGAAGAAGGACTCTGTTCGTATCACTGTGTACTGTACTGTAGTGTAACTAAGTAGTGACGGTCTGTCAGTCCGTCGAGCGTCAGGCAGAGGGCCCGCATCACGCCTGCCACCAACTAGTAGTTCTGAAGAAGGACTCTGTACGTATCACTGTGTACTGTACTGTAGTGTAACTAAGTAGTGACGGTCTGTCAGTCCGTCGAGCGTCAGGCAGAGGGCCCGCATCACGCCTGCCACCAACTAGTAGTTCTGAAGAAGGACTCTGTACGTATCACTGTGTACTGTACTGTAGTGTAACTAAGTAGTGACGGTCTGTCAGTCCGTCGAGCGAGCGTCAGGCAGAGGGCCCGCATCACGCCTGCCACCAACTAGTAGCTCTGAAGAAGGACTCTGTACGTATCACTGTGTACTGTACTGTAGTGTAACTAAGTAGTGACGGTCTGTCAGTCCGTCGAGCGAGCGTCAGGCAGAGGGCCCGCATCACGCCTGCTACCAACTAGTAGCTCTGAAGAAGGACTCTGTACGTATCACTGTGTACTGTACTGTAGTGTAACTAAGTAGTGACGGTCTGTCAGTCCGTCGAGCGTCAGGCAGAGGGCCCGCATCACGCCTGCCACCAACTAGTAGCTCTGAAGAAGGACTCTGTACGTATCACTGTGTACTGTACGGTAGTGTAACTAAGTAGTGACGGTCTGTCAGTCCGTCGAGCGTCAGGCAGAGGGCCCGCATCACGCCTGCCACCAACTAGTAGCTCTGAAGAAGGACTCTGTACGTATCACTGTGTACTGTACTGTAGTGTAACTAAGTAGTGACGGTCTGTCAGTCCGTCGAGCGTCAGGCAGAGGGCCCGCATCACGCCTGCCACCAACTAGTAGTTCTGAAGAAGGACTCTGTACGTATCACTGTGTACTGTACTGTAGTGTAACTAAGTAGTGACGGTCTGTCAGTCCGTCGAGCGTCAGGCAGAGGGCCCGCATCACGCCTGCCACCAACTAGTAGCTCTGAAGAAGGACTCTGTACGTATCACTGTGTACTGTACTGTAGTGTAACTAAGTAGTGACGGTCTGTCAGTCCGTCGAGCGAGCGTCAGGCAGAGGGCCCGCATCACGCCTGCCACCAACTAGTAGCTCTGAAGAAGGACTCTGTACGTATCACTGTGTACTGTACTGTAGTGTAACTAAGTAGTGACGGTCTGTCAGTCCGTCGAGCGTCAGGCAGAGGGCCCGCATCACGCCTGCCACCAACTAGTAGCTCTGAAGAAGGACTCTGTACGTATCACTGTGTACTGTACTGTAGTGTAACTAAGTAGTGACGGTCTGTCAGTCCGTCGAGCGTCAGGCAGAGGGCCCGCATCACGCCTGCCACCAACTAGTAGCTCTGAAGAAGGACTCTGTACGTATCACTGTGTACTGTACTGTAGTGTAACTAAGTAGTGACGGTCTGTCAGTCCGTCGAGCGAGCGTCAGGCAGAGGGCCCGCATCACGCCTGCCACCAACTAGTAGCTCTGAAGAAGGACTCTGTACGTATCACTGTGTACTGTACTGTAGTGTAACTAAGTAGTGACGGTCTGTCAGTCCGTCGAGCGTCAGGCAGAGGGCCCGCATCACGCCTGCCACCAACTAGTAGCTCTGAAGAAGGACTCTGTACGTATCACTGTGTACTGTACTGTAGTGTAACTAAGTAGTGACGGTCTGTCAGTCCGTCGAGCGTCAGGCAGAGGGCCCGCATCACGCCTGCCACCAACTAGTAGCTCTGAAGAAGGACTCTGTACGTATCACTGTGTACTGTACGGTAGTGTAACTAAGTAGTGACGGTCTGTCAGTCCGTCGAGCGTCAGGCAGAGGGCCCGCATCACGCCTGCCACCAACTAGTAGCTCTGAAGAAGGACTCTGTACGTATCACTGTGTACTGTACTGTAGTGTAACTAAGTAGTGACGGTCTGTCAGTCCGTCGAGCGAGCGTCAGGCAGAGGGCCCGCATCACGCCTGCCACCAACTAGTAGCTCTGAAGAAGGACTCTGTACGTATCACTGTGTACTGTACTGTAGTGTAACTAAGTAGTGACGGTCTGTCAGTCCGTCGAGCGTCAGGCAGAGGGCCCGCATCACGCCTGCCACCAACTAGTAGCTCTGAAGAAGGACTCTGTACGTATCACTGTGTACTGTACTGTAGTGTAACTAAGTAGTGACGGTCTGTCAGTCCGTCGAGCGTCAGGCAGAGGGCCCGCATCACGCCTGCCACCAACTAGTAGCTCTGAAGAAGGACTCTGTACGTATCACTGTGTACTGTACTGTAGTGTAACTAAGTAGTGACGGTCTGTCAGTCCGTCGAGCGAGCGTCAGGCAGAGGGCCCGCATCACGCCTGCCACCAACTAGTAGCTCTGAAGAAGGACTCTGTACGTATCACTGTGTACTGTACTGTAGTGTAACTAAGTAGTGACGGTCTGTCAGTCCGTCGAGCGTCAGGCAGAGGGCCCGCATCACGCCTGCCACCAACTAGTAGCTCTGAAGAAGGACTCTGTACGTATCACTGTGTACTGTACTGTAGTGTAACTAAGTAGTGACGGTCTGTCAGTCCGTCGAGCGTCAGGCAGAGGGCCCGCATCACGCCTGCCACCAACTAGTAGCTCTGAAGAAGGACTCTGTACGTATCACTGTGTACTGTACTGTAGTGTAACTAAGTAGTGACGGTCTGTCAGTCCGTCGAGCGTCAGGCAGAGGGCCCGCATCACGCCTGCCACCAACTAGTAGCTCTGAAGAAGGACTCTGTACGTATCACTGTGTACTGTACTGTAGTGTAACTAAGTAGTGACGGTCTGTCAGTCCGTCGAGCGTCAGGCAGAGGACCCGCATCACGCCTGCCACCAACTAGTAGCTCTGAAGAAGGACTCTGTACGTATCACTGTGTACTGTACTGTAGTGTAACTAAGTAGTGACGGTCTGTCAGTCCGTCGAGCGTCAGGCAGAGGGCCCGCATCACGCCTGCCACCAACTAGTAGCTCTGAAGAAGGACTCTGTACGTATCACTGTGTACTGTACGGTAGTGTAACTAAGTAGTGACGGTCTGTCAGTCCGTCGAGCGTCAGGCAGAGGGCCCGCATCACGCCTGCCACCAACTAGTAGCTCTGAAGAAGGACTCTGTACGTATCACTGTGTACTGTACTGTAGTGTAACTAAGTAGTGACGGTCTGTCAGTCCGTCGAGCGTCAGGCAGAGGGCCCGCATCACGCCTGCCACCAACTAGTAGCTCTGAAGAAGGACTCTGTACGTATCACTGTGTACTGTACTGTAGTGTAACTAAGTAGTGACGGTCTGTCAGTCCGTCGAGCGTCAGGCAGAGGGCCCGCATCACGCCTGCCACCAACTAGTAGCTCTGAAGAAGGACTCTGTACGTATCACTGTGTACTGTACTGTAGTGTAACTAAGTAGTGACGGTCTGTCAGTCCGTCGAGCGAGCGTCAGGCAGAGGGCCCGCATCACGCCTGCCACCAACTAGTAGCTCTGAAGAAGGACTCTGTACGTATCACTGTGTACTGTACTGTAGTGTAACTAAGTAGTGACGGTCTGTCAGTCCGTCGAGCGTCAGGCAGAGGGCCCGCATCACGCCTGCCACCAACTAGTAGCTCTGAAGAAGGACTCTGTACGTATCACTGTGTACTGTACGGTAGTGTAACTAAGTAGTGACGGTCTGTCAGTCCGTCGAGCGTCAGGCAGAGGGCCCGCATCACGCCTGCCACCAACTAGTAGCTCTGAAGAAGGACTCTGTACGTATCACTGTGTACTGTACTGTAGTGTAACTAAGTAATGACGGTCTGTCAGTCCGTCGAGCGTCAGGCAGAGGGCCCGCATCTCGCCTGCCACCAACTAGTAGCTCTGAAGAAGGACTCTGTACGTATCACTGTGTACTGTACTGTAGTGTAACTAAGTAGTGACGGTCTGTCAGTCCGTCGAGCGTCAGGCAGAGGGCCCGCATCACGCCTGCCACCAACTAGTAGCTCTGAAGAAGGACTCTGTACGTATCACTGTGTACTGTACTGTAGTGTAACTAAGTAGTGACGGTCTGTCAGTCCGTCGAGCGTCAGGCAGAGGGCCCGCATCACGCCTGCCACCAACTAGTAGCTCTGAAGAAGGACTCTGTACGTATCACTGTGTACTGTACTGTAGTGTAACTAAGTAGTGACGGTCTGTCAGTCCGTCGAGCGTCAGGCAGAGGGCCCGCATCACGCCTGCCACCAACTAGTAGCTCTGAAGAAGGACTCTGTACGTATCACTGTGTACTGTACTGTAGTGTAACTAAGTAGTGACGGTCTGTCAGTCCGTCGAGCGTCAGGCAGAGGGCCCGCATCACGCCTGCCACCAACTAGTAGCTCTGAAGAAGGACTCTGTACGTATCACTGTGTACTGTACTGTAGTGTAACTAAGTAGTGACGGTCTGTCAGTCCGTCGAGCGTCAGGCAGAGGGCCCGCATCACGCCTGCCACCAACTAGTAGCTCTGAAGAAGGACTCTGTACGTATCACTGTGTACTGTACTGTAGTGTAACTAAGTAGTGACGGTCTGTCAGTCCGTCGAGCGTCAGGCAGAGGGCCCGCATCACGCCTGCCACCAACTAGTAGCTCTGAAGAAGGACTCTGTACGTATCACTGTGTACTGTAGTGTAACTAAGTAGTGACGGTCTGTCAGTCCGTCGAGCGTCAGGCAGAGGGCCCGCATCACGCCTGCCACCAACTAGTAGCTCTGAAGAAGGACTCTGTACGTATCACTGTGTACTGTACTGTAGTGTAACTAAGTAGTGACGGTCTGTCAGTCCGTCGAGCGAGCGTCAGGCAGAGGGCCCGCATCACGCCTGCCACCAACTAGTAGCTCTGAAGAAGGACTCTGTACGTATCACTGTGTACTGTACTGTAGTGTAACTAAGTAGTGACGGTCTGTCAGTCCGTCGAGCGTCAGGCAGAGGGCCCGCATCACGCCTGCCACCAACTAGTAGCTCTGAAGAAGGACTCTGTACGTATCACTGTGTACTGTACGGTAGTGTAACTAAGTAGTGACGGTCTGTCAGTCCGTCGAGCGTCAGGCAGAGGGCCCGCATCACGCCTGCCACCAACTAGTAGCTCTGAAGAAGGACTCTGTACGTATCACTGTGTACTGTACTGTAGTGTAACTAAGTAGTGACGGTCTGTCAGTTCGTCGAACGTCAGGCAGAGGGCCCGCATCACGCCTGCCACCAACTAGTAGTTCTGAAGAAGGACTCTGTACGTATCACTGTGTACTGTACTGTAGTGTAACTAAGTAGTGACGGTCTGTCAGTCCGTCGAGCGTCAGGCAGAGGGCCCGCATCACGCCTGCCACCAACTAGTAGCTCTGAAGAAGGACTCTGTACGTATCACTGTGTACTGTACTGTAGTGTAACTAAGTAGTGACGGTCTGTCAGTCCGTCGAGCGTCAGGCAGAGGGCCCGCATCACGCCTGCCACCAACTAGTAGCTCTGAAGAAGGACTCTGTACGTATCACTGTGTACTGTACTGTAGTGTAACTAAGTAGTGACGGTCTGTCAGTCCGTCGAGCGTCAGGCAGAGGGCCCGCATCACGCCTGCCACCAACTAGTAGCTCTGAAGAAGGACTCTGTACGTATCACTGTGTACTGTACTGTAGTGTAACTAAGTAGTGACGGTCTGTCAGTCCGTCGAGCGAGCGTCAGGCAGAGGGCCCGCATCACGCCTGCCACCAACTAGTAGCTCTGAAGAAGGACTCTGTACGTATCACTGTGTACTGTACTGTAGTGTAACTAAGTAGTGACGGTCTGTCAGTCCGTCGAGCGTCAGGCAGAGGGCCCGCATCACGCCTGCCACCAACTAGTAGCTCTGAAGAAGGACTCTGTACGTATCACTGTGTACTGTACTGTAGTGTAACTAAGTAGTGACGGTCTGTCAGTCCGTCGAGCGAGCGTCAGGCAGAGGGCCCGCATCACGCCTGCCACCAACTAGTAGCTCTGAAGAAGGACTCTGTACGTATCACTGTGTACTGTACTGTAGTGTAACTAAGTAGTGACGGTCTGTCAGTCCGTCGAGCGTCAGGCAGAGGGCCCGCATCACGCCTGCCACCAACTAGTAGTTCTGAAGAAGGACTCTGTACGTATCACTGTGTACTGTACTGTAGTGTAACTAAGTAGTGACGGTCTGTCAGTCCGTCGAGCGAGCGTCAGGCAGAGGGCCCGCATCACGCCTGCCACCAACTAGTAGCTCTGAAGAAGGACTCTGTACGTATCACTGTGTACTGTACTGTAGTGTAACTAAGTAGTGACGGTCTGTCAGTCCGTCGAGCGTCAGGCAGAGGGCCCGCATCACGCCTGCCACCAACTAGTAGCTCTGAAGAAGGACTCTGTACGTATCACTGTGTACTGTACTGTAGTGTAACTAAGTAGTGACGGTCTGTCAGTCCGTCGAGCGAGCGTCAGGCAGAGGGCCCGCATCACGCCTGCCACCAACTAGTAGCTCTGAAGAAGGACTCTGTACGTATCACTGTGTACTGTACTGTAGTGTAACTAAGTAGTGACGGTCTGTCAGTCCGTCGAGCGTCAGGCAGAGGGCCCGCATCACGCCTGCCACCAACTAGTAGCTCTGAAGAAGGACTCTGTACGTATCACTGTGTACTGTACGGTAGTGTAACTAAGTAGTGACGGTCTGTCAGTCCGTCGAGCGTCAGGCAGAGGGCCCGCATCACGCCTGCCACCAACTAGTAGCTCTGAAGAAGGACTCTGTACGTATCACTGTGTACTGTACTGTAGTGTAACTAAGTAGTGACGGTCTGTCAGTCCGTCGAGCGTCAGGCAGAGGGCCCGCATCACGCCTGCCACCAACTAGTAGCTCTGAAGAAGGACTCTGTACGTATCACTGTGTACTGTACTGTAGTGTAACTAAGTAGTGACGGTCTGTCAGTCCGTCGAGCGTCAGGCAGAGGGCCCGCATCACGCCTGCCACCAACTAGTAGCTCTGAAGAAGGACTCTGTACGTATCACTGTGTACTGTACTGTAGTGTAACTAAGTAGTGACGGTCTGTCAGTCCGTCGAGCGTCAGGCAGAGGGCCTGCATCACGCCTGCCACCAACTAGTAGTTCTGAAGAAGGACTCTGTACGTATCACTGTGTACTGTACTGTAGTGTAACTAAGTAGTGACGGTCTGTCAGTCCGTCGAGCGTCAGGCAGAGGGCCCGCATCACGCCTGCCACCAACTAGTAGCTCTGAAGAAGGACTCTGTACGTATCACTGTGTACTGTACTGTAGTGTAACTAAGTAGTGACGGTCTGTCAGTCCGTCGAGCGTCAGGCAGAGGGCCCGCATCACGCCTGCCACCAACTAGTAGCTCTGAAGAAGGACTCTGTACGTATCACTGTGTACTGTACTGTAGTGTAACTAAGTAGTGACGGTCTGTCAGTCCGTCGAGCGTCAGGCAGAGGGCCCGCATCACGCCTGCCACCAACTAGTAGCTCTGAAGAAGGACTCTGTACGTATCACTGTGTACTGTACTGTAGTGTAACTAAGTAGTGACGGTCTGTCAGTTCGTCGAACGTCAGGCAGAGGGCCCGCATCACGCCTGCCACCAACTAGTAGTTCTGAAGAAGGACTCTGTACGTATCACTGTGTACTGTACTGTAGTGTAACTAAGTAGTGACGGTCTGTCAGTCCGTCGAGCGTCAGGCAGAGGGCCCGCATCACGCCTGCCACCAACTAGTAGCTCTGAAGAAGGACTCTGTACGTATCACTGTGTACTGTACTGTAGTGTAACTAAGTAGTGACGGTCTGTCAGTCCGTCGAGCGTCAGGCAGAGGGCCCGCATCACGCCTGCCACCAACTAGTAGCTCTGAAGAAGGACTCTGTACGTATCACTGTGTACTGTACTGTAGTGTAACTAAGTAGTGACGGTCTGTCAGTCCGTCGAGCGAGCGTCAGGCAGAGGGCCCGCATCACGCCTGCCACCAACTAGTAGCTCTGAAGAAGGACTCTGTACGTATCACTGTGTACTGTACTGTAGTGTAACTAAGTAGTGACGGTCTGTCAGTCCGTCGAGCGTCAGGCAGAGGGCCCGCATCACGCCTGCCACCAACTAGTAGCTCTGAAGAAGGACTCTGTACGTATCACTGTGTACTGTACGGTAGTGTAACTAAGTAGTGACGGTCTGTCAGTCCGTCGAGCGTCAGGCAGAGGGCCCGCATCACGCCTGCCACCAACTAGTAGCTCTGAAGAAGGACTCTGTACGTATCACTGTGTACTGTACTGTAGTGTAACTAAGTAGTGACGGTCTGTCAGTCCGTCGAGCGTCAGGCAGAGGGCCCGCATCACGCCTGCCACCAACTAGTAGCTCTGAAGAAGGACTCTGTACGTATCACTGTGTACTGTACTGTAGTGTAACTAAGTAGTGACGGTCTGTCAGTCCGTCGAGCGTCAGGCAGAGGGCCCGCATCACGCCTGCCACCAACTAGTAGCTCTGAAGAAGGACTCTGTACGTATCACTGTGTACTGTACTGTAGTGTAACTAAGTAGTGACGGTCTGTCAGTCCGTCGAGCGTCAGGCAGAGGGCCCGCATCACGCCTGCCACCAACTAGTAGCTCTGAAGAAGGACTCTGTACGTATCACTGTGTACTGTACTGTAGTGTAACTAAGTAGTGACGGTCTGTCAGTCCGTCGAGCGTCAGGCAGAGGGCCCGCATCACGCCTGCCACCAACTAGTAGCTCTGAAGAAGGACTCTGTACGTATCACTGTGTACTGTAGTGTAACTAAGTAGTGACGGTCTGTCAGTCCGTCGAGCGTCAGGCAGAGGGCCCGCATCACGCCTGCCACCAACTAGTAGCTCTGAAGAAGGACTCTGAACGTATCACTGTGTACTGTACTGTAGTGTAACTAAGTAGTGACGGTCTGTCAGTCCGTCGAGCGTCAGGCAGAGGGCCCGCATCACGCCTGCCACCAACTAGTAGCTCTGAAGAAGGACTCTGTACGTATCACTGTGTACTGTACTGTAGTGTAACTAAGTAGTGACGGTCTGTCAGTCCGTCGAGCGTCAGGCAGAGGGCCCGCATCACGCCTGCCACCAACTAGTAGCTCTGAAGAAGGACTCTGTACGTATCACTGTGTACTGTACTGTAGTGTAACTAAGTAGTGACGGTCTGTCAGTCCGTCGAGCGTCAGGCAGAGGGCCCGCATCACGCCTGCCACCAACTAGTAGCTCTGAAGAAGGACTCTGTACGTATCACTGTGTACTGTACTGTAGTGTAACTAAGTAGTGACGGTCTGTCAGTCCGTCGAGCGTCAGGCAGAGGGCTCGCATCACGCCTGCCACCAACTAGTAGCTCTGAAGAAGGACTCTGTACGTATCACTGTGTACTGTACTGTAGTGTAACTAAGTAGTGACGGTCTGTCAGTCCGTCGAGCGTCAGGCAGAGGGCCCGCATCACGCCTGCCACCAACTAGTAGCTCTGAAGAAGGACTCTGTACGTATCACTGTGTACTGTACTGTAGTGTAACTAAGTAGTGACGGTCTGTCAGTCCATCGAGCGTCAGGCAGAGGGCCCGCATCACGCCTGCCACCAACTAGTAGCTCTGAAGAAGGACTCTGTACGTATCACTGTGTACTGTACTGTAGTGTAACTAAGTAGTGACGGTCTGTCAGTCCGTCGAGCGTCAGGCAGAGGGCCCGCATCACGCCTGCCACCAACTAGTAGCTCTGAAGAAGGACTCTGTACGTATCACTGTGTACTGTACTGTAGTGTAACTAAGTAGTGACGGTCTGTCAGTCCGTCGAGCGTCAGGCAGAGGGCCCGCATCACGCCTGCCACCAACTAGTAGTTCTGAAGAAGGACTCTGTACGTATCACTGTGTACTGTACTGTAGTGTAACTAAGTAGTGACGGTCTGTCAGTCCGTCGAGCGTCAGGCAGAGGGCCCGCATCACGCCTGCCACCAACTAGTAGGTCTGAAGAAGGACTCTGTACGTATCACTGTGTACTGTACTGTAGTGTAACTAAGTAGTGACGGTCTGTCAGTCCGTCGAGCGTCAGGCAGAGGGCCCGCATCACGCCTGCCACCAACTAGTAGCTCTGAAGAAGGACTCTGTACGTATCACTGTGTACTGTACTGTAGTGTAACTAAGTAGTGACGGTCTGTCAGTCCGTCGAGCGAGCGTCAGGCAGAGGGCCCGCATCACGCCTGCCACCAACTAGTAGCTCTGAAGAAGGACTCTGTACGTATCACTGTGTACTGTACTGTAGTGTAACTAAGTAGTGACGGTCTGTCAGTCCGTCGAGCGTCAGGCAGAGGGCCCGCATCACGCCTGCCACCAACTAGTAGCTCTGAAGAAGGACTCTGTACGTATCACTGTGTTCTGTACTGTAGTGTAACTAAGTAGTGACGGTCTGTCAGTCCGTCGAGCGTCAGGCAGAGGGCCCGCATCACGCCTGCCACCAACTAGTAGCTCTGAAGAAGGACTCTGTACGTATCACTGTGTACTGTACTGTAGTGTAACTAAGTAGTGACGGTCTGTCAGTCCGTCGAGCGTCAGGCAGAGGGCCCGCATCACGCCTGCCACCAACTAGTAGCTCTGAAGAAGGACTCTGTACGTATCACTGTGTACTGTACTGTAGTGTAACTAAGTAGTGACGGTCTGTCAGTCCGTCGAGCGTCAGGCAGAGGGCCCGCATCACGCCTGCCACCAACTAGTAGCTCTGAAGAAGGACTCTGTACGTATCACTGTGTACTGTAGTGTAACTAAGTAGTGACGGTCTGTCAGTCCGTCGAGCGTCAGGCAGAGGGCTCGCATCACGCCTGCCACCAACTAGTAGCTCTGAAGAAGGACTCTGTACGTATCACTGTGTACTGTACTGTAGTGTAACTAAGTAGTGACGGTCTGTCAGTCCGTCGAGCGTCAGGCAGAGGGCCCGCATCACGCCTGCCACCAACTAGTAGCTCTGAAGAAGGACTCTGTACGTATCACTGTGTACTGTACGGTAGTGTAACTAAGTAGTGACGGTCTGTCAGTCCGTCGAGCGTCAGGCAGAGGGCCCGCATCACGCCTGCCACCAACTAGTAGCTCTGAAGAAGGACTCTGTACGTATCACTGTGTACTGTACTGTAACTAAGTAGTGACGGTCTGTCAGTCCGTCGAGCGTCAGGCAGAGGGCCCGCATCACGCCTGCCACCAACTAGTAGCTCTGAAGAAGGACTCTGTACGTATCACTGTGTACTGTACTGTAGTGTAACTAAGTAGTGACGGTCTGTCAGTCCGTCGAGCGAGCGTCAGGCAGAGGGCCCGCATCACGCCTGCCACCAACTAGTAGCTCTGAAGAAGGACTCTGTACGTATCACTGTGTACTGTACTGTAGTGTAACTAAGTAGTGACGGTCTGTCAGTCCGTCGAGCGTCAGGCAGAGGGCCCGCATCACGCCTGCCACCAACTAGTAGCTCTGAAGAAGGACTCTGTACGTATCACTGTGTACTGTACTGTAGTGTAACTAAGTAGTGACGGTCTGTCAGTCCGTCGAGCGTCAGGCAGAGGGCCCGCATCACGCCTGCCACCAACTAGTAGCTCTGAAGAAGGACTCTGTACGTATCACTGTGTACTGTACTGTAGTGTAACTAAGTAGTGACGGTCTGTCAGTCCGTCGAGCGTCAGGCAGAGGGCCCGCATCACGCCTGCCACCAACTAGTAGCTCTGAAGAAGGACTCTGTACGTATCACTGTGTACTGTACTGTAGTGTAACTAAGTAGTGACGGTCTGTCAGTCCGTCGAGCGTCAGGCAGAGGGCCCGCATCACGCCTGCCACCAACTAGTAGCTCTGAAGAAGGACTCTGTACGTATCACTGTGTACTGTACTGTAGTGTAACTAAGTAGTGACGGTCTGTCAGTCCGTCGAGCGTCAGGCAGAGGGCCCGCATCACGCCTGCCACCAACTAATAGCTCTGAAGAAGGACTCTGTACGTATCACTGTGTACTGTACTGTAGTGTAACTAAGTAGTGACGGTCTGTCAGTCCGTCGAGCGTCAGGCAGAGGGCCCGCATCACGCCTGCCACCAACTAGTAGCTCTGAAGAAGGACTCTGTACGTATCACTGTGTACTGTACTGTAGTGTAACTAAGTAGTGACGGTCTGTCAGTCCGTCGAGCGTCAGGCAGAGGGCCCGCATCACGCCTGCCACCAACTAGTAGCTCTGAAGAAGGACTCTGTACGTATCACTGTGTACTGTACGGTAGTGTAACTAAGTAGTGACGGTCTGTCAGTCCGTCGAGCGTCAGGCAGAGGGCCCGCATCACGCCTGCCACCAACTAGTAGCTCTGAAGAAGGACTCTGTACGTATCACTGTGTACTGTACTGTAGTGTAACTAAGTAGTGACGGTCTGTCAGTCCGTCGAGCGTCAGGCAGAGGGCCCGCATCACGCCTGCCACCAACTAGTAGCTCTGAAGAAGGACTCTGTACGTATCACTGTGTACTGTACTGTAGTGTAACTAAGTAGTGACGGTCTGTCAGTCCGTCGAGCGTCAGGCAGAGGGCCCGCATCACGCCTGCCACCAACTAGTAGCTCTGAAGAAGGACTCTGTACGTATCACTGTGTACTGTACTGTAGTGTAACTAAGTAGTGACGGTCTGTCAGTTCGTCGAACGTCAGGCAGAGGGCCCGCATCACGCCTGCCACCAACTAGTAGTTCTGAAGAAGGACTCTGTACGTATCACTGTGTACTGTACTGTAGTGTAACTAAGTAGTGACGGTCTGTCAGTCCGTCGAGCGTCAGGCAGAGGGCCCGCATCACGCCTGCCACCAACTAGTAGCTCTGAAGAAGGACTCTGTACGTATCACTGTGTACTGTACTGTAGTGTAACTAAGTAGTGACGGTCTGTCAGTCCGTCGAGCGTCAGGCAGAGGGCCCGCATCACGCCTGCCACCAACTAGTAGCTCTGAAGAAGGACTCTGTACGTATCACTGTGTACTGTACTGTAGTGTAACTAAGTAGTGACGGTCTGTCAGTCCGTCGAGCGAGCGTCAGGCAGAGGGCCCGCATCACGCCTGCCACCAACTAGTAGCTCTGAAGAAGGACTCTGTACGTATCACTGTGTACTGTACTGTAGTGTAACTAAGTAGTGACGGTCTGTCAGTCCGTCGAGCGTCAGGCAGAGGGCCCGCATCACGCCTGCCACCAACTAGTAGCTCTGAAGAAGGACTCTGTACGTATCACTGTGTACTGTACGGTAGTGTAACTAAGTAGTGACGGTCTGTCAGTCCGTCGAGCGTCAGGCAGAGGGCCCGCATCACGCCTGCCACCAACTAGTAGCTCTGAAGAAGGACTCTGTACGTATCACTGTGTACTGTACTGTAGTGTAACTAAGTAGTGACGGTCTGTCAGTCCGTCGAGCGTCAGGCAGAGGGCCCGCATCACGCCTGCCACCAACTAGTAGCTCTGAAGAAGGACTCTGTACGTATCACTGTGTACTGTACTGTAGTGTAACTAAGTAGTGACGGTCTGTCAGTCCGTCGAGCGTCAGGCAGAGGGCCCGCATCACGCCTGCCACCAACTAGTAGCTCTGAAGAAGGACTCTGTACGTATCACTGTGTACTGTACTGTAGTGTAACTAAGTAGTGACGGTCTGTCAGTCCGTCGAGCGTCAGGCAGAGGGCCCGCATCACGCCTGCCACCAACTAGTAGCTCTGAAGAAGGACTCTGTACGTATCACTGTGTACTGTACTGTAGTGTAACTAAGTAGTGACGGTCTGTCAGTCCGTCGAGCGTCAGGCAGAGGGCCCGCATCACGCCTGCCACCAACTAGTAGCTCTGAAGAAGGACTCTGTACGTATCACTGTGTACTGTAGTGTAACTAAGTAGTGACGGTCTGTCAGTCCGTCGAGCGTCAGGCAGAGGGCCCGCATCACGCCTGCCACCAACTAGTAGCTCTGAAGAAGGACTCTGTACGTATCACTGTGTACTGTACTGTAGTGTAACTAAGTAGTGACGGTCTGTCAGTCCGTCGAGCGTCAGGCAGAGGGCCCGCATCACGCCTGCCACCAACTAGTAGCTCTGAAGAAGGACTCTGTACGTATCACTGTGTACTGTACTGTAGTGTAACTAAGTAGTGACGGTCTGTCAGTCCGTCGAGCGTCAGGCAGAGGGCCCGCATCACGCCTGCCACCAACTAGTAGCTCTGAAGAAGGACTCTGTACGTATCACTGTGTACTGTACTGTAGTGTAACTAAGTAGTGACGGTCTGTCAGTCCGTCGAGCGTCAGGCAGAGGGCCCGCATCACGCCTGCCACCAACTAGTAGCTCTGAAGAAGGACTCTGTACGTATCACTGTGTACTGTACTGTAGTGTAACTAAGTAGTGACGGTCTGTCAGTCCGTCGAGCGTCAGGCAGAGGGCTCGCATCACGCCTGCCACCAACTAGTAGCTCTGAAGAAGGACTCTGTACGTATCACTGTGTACTGTACTGTAGTGTAACTAAGTAGTGACGGTCTGTCAGTCCGTCGAGCGTCAGGCAGAGGGCCCGCATCACGCCTGCCACCAACTAGTAGCTCTGAAGAAGGACTCTGTACGTATCACTGTGTACTGTACTGTAGTGTAACTAAGTAGTGACGGTCTGTCAGTCCATCGAGCGTCAGGCAGAGGGCCCGCATCACGCCTGCCACCAACTAGTAGCTCTGAAGAAGGACTCTGTACGTATCACTGTGTACTGTACTGTAGTGTAACTAAGTAGTGACGGTCTGTCAGTCCGTCGAGCGTCAGGCAGAGGGCCCGCATCACGCCTGCCACCAACTAGTAGCTCTGAAGAAGGACTCTGTACGTATCACTGTGTACTGTACTGTAGTGTAACTAAGTAGTGACGGTCTGTCAGTCCGTCGAGCGTCAGGCAGAGGGCCCGCATCACGCCTGCCACCAACTAGTAGTTCTGAAGAAGGACTCTGTACGTATCACTGTGTACTGTACTGTAGTGTAACTAAGTAGTGACGGTCTGTCAGTCCGTCGAGCGTCAGGCAGAGGGCCCGCATCACGCCTGCCACCAACTAGTAGGTCTGAAGAAGGACTCTGTACGTATCACTGTGTACTGTACTGTAGTGTAACTAAGTAGTGACGGTCTGTCAGTCCGTCGAGCGTCAGGCAGAGGGCCCGCATCACGCCTGCCACCAACTAGTAGCTCTGAAGAAGGACTCTGTACGTATCACTGTGTACTGTACTGTAGTGTAACTAAGTAGTGACGGTCTGTCAGTCCGTCGAGCGAGCGTCAGGCAGAGGGCCCGCATCACGCCTGCCACCAACTAGTAGCTCTGAAGAAGGACTCTGTACGTATCACTGTGTACTGTACTGTAGTGTAACTAAGTAGTGACGGTCTGTCAGTCCGTCGAGCGTCAGGCAGAGGGCCCGCATCACGCCTGCCACCAACTAGTAGCTCTGAAGAAGGACTCTGTACGTATCACTGTGTACTGTACTGTAGTGTAACTAAGTAGTGACGGTCTGTCAGTCCGTCGAGCGAGCGTCAGGCAGAGGGCCCGCATCACGCCTGCCACCAACTAGTAGCTCTGAAGAAGGACTCTGTACGTATCACTGTGTTCTGTACTGTAGTGTAACTAAGTAGTGACGGTCTGTCAGTCCGTCGAGCGTCAGGCAGAGGGCCCGCATCACGCCTGCCACCAACTAGTAGCTCTGAAGAAGGACTCTGTACGTATCACTGTGTACTGTACTGTAGTGTAACTAAGTAGTGACGGTCTGTCAGTCCGTCGAGCGTCAGGCAGAGGGCCCGCATCACGCCTGCCACCAACTAGTAGCTCTGAAGAAGGACTCTGTACGTATCACTGTGTACTGTACTGTAGTGTAACTAAGTAGTGACGGTCTGTCAGTCCGTCGAGCGTCAGGCAGAGGGCCCGCATCACGCCTGCCACCAACTAGTAGCTCTGAAGAAGGACTCTGTACGTATCACTGTGTACTGTACGGTAGTGTAACTAAGTAGTGACGGTCTGTCAGTCCGTCGAGCGTCAGGCAGAGGGCCCGCATCACGCCTGCCACCAACTAGTAGCTCTGAAGAAGGACTCTGTACGTATCACTGTGTACTGTACTGTAGTGTAACTAAGTAGTGACGGTCTGTCAGTCCGTCGAGCGTCAGGCAGAGGGCCCGCATCACGCCTGCCACCAACTAGTAGCTCTGAAGAAGGACTCTGTACGTATCACTGTGTACTGTACTGTAGTGTAACTAAGTAGTGACGGTCTGTCAGTCCGTCGAGCGTCAGGCAGAGGGCCCGCATCACGCCTGCCACCAACTAGTAGCTCTGAAGAAGGACTCTGTACGTATCACTGTGTACTGTACTGTAGTGTAACTAAGTAGTGACGGTCTGTCAGTTCGTCGAACGTCAGGCAGAGGGCCCGCATCACGCCTGCCACCAACTAGTAGTTCTGAAGAAGGACTCTGTACGTATCACTGTGTACTGTACTGTAGTGTAACTAAGTAGTGACGGTCTGTCAGTCCGTCGAGCGTCAGGCAGAGGGCCCGCATCACGCCTGCCACCAACTAGTAGCTCTGAAGAAGGACTCTGTACGTATCACTGTGTACTGTACTGTAGTGTAACTAAGTAGTGACGGTCTGTCAGTCCGTCGAGCGTCAGGCAGAGGGCCCGCATCACGCCTGCCACCAACTAGTAGCTCTGAAGAAGGACTCTGTACGTATCACTGTGTACTGTACTGTAGTGTAACTAAGTAGTGACGGTCTGTCAGTCCGTCGAGCGAGCGTCAGGCAGAGGGCCCGCATCACGCCTGCCACCAACTAGTAGCTCTGAAGAAGGACTCTGTACGTATCACTGTGTACTGTACTGTAGTGTAACTAAGTAGTGACGGTCTGTCAGTCCGTCGAGCGTCAGGCAGAGGGCCCGCATCACGCCTGCCACCAACTAGTAGCTCTGAAGAAGGACTCTGTACGTATCACTGTGTACTGTACTGTAGTGTAACTAAGTAGTGACGGTCTGTCAGTCCGTCGAGCGTCAGGCAGAGGGCCCGCATCACGCCTGCCACCAACTAGTAGCTCTGAAGAAGGACTCTGTACGTATCACTGTGTACTGTACGGTAGTGTAACTAAGTAGTGACGGTCTGTCAGTCCGTCGAGCGTCAGGCAGAGGGCCCGCATCACGCCTGCCACCAACTAGTAGCTCTGAAGAAGGACTCTGTACGTATCACTGTGTACTGTACTGTAGTGTAACTAAGTAGTGACGGTCTGTCAGTCCGTCGAGCGTCAGGCAGAGGGCCCGCATCACGCCTGCCACCAACTAGTAGCTCTGAAGAAGGACTCTGTACGTATCACTGTGTACTGTACTGTAGTGTAACTAAGTAGTGACGGTCTGTCAGTCCGTCGAGCGTCAGGCAGAGGGCCCGCATCACGCCTGCCACCAACTAGTAGCTCTGAAGAAGGACTCTGTACGTATCACTGTGTACTGTACTGTAGTGTAACTAAGTAGTGACGGTCTGTCAGTCCGTCGAGCGTCAGGCAGAGGGCCCGCATCACGCCTGCCACCAACTAGTAGCTCTGAAGAAGGACTCTGTACGTATCACTGTGTACTGTACTGTAGTGTAACTAAGTAGTGACGGTCTGTCAGTCCGTCGAGCGTCAGGCAGAGGGCCCGCATCACGCCTGCCACCAACTAGTAGCTCTGAAGAAGGACTCTGTACGTATCACTGTGTACTGTAGTGTAACTAAGTAGTGACGGTCTGTCAGTCCGTCGAGCGTCAGGCAGAGGGCCCGCATCACGCCTGCCACCAACTAGTAGCTCTGAAGAAGGACTCTGTACGTATCACTGTGTACTGTACTGTAGTGTAACTAAGTAGTGACGGTCTGTCAGTCCGTCGAGCGTCAGGCAGAGGGCCCGCATCACGCCTGCCACCAACTAGTAGCTCTGAAGAAGGACTCTGTACGTATCACTGTGTACTGTACTGTAGTGTAACTAAGTAGTGACGGTCTGTCAGTCCGTCGAGCGTCAGGCAGAGGGCCGGCATCACGCCTGCCACCAACTAGTAGCTCTGAAGAAGGACTCTGTACGTATCACTGTGTACTGTACTGTAGTGTAACTAAGTAGTGACGGTCTGTCAGTCCGTCGAGCGTCAGGCAGAGGGCCCGCATCACGCCTGCCACCAACTAGTAGCTCTGAAGAAGGACTCTGTACGTATCACTGTGTACTGTACTGTAGTGTAACTAAGTAGTGACGGTCTGTCAGTCCGTCGAGCGTCAGGCAGAGGGCTCGCATCACGCCTGCCACCAACTAGTAGCTCTGAAGAAGGACTCTGTACGTATCACTGTGTACTGTACTGTAGTGTAACTAAGTAGTGACGGTCTGTCAGTCCGTCGAGCGTCAGGCAGAGGGCCCGCATCACGCCTGCCACCAACTAGTAGCTCTGAAGAAGGACTCTGTACGTATCACTGTGTACTGTACTGTAGTGTAACTAAGTAGTGACGGTCTGTCAGTCCATCGAGCGTCAGGCAGAGGGCCCGCATCACGCCTGCCACCAACTAGTAGCTCTGAAGAAGGACTCTGTACGTATCACTGTGTACTGTACTGTAGTGTAACTAAGTAGTGACGGTCTGTCAGTCCGTCGAGCGTCAGGCAGAGGGCCCGCATCACGCCTGCCACCAACTAGTAGCTCTGAAGAAGGACTCTGTACGTATCACTGTGTACTGTACTGTAGTGTAACTAAGTAGTGACGGTCTGTCAGTCCGTCGAGCGTCAGGCAGAGGGCCCGCATCACGCCTGCCACCAACTAGTAGTTCTGAAGAAGGACTCTGTACGTATCACTGTGTACTGTACTGTAGTGTAACTAAGTAGTGACGGTCTGTCAGTCCGTCGAGCGTCAGGCAGAGGGCCCGCATCACGCCTGCCACCAACTAGTAGGTCTGAAGAAGGACTCTGTACGTATCACTGTGTACTGTACTGTAGTGTAACTAAGTAGTGACGGTCTGTCAGTCCGTCGAGCGTCAGGCAGAGGGCCCGCATCACGCCTGCCACCAACTAGTAGCTCTGAAGAAGGACTCTGTACGTATCACTGTGTACTGTACTGTAGTGTAACTAAGTAGTGACGGTCTGTCAGTCCGTCGAGCGAGCGTCAGGCAGAGGGCCCGCATCACGCCTGCCACCAACTAGTAGCTCTGAAGAAGGACTCTGTACGTATCACTGTGTACTGTACTGTAGTGTAACTAAGTAGTGACGGTCTGTCAGTCCGTCGAGCGTCAGGCAGAGGGCCCGCATCACGCCTGCCACCAACTAGTAGCTCTGAAGAAGGACTCTGTACGTATCACTGTGTACTGTACTGTAGTGTAACTAAGTAGTGACGGTCTGTCAGTCCGTCGAGCGTCAGGCAGAGGGCCCGCATCACGCCTGCCACCAACTAGTAGCTCTGAAGAAGGACTCTGTACGTATCACTGTGTTCTGTACTGTAGTGTAACTAAGTAGTGACGGTCTGTCAGTCCGTCGAGCGTCAGGCAGAGGGCCCGCATCACGCCTGCCACCAACTAGTAGCTCTGAAGAAGGACTCTGTACGTATCACTGTGTACTGTACTGTAGTGTAACTAAGTAGTGACGGTCTGTCAGTCCGTCGAGCGTCAGGCAGAGGGCCCGCATCACGCCTGCCACCAACTAGTAGCTCTGAAGAAGGACTCTGTACGTATCACTGTGTACTGTACTGTAGTGTAACTAAGTAGTGACGGTCTGTCAGTCCGTCGAGCGAGCGTCAGGCAGAGGGCCCGCATCACGCCTGCCACCAACTAGTAGCTCTGAAGAAGGACTCTGTACGTATCACTGTGTACTGTACTGTAGTGTAACTAAGTAGTGACGGTCTGTCAGTCCGTCGAGCGTCAGGCAGAGGGCCCGCATCACGCCTGCCACCAACTAGTAGCTCTGAAGAAGGACTCTGTACGTATCACTGTGTACTGTACTGTAGTGTAACTAAGTAGTGACGGTCTGTCAGTCCGTCGAGCGTCAGGCAGAGGGCCCGCATCACGCCTGCCACCAACTAGTAGCTCTGAAGAAGGACTCTGTACGTATCACTGTGTACTGTACTGTAGTGTAACTAAGTAGTGACGGTCTGTCAGTCCGTCGAGCGTCAGGCAGAGGGCCCGCATCACGCCTGCCACCAACTAGTAGCTCTGAAGAAGGACTCTGTACGTATCACTGTGTACTGTACTGTAGTGTAACTAAGTAGTGACGGTCTGTCAGTCCGTCGAGCGTCAGGCAGAGGGCCCGCATCACGCCTGCCACCAACTAGTAGCTCTGAAGAAGGACTCTGTACGTATCACTGTGTACTGTACTGTAGTGTAACTAAGTAGTGACGGTCTGTCAGTCCGTCGAGCGTCAGGCAGAGGGCCCGCATCACGCCTGCCACCAACTAGTAGCTCTGAAGAAGGACTCTGTACGTATCACTGTGTACTGTACTGTAACTAAGTAGTGACGGTCTGTCAGTCCGTCGAGCGTCAGGCAGAGGGCCCGCATCACGCCTGCCACCAACTAGTAGCTCTGAAGAAGGACTCTGTACGTATCACTGTGTACTGTACTGTAGTGTAACTAAGTAGTGACGGTCTGTCAGTCCGTCGAGCGTCAGGCAGAGGGCCCGCATCACGCCTGCCACCAACTAGTAGCTCTGAAGAAGGACTCTGTACGTATCACTGTGTACTGTACTGTAGTGTAACTAAGTAGTGACGGTCTGTCAGTCCGTCGAGCGTCAGGCAGAGGGCCCGCATCACGCCTGCCACCAACTAGTAGCTCTGAAGAAGGACTCTGTACGTATCACTGTGTACTGTACTGTAGTGTAACTAAGTAGTGACGGTCTGTCAGTCCGTCGAGCGTCAGGCAGAGGGCCCGCATCACGCCTGCCACCAACTAGTAGCTCTGAAGAAGGACTCTGTACGTATCACTGTGTACTGTACTGTAGTGTAACTAAGTAGTGACGGTCTGTCAGTCCGTCGAGCGTCAGGCAGAGGGCCCGCATCACGCCTGCCACCAACTAGTAGCTCTGAAGAAGGACTCTGTACGTATCACTGTGTACTGTACTGTAGTGTAACTAAGTAGTGACGGTCTGTCAGTCCGTCGAGCGAGCGTCAGGCAGAGGGCCCGCATCACGCCTGCCACCAACTAGTAGCTCTGAAGAAGGACTCTGTACGTATCACTGTGTACTGTACTGTAGTGTAACTAAGTAATGACGGTCTGTCAGTCCGTCGAGCGTCAGGCAGAGGGCCCGCATCACGCCTGCCACCAACTAGTAGCTCTGAAGAAGGACTCTGTACGTATCACTGTGTACTGTACTGTAGTGTAACTAAGTAGTGACGGTCTGTCAGTCCGTCGAGCGTCAGGCAGAGGGCCCGCATCACGCCTGCCACCAACTAGTAGCTCTGAAGAAGGACTCTGTACGTATCACTGTGTACTGTACTGTAGTGTAACTAAGTAGTGACGGTCTGTCAGTCCGTCGAGCGTCAGGCAGAGGGCCCGCATCACGCCTGCCACCAACTAGTAGCTCTGAAGAAGGACTCTGTACGTATCACTGTGTACTGTACTGTAGTGTAACTAAGTAGTGACGGTCTGTCAGTTCGTCGAACGTCAGGCAGAGGGCCCGCATCACGCCTGCCACCAACTAGTAGTTCTGAAGAAGGACTCTGTACGTATCACTGTGTACTGTACTGTAGTGTAACTAAGTAGTGACGGTCTGTCAGTCCGTCGAGCGTCAGGCAGAGGGCCCGCATCACGCCTGCCACCAACTAGTAGCTCTGAAGAAGGACTCTGTACGTATCACTGTGTACTGTACTGTAGTGTAACTAAGTAGTGACGGTCTGTCAGTCCGTCGAGCGTCAGGCAGAGGGCCCGCATCACGCCTGCCACCAACTAGTAGCTCTGAAGAAGGACTCTGTACGTATCACTGTGTACTGTACTGTAGTGTAACTAAGTAGTGACGGTCTGTCAGTCCGTCGAGCGTCAGGCAGAGGGCCCGCATCACGCCTGCCACCAACTAGTAGCTCTGAAGAAGGACTCTGTACGTATCACTGTGTACTGTACTGTAGTGTAACTAAGTAGTGACGGTCTGTCAGTCCGTCGAGCGTCAGGCAGAGGGCCCGCATCACGCCTGCCACCAACTAGTAGCTCTGAAGAAGGACTCTGTACGTATCACTGTGTACTGTACTGTAGTGTAACTAAGTAGTGACGGTCTGTCAGTCCGTCGAGCGTCAGGCAGAGGGCCCGCATCACGCCTGCCACCAACTAGTAGCTCTGAAGAAGGACTCTGTACGTATCACTGTGTACTGTACTGTAGTGTAACTAAGTAGTGACGGTCTGTCAGTCCGTCGAGCGTCAGGCAGAGGGCCCGCATCACGCCTGCCACCAACTAGTAGCTCTGAAGAAGGACTCTGTACGTATCACTGTGTACTGTACTGTAGTGTAACTAAGTAGTGACGGTCTGTCAGTCCGTCGAGCGTCAGGCAGAGGGCCCGCATCACGCCTGCCACCAACTAGTAGCTCTGAAGAAGGACTCTGTACGTATCACTGTGTACTGTACTGTAGTGTAACTAAGTAGTGACGGTCTGTCAGTCCGTCGAGCGTCAGGCAGAGGGCCCGCATCACGCCTGCCACCAACTAGTAGCTCTGAAGAAGGACTCTGTACGTATCACTGTGTACTGTACTGTAGTGTAACTAAGTAGTGACGGTCTGTCAGTCCGTCGAGCGTCAGGCAGAGGGCCCGCATCACGCCTGCCACCAACTAGTAGCTCTGAAGAAGGACTCTGTACGTATCACTGTGTACTGTACTGTAGTGTAACTAAGTAGTGACGGTCTGTCAGTCCGTCGAGCGTCAGGCAGAGGGCCCGCATCACGCCTGCCACCAACTAATAGCTCTGAAGAAGGACTCTGTGCGTATCACTGTGTACTGTACTGTAGTGTAACTAAGTAGTGACGGTCTGTCAGTCCGTCGAGCGTCAGGCAGAGGGCCCGCATCACGCCTGCCACCAACTAGTAGCTCTGAAGAAGGACTCTGTACGTATCACTGTGTACTGTACTGTAGTGTAACTAAGTAGTGACGGTCTGTCAGTCCGTCGAGCGTCAGGCAGAGGGCCCGCATCACGCCTGCCACCAACTAGTAGCTCTGAAGAAGGACTCTGTACGTATCACTGTGTACTGTACGGTAGTGTAACTAAGTAGTGACGGTCTGTCAGTCCGTCGAGCGTCAGGCAGAGGGCCCGCATCACGCCTGCCACCAACTAGTAGCTCTGAAGAAGGACTCTGTACGTATCACTGTGTACTGTACTGTAGTGTAACTAAGTAGTGACGGTCTGTCAGTTCGTCGAACGTCAGGCAGAGGGCCCGCATCACGCCTGCCACCAACTAGTAGTTCTGAAGAAGGACTCTGTACGTATCACTGTGTACTGTACTGTAGTGTAACTAAGTAGTGACGGTCTGTCAGTCCGTCGAGCGTCAGGCAGAGGGCCCGCATCACGCCTGCCACCAACTAGTAGCTCTGAAGAAGGACTCTGTACGTATCACTGTGTACTGTACTGTAGTGTAACTAAGTAGTGACGGTCTGTCAGTCCGTCGAGCGTCAGGCAGAGGGCCCGCATCACGCCTGCCACCAACTAGTAGCTCTGAAGAAGGACTCTGTACGTATCACTGTGTACTGTACTGTAGTGTAACTAAGTAGTGACGGTCTGTCAGTCCGTCGAGCGTCAGGCAGAGGGCCCGCATCACGCCTGCCACCAACTAGTAGCTCTGAAGAAGGACTCTGTACGTATCACTGTGTACTGTACTGTAGTGTAACTAAGTAGTGACGGTCTGTCAGTCCGTCGAGCGTCAGGCAGAGGGCCCGCATCACGCCTGCCACCAACTAGTAGCTCTGAAGAAGGACTCTGTACGTATCACTGTGTACTGTACTGTAGTGTAACTAAGTAGTGACGGTCTGTCAGTCCGTCGAGCGTCAGGCAGAGGGCCCGCATCACGCCCGCCACCAACTAGTAGCTCTGAAGAAGGACTCTGTACGTATCACTGTGTACTGTAGTGTAACTAAGTAGTGACGGTCTGTCAGTCCGTCGAGCGTCAGGCAGAGGGCCCGCATCACGCCTGCCACCAACTAGTAGCTCTGAAGAAGGACTCTGTACGTATCACTGTGTACTGTACTGTAGTGTAACTAAGTAGTGACGGTCTGTCAGTCCGTCGAGCGTCAGGCAGAGGGCCCGCATCACGCCTGCCACCAACTAGTAGCTCTGAAGAAGGACTCTGTACGTATCACTGTGTACTGTACGGTAGTGTAACTAAGTAGTGACGGTCTGTCAGTCCGTCGAGCGTCAGGCAGAGGGCCCGCATCACGCCTGCCACCAACTAGTAGCTCTGAAGAAGGACTCTGTACGTATCACTGTGTACTGTACTGTAGTGTAACTAAGTAGTGACGGTCTGTCAGTTCGTCGAACGTCAGGCAGAGGGCCCGCATCACGCCTGCCACCAACTAGTAGTTCTGAAGAAGGACTCTGTACGTATCACTGTGTACTGTACTGTAGTGTAACTAAGTAGTGACGGTCTGTCAGTCCGTCGAGCGTCAGGCAGAGGGCCCGCATCACGCCTGCCACCAACTAGTAGCTCTGAAGAAGGACTCTGTACGTATCACTGTGTACTGTACTGTAGTGTAACTAAGTAGTGACGGTCTGTCAGTCCGTCGAGCGTCAGGCAGAGGGCCCGCATCACGCCTGCCACCAACTAGTAGCTCTGAAGAAGGACTCTGTACGTATCACTGTGTACTGTACTGTAGTGTAACTAAGTAGTGACGGTCTGTCAGTCCGTCGAGCGTCAGGCAGAGGGCCCGCATCACGCCTGCCACCAACTAGTAGCTCTGAAGAAGGACTCTGTACGTATCACTGTGTACTGTACTGTAGTGTAACTAAGTAGTGACGGTCTGTCAGTCCGTCGAGCGAGCGTCAGGCAGAGGGCCCGCATCACGCCTGCCACCAACTAGTAGCTCTGAAGAAGGACTCTGTACGTATCACTGTGTACTGTACTGTAGTGTAACTAAGTAGTGACGGTCTGTCAGTCCGTCGAGCGTCAGGCAGAGGGCCCGCATCACGCCTGCCACCAACTAGTAGCTCTGAAGAAGGACTCTGTACGTATCACTGTGTACTGTACGGTAGTGTAACTAAGTAGTGACGGTCTGTCAGTCCGTCGAGCGTCAGGCAGAGGGCCCGCATCACGCCTGCCACCAACTAGTAGCTCTGAAGAAGGACTCTGTACGTATCACTGTGTACTGTACTGTAGTGTAACTAAGTAGTGACGGTCTGTCAGTCCGTCGAGCGTCAGGCAGAGGGCCCGCATCACGCCTGCCACCAACTAGTTGCTCTGAAGAAGGACTCTGTACGTATCACTGTGTACTGTACTGTAGTGTAACTAAGTAGTGACGGTCTGTCAGTCCGTCGAGCGTCAGGCAGAGGGCCCGCATCACGCCTGCCACCAACTAGTAGCTCTGAAGAAGGACTCTGTACGTATCACTGTGTACTGTACTGTAGTGTAACTAAGTAGTGACGGTCTGTCAGTCCGTCGAGCGTCAGGCAGAGGGCCCGCATCACGCCTGCCACCAACTAGTAGCTCTGAAGAAGGACTCTGTACGTATCACTGTGTACTGTACTGTAGTGTAACTAAGTAGTGACGGTCTGTCAGTCCATCGAGCGTCAGGCAGAGGGCCCGCATCACGCCTGCCACCAACTAGTAGCTCTGAAGAAGGACTCTGTACGTATCACTGTGTACTGTACTGTAGTGTAACTAAGTAGTGACGGTCTGTCAGTCCGTCGAGCGTCAGGCAGAGGGCCCGCATCACGCCTGCCACCAACTAGTAGCTCTGAAGAAGGACTCTGTACGTATCACTGTGTACTGTACTGTAGTGTAACTAAGTAGTGACGGTCTGTCAGTCCGTCGAGCGTCAGGCAGAGGGCCCGCATCACGCCTGCCACCAACTAGTAGCTCTGAAGAAGGACTCTGTACGTATCACTGTGTACTGTACTGTAGTGTAACTAAGTAGTGACGGTCTGTCAGTCCGTCGAGCGTCAGGCAGAGGGCCCGCATCACGCCTGCCACCAACTAGTAGCTCTGAAGAAGGACTCTGTACGTATCACTGTGTACTGTACTGTAGTGTAACTAAGTAGTGACGGTCTGTCAGTCCGTCGAGCGTCAGGCAGAGGGCCCGCATCACGCCTGCCACCAACTAGTAGCTCTGAAGAAGGACTCTGTACGTATCACTGTGTACTGTACTGTAGTGTAACTAAGTAGTGACGGTCTGTCAGTCCGTCGAGCGTCAGGCAGAGGGCCCGCATCACGCCTGCCACCAACTAATAGCTCTGAAGAAGGACTCTGTGCGTATCACTGTGTACTGTACTGTAGTGTAACTAAGTAGTGACGGTCTGTCAGTCCGTCGAGCGTCAGGCAGAGGGCCCGCATCACGCCTGCCACCAACTAGTAGCTCTGAAGAAGGACTCTGTACGTATCACTGTGTACTGTACTGTAGTGTAACTAAGTAGTGACGGTCTGTCAGTCCGTCGAGCGTCAGGCAGAGGGCCCGCATCACGCCTGCCACCAACTAGTAGCTCTGAAGAAGGACTCTGTACGTATCACTGTGTACTGTACGGTAGTGTAACTAAGTAGTGACGGTCTGTCAGTCCGTCGAGCGTCAGGCAGAGGGCCCGCATCACGCCTGCCACCAACTAGTAGCTCTGAAGAAGGACTCTGTACGTATCACTGTGTACTGTACTGTAGTGTAACTAAGTAGTGACGGTCTGTCAGTTCGTCGAACGTCAGGCAGAGGGCCCGCATCACGCCTGCCACCAACTAGTAGTTCTGAAGAAGGACTCTGTACGTATCACTGTGTACTGTACTGTAGTGTAACTAAGTAGTGACGGTCTGTCAGTCCGTCGAGCGTCAGGCAGAGGGCCCGCATCACGCCTGCCACCAACTAGTAGCTCTGAAGAAGGACTCTGTACGTATCACTGTGTACTGTACTGTAGTGTAACTAAGTAGTGACGGTCTGTCAGTCCGTCGAGCGTCAGGCAGAGGGCCCGCATCACGCCTGCCACCAACTAGTAGCTCTGAAGAAGGACTCTGTACGTATCACTGTGTACTGTACTGTAGTGTAACTAAGTAGTGACGGTCTGTCAGTCCGTCGAGCGTCAGGCAGAGGGCCCGCATCACGCCTGCCACCAACTAGTAGCTCTGAAGAAGGACTCTGTACGTATCACTGTGTACTGTACTGTAGTGTAACTAAGTAGTGACGGTCTGTCAGTCCGTCGAGCGTCAGGCAGAGGGCCCGCATCACGCCTGCCACCAACTAGTAGCTCTGAAGAAGGACTCTGTACGTATCACTGTGTACTGTACTGTAGTGTAACTAAGTAGTGACGGTCTGTCAGTCCGTCGAGCGTCAGGCAGAGGGCCCGCATCACGCCCGCCACCAACTAGTAGCTCTGAAGAAGGACTCTGTACGTATCACTGTGTACTGTAGTGTAACTAAGTAGTGACGGTCTGTCAGTCCGTCGAGCGTCAGGCAGAGGGCCCGCATCACGCCTGCCACCAACTAGTAGCTCTGAAGAAGGACTCTGTACGTATCACTGTGTACTGTACTGTAGTGTAACTAAGTAGTGACGGTCTGTCAGTCCGTCGAGCGTCAGGCAGAGGGCCCGCATCACGCCTGCCACCAACTAGTAGCTCTGAAGAAGGACTCTGTACGTATCACTGTGTACTGTACGGTAGTGTAACTAAGTAGTGACGGTCTGTCAGTCCGTCGAGCGTCAGGCAGAGGGCCCGCATCACGCCTGCCACCAACTAGTAGCTCTGAAGAAGGACTCTGTACGTATCACTGTGTACTGTACTGTAGTGTAACTAAGTAGTGACGGTCTGTCAGTTCGTCGAACGTCAGGCAGAGGGCCCGCATCACGCCTGCCACCAACTAGTAGTTCTGAAGAAGGACTCTGTACGTATCACTGTGTACTGTACTGTAGTGTAACTAAGTAGTGACGGTCTGTCAGTCCGTCGAGCGTCAGGCAGAGGGCCCGCATCACGCCTGCCACCAACTAGTAGCTCTGAAGAAGGACTCTGTACGTATCACTGTGTACTGTACTGTAGTGTAACTAAGTAGTGACGGTCTGTCAGTCCGTCGAGCGTCAGGCAGAGGGCCCGCATCACGCCTGCCACCAACTAGTAGCTCTGAAGAAGGACTCTGTACGTATCACTGTGTACTGTACTGTAGTGTAACTAAGTAGTGACGGTCTGTCAGTCCGTCGAGCGTCAGGCAGAGGGCCCGCATCACGCCTGCCACCAACTAGTAGCTCTGAAGAAGGACTCTGTACGTATCACTGTGTACTGTACTGTAGTGTAACTAAGTAGTGACGGTCTGTCAGTCCGTCGAGCGAGCGTCAGGCAGAGGGCCCGCATCACGCCTGCCACCAACTAGTAGCTCTGAAGAAGGACTCTGTACGTATCACTGTGTACTGTACTGTAGTGTAACTAAGTAGTGACGGTCTGTCAGTCCGTCGAGCGTCAGGCAGAGGGCCCGCATCACGCCTGCCACCAACTAGTAGCTCTGAAGAAGGACTCTGTACGTATCACTGTGTACTGTACGGTAGTGTAACTAAGTAGTGACGGTCTGTCAGTCCGTCGAGCGTCAGGCAGAGGGCCCGCATCACGCCTGCCACCAACTAGTAGCTCTGAAGAAGGACTCTGTACGTATCACTGTGTACTGTACTGTAGTGTAACTAAGTAGTGACGGTCTGTCAGTCCGTCGAGCGTCAGGCAGAGGGCCCGCATCACGCCTGCCACCAACTAGTTGCTCTGAAGAAGGACTCTGTACGTATCACTGTGTACTGTACTGTAGTGTAACTAAGTAGTGACGGTCTGTCAGTCCGTCGAGCGTCAGGCAGAGGGCCCGCATCACGCCTGCCACCAACTAGTAGCTCTGAAGAAGGACTCTGTACGTATCACTGTGTACTGTACTGTAGTGTAACTAAGTAGTGACGGTCTGTCAGTCCGTCGAGCGTCAGGCAGAGGGCCCGCATCACGCCTGCCACCAACTAGTAGCTCTGAAGAAGGACTCTGTACGTATCACTGTGTACTGTACTGTAGTGTAACTAAGTAGTGACGGTCTGTCAGTCCATCGAGCGTCAGGCAGAGGGCCCGCATCACGCCTGCCACCAACTAGTAGCTCTGAAGAAGGACTCTGTACGTATCACTGTGTACTGTACTGTAGTGTAACTAAGTAGTGACGGTCTGTCAGTCCGTCGAGCGTCAGGCAGAGGGCCCGCATCACGCCTGCCACCAACTAGTAGCTCTGAAGAAGGACTCTGTACGTATCACTGTGTACTGTACTGTAGTGTAACTAAGTAGTGACGGTCTGTCAGTCCGTCGAGCGTCAGGCAGAGGGCCCGCATCACGCCTGCCACCAACTAATAGCTCTGAAGAAGGACTCTGTACGTATCACTGTGTACTGTACTGTAGTGTAACTAAGTAGTGACGGTCTGTCAGTCCGTCGAGCGTCAGGCAGAGGGCCCGCATCACGCCTGCCACCAACTAGTAGCTCTGAAGAAGGACTCTGTACGTATCACTGTGTACTGTACTGTAGTGTAACTAAGTAGTGACGGTCTGTCAGTCCGTCGAGCGTCAGGCAGAGGGCCCGCATCACGCCTGCCACCAACTAGTAGCTCTGAAGAAGGACTCTGTACGTATCACTGTGTACTGTACTGTAGTGTAACTAAGTAGTGACGGTCTGTCAGTTCGTCGAGCGTCAGGCAGAGGGCCCGCATCACGCCTGCCACCAACTAGTAGCTCTGAAGAAGGACTCTGTACGTATCACTGTGTACTGTACTGTAGTGTAACTAAGTAGTGACGGTCTGTCAGTCCGTCGAGCGTCAGGCAGAGGGCCCGCATCACGCCTGCCACCAACTAGTAGCTCTGAAGAAGGACTCTGTACGTATCACTGTGTACTGTACTGTAATGTAACTAAGTAGTGACGGTCTGTCAGTCCGTCGAGCGTCAGGCAGAGGGCCCGCATCACGCCTGCCACCAACTAGTAGCTCTGAAGAAGGACTCTGTACGTATCACTGTGTACTGTACTGTAGTGTAACTAAGTAGTGACGGTCTGTCAGTCCGTCGAGCGAGCGTCAGGCAGAGGGCCCGCATCACGCCTGCCACCAACTAGTAGCTCTGAAGAAGGACTCTGTACGTATCACTGTGTACTGTACTGTAGTGTAACTAAGTAGTGACGGTCTGTCAGTCCGTCGAGCGAGCGTCAGGCAGAGGGCCCGCATCACGCCTGCCACCAACTAGTAGCTCTGAAGAAGGACTCTGTACGTATCACTGTGTACTGTACTGTAGTGTAACTAAGTAGTGACGGTCTGTCAGTCCGTCGAGCGTCAGGCAGAGGGCCCGCATCACGCCTGCCACCAACTAGTAGCTCTGAAGAAGGACTCTGTACGTATCACTGTGTACTGTACTGTAGTGTAACTAAGTAGTGACGGTCTGTCAGTCCGTCGAGCGTCAGGCAGAGGGCCCGCATCACGCCTGCCACCAACTAGTAGCTCTGAAGAAGGACTCTGTACGTATCACTGTGTACTGTACTGTAGTGTAACTAAGTAGTGACGGTCTGTCAGTCCGTCGAGCGTCAGGCAGAGGGCCCGCATCACGCCTGCCACCAACTAGTAGTTCTGAAGAAGGACTCTGTACGTATCACTGTGTACTGTACTGTAGTGTAACTAAGTAGTGACGGTCTGTCAGTCCGTCGAGCGTCAGGCAGAGGGCCCGCATCACGCCTGCCACCAACTAGTAGCTCTGAAGAAGGACTCTGTACGTATCACTGTGTACTGTACTGTAGTGTAACTAAGTAGTGACGGTCTGTCAGTCCGTCGAGCGTCAGGCAGAGGGCCCGCATCACGCCTGCCACCAACTAGTAGCTCTGAAGAAGGACTCTGTACGTATCACTGTGTACTGTACTGTAGTGTAACTAAGTAGTGACGGTCTGTCAGTCCGTCGAGCGTCAGGCAGAGGGCCCGCATCACGCCTGCCACCAACTAGTAGCTCTGAAGAAGGACTCTGTACGTATCACTGTGTACTGTACTGTAGTGTAACTAAGTAGTGACGGTCTGTCAGTCCGTCGAGCGAGCGTCAGGCAGAGGGCCCGCATCACGCCTGCCACCAACTAGTAGCTCTGAAGAAGGACTCTGTACGTATCACTGTGTACTGTACTGTAGTGTAACTAAGTAGTGACGGTCTGTCAGTCCGTCGAGCGTCAGGCAGAGGGCCCGCATCACGCCTGCCACCAACTAGTAGCTCTGAAGAAGGACTCTGTACGTATCACTGTGTACTGTACTGTAGTGTAACTAAGTAGTGACGGTCTGTCAGTCCGTCGAGCGTCAGGCAGAGGGCCCGCATCACGCCTGCCACCAACTAGTAGCTCTGAAGAAGGACTCTGTACGTATCACTGTGTACTGTACTGTAGTGTAACTAAGTAGTGACGGTCTGTCAGTCCGTCGAGCGTCAGGCAGAGGGCCCGCATCACGCCTGCCACCAACTAGTAGCTCTGAAGAAGGACTCTGTACGTATCACTGTGTACTGTACTGTAGTGTAACTAAGTAGTGACGGTCTGTCAGTCCGTCGAGCGTCAGGCAGAGGGCCCGCATCACGCCTGCCACCAACTAGTAGCTCTGAAGAAGGACTCTGTACGTATCAATGTGTACTGTACTGTAGTGTAACTTAGTAGTGACGGTCTGTCAGTCCGTCGAGCGTCAGGCAGAGGGCCCGCATCACGCCTGCCACCAACTAGTAGCTCTGAAGAAGGACTCTGTACGTATCACTGTGTACTGTACTGTAGTGTAACTAAGTAGTGACGGTCTGTCAGTCCGTCGAGCGAGCGTCAGGCAGAGGGCCCGCATCACGCCTGCCACCAACTAGTAGCTCTGAAGAAGGACTCTGTACGTATCACTGTGTACTGTACTGTAGTGTAACTAAGTAGTGACGGTCTGTCAGTCCGTCGAGCGTCAGGCAGAGGGCCCGCATCACGCCTGCCACCAACTAGTAGCTCTGAAGAAGGACTCTGTACGTATCACTGTGTACTGTACGGTAGTGTAACTAAGTAGTGACGGTCTGTCAGTCCGTCGAGCGTCAGGCAGAGGGCCCGCATCACGCCTGCCACCAACTAGTAGCTCTGAAGAAGGACTCTGTACGTATCACTGTGTACTGTACTGTAGTGTAACTAAGTAGTGACGGTCTGTCAGTCCGTCGAGCGTCAGGCAGAGGGCCCGCATCACGCCTGCCACCAACTAGTAGCTCTGAAGAAGGACTCTGTACGTATCACTGTGTACTGTACTGTAGTGTAACTAAGTAGTGACGGTCTGTCAGTCCGTCGAGCGTCAGGCAGAGGGCCCGCATCACGCCTGCCACCAACTAGTAGCTCTGAAGAAGGACTCTGTACGTATCACTGTGTACTGTACTGTAGTGTAACTAAGTAGTGACGGTCTGTCAGTCCGTCGAGCGTCAGGCAGAGGGCCCGCATCACGCCTGCCACCAACTAGTAGCTCTGAAGAAGGACTCTGTACGTATCACTGTGTACTGTACTGTAGTGTAACTAAGTAGTGACGGTCTGTCAGTCCGTCGAGCGAGCGTCAGGCAGAGGGCCCGCATCACGCCTGCCACCAACTAGTAGCTCTGAAGAAGGACTCTGTATGTATCACTGTGTACTGTACTGTAGTGTAACTAAGTAATGACGGTCTGTCAGTCCGTCGAGCGTCAGGCAGAGGGCCCGCATCACGCCTGCCACCAACTAGTAGCTCTGAAGAAGGACTCTGTACGTATCACTGTGTACTGTACTGTAGTGTAACTAAGTAGTGACGGTCTGTCAGTCCGTCGAGCGAGCGTCAGGCAGAGGGCCCGCATCACGCCTGCCACCAACTAGTAGCTCTGAAGAAGGACTCTGTACGTATCACTGTGTACTGTACTGTAGTGTAACTAAGTAGTGACGGTCTGTCAGTCCGTCGAGCGAGCGTCAGGCAGAGGGCCCGCATCACGCCTGCCACCAACTAGTAGCTCTGAAGAAGGACTCTGTACGTATCACTGTGTACTGTACTGTAGTGTAACTAAGTAGTGACGGTCTGTCAGTCCGTCGAGCGTCAGGCAGAGGGCCCGCATCACGCCTGCCACCAACTAGTAGCTCTGAAGAAGGACTCTGTACGTATCACTGTGTACTGTACTGTAGTGTAACTAAGTAGTGACGGTCTGTCAGTCCGTCGAGCGTCAGGCAGAGGGCCCGCATCACGCCTGCCACCAACTAGTAGCTCTGAAGAAGGACTCTGTACGTATCACTGTGTACTGTACTGTAGTGTAACTAAGTAGTGACGGTCTGTCAGTCCGTCGAGCGTCAGGCAGAGGGCCCGCATCACGCCTGCCACCAACTAGTAGCTCTGAAGAAGGACTCTGTACGTATCACTGTGTACTGTACTGTAGTGTAACTAAGTAGTGACGGTCTGTCAGTCCGTCGAGCGTCAGGCAGAGGGCCCGCATCACGCCTGCCACCAACTAGTAGCTCTGAAGAAGGACTCTGTACGTATCACTGTGTACTGTACTGTAGTGTAACTAAGTAGTGACGGTCTGTCAGTCCGTCGAGCGAGCGTCAGGCAGAGGGCCCGCATCACGCCTGCCACCAACTAGTAGCTCTGAAGAAGGACTCTGTACGTATCACTGTGTACTGTACTGTAGTGTAACTAAGTAGTGACGGTCTGTCAGTCCGTCGAGCGTCAGGCAGAGGGCCCGCATCACGCCTGCCACCAACTAGTAGCTCTGAAGAAGGACTCTGTACGTATCACTGTGTACTGTACTGTAGTGTAACTAAGTAGTGACGGTCTGTCAGTCCGTCGAGCGTCAGGCAGAGGGCCCGCATCACGCCTGCCACCAACTAGTAGCTCTGAAGAAGGACTCTGTACGTATCACTGTGTACTGTACTGTAGTGTAACTAAGTAGTGACGGTCTGTCAGTCCGTCGAGCGTCAGGCAGAGGGCCCGCATCACGCCTGCCACCAACTAGTAGCTCTGAAGAAGGACTCTGTACGTATCACTGTGTACTGTACTGTAGTGTAACTAAGTAGTGACGGTCTGTCAGTCCGTCGAGCGAGCGTCAGGCAGAGGGCCCGCATCACGCCTGCCACCAACTAGTAGCTCTGAAGAAGGACTCTGTACGTATCACTGTGTACTGTACTGTAGTGTAACTAAGTAGTGACGGTCTGTCAGTCCGTCGAGCGTCAGGCAGAGGGCCCGCATCACGCCTGCCACCAATTAGTAGCTCTGAAGAAGGACTCTGTACGTATCACTGTGTACTGTACTGTAGTGTAACTAAGTAGTGACGGTCTGTCAGTCCGTCGAGCGTCAGGCAGAGGGCCCGCATCACGCCTGCCACCAACTAGTAGCTCTGAAGAAGGACTCTGTACGTATCACTGTGTACTGTACTGTAGTGTAACTAAGTAGTGACGGTCTGTCAGTCCGTCGAGCGTCAGGCAGAGGGCCCGCATCACGCCTGCCACCAACTAGTAGCTCTGAAGAAGGACTCTGTACGTATCACTGTGTACTGTACTGTAGTGTAACTAAGTAGTGACGGTCTGTCAGTCCGTCGAGCGTCAGGCAGAGGGCCCGCATCACGCCTGCCACCAACTAGTAGCTCTGAAGAAGGACTCTGTACGTATCACTGTGTACTGTACTGTAGTGTAACTAAGTAGTGACGGTCTGTCAGTCCGTCGAGCGTCAGGCAGAGGGCCCGCATCACGCCTGCCACCAACTAATAGCTCTGAAGAAGGACTCTGTACGTATCACTGTGTACTGTACTGTAGTGTAACTAAGTAGTGACGGTCTGTCAGTCCGTCGAGCGTCAGGCAGAGGGCCCGCATCACGCCTGCCACCAACTAGTAGCTCTGAAGAAGGACTCTGTACGTATCACTGTGTACTGTACTGTAGTGTAACTAAGTAGTGACGGTCTGTCAGTCCGTCGAGCGTCAGGCAGAGGGCCCGCATCACGCCTGCCACCAACTAGTAGCTCTGAAGAAGGACTCTGTACGTATCACTGTGTACTGTACGGTAGTGTAACTAAGTAGTGACGGTCTGTCAGTCCGTCGAGCGTCAGGCAGAGGGCCCGCATCACGCCTGCCACCAACTAGTAGCTCTGAAGAAGGACTCTGTACGTATCACTGTGTACTGTACTGTAGTGTAACTAAGTAGTGACGGTCTGTCAGTTCGTCGAACGTCAGGCAGAGGGCCCGCATCACGCCTGCCACCAACTAGTAGTTCTGAAGAAGGACTCTGTACGTATCACTGTGTACTGTACTGTAGTGTAACTAAGTAGTGACGGTCTGTCAGTCCGTCGAGCGTCAGGCAGAGGGCCCGCATCACGCCTGCCACCAACTAGTAGCTCTGAAGAAGGACTCTGTACGTATCACTGTGTACTGTACTGTAGTGTAACTAAGTAGTGACGGTCTGTCAGTCCGTCGAGCGTCAGGCAGAGGGCCCGCATCACGCCTGCCACCAACTAGTAGCTCTGAAGAAGGACTCTGTACGTATCACTGTGTACTGTACTGTAGTGTAACTAAGTAGTGACGGTCTGTCAGTCCGTCGAGCGTCAGGCAGAGGGCCCGCATCACGCCTGCCACCAACTAGTAGCTCTGAAGAAGGACTCTGTACGTATCACTGTGTACTGTACTGTAGTGTAACTAAGTAGTGACGGTCTGTCAGTCCGTCGAGCGAGCGTCAGGCAGAGGGCCCGCATCACGCCTGCCACCAACTAGTAGCTCTGAAGAAGGACTCTGTACGTATCACTGTGTACTGTACTGTAGTGTAACTAAGTAGTGACGGTCTGTCAGTCCGTCGAGCGTCAGGCAGAGGGCCCGCATCACGCCTGCCACCAACTAGTAGCTCTGAAGAAGGACTCTGTACGTATCACTGTGTACTGTACGGTAGTGTAACTAAGTAGTGACGGTCTGTCAGTCCGTCGAGCGTCAGGCAGAGGGCCCGCATCACGCCTGCCACCAACTAGTAGCTCTGAAGAAGGACTCTGTACGTATCACTGTGTACTGTACTGTAGTGTAACTAAGTAGTGACGGTCTGTCAGTCCGTCGAGCGTCAGGCAGAGGGCCCGCATCACGCCTGCCACCAACTAGTAGCTCTGAAGAAGGACTCTGTACGTATCACTGTGTACTGTACTGTAGTGTAACTAAGTAGTGACGGTCTGTCAGTCCGTCGAGCGTCAGGCAGAGGGCCCGCATCACGCCTGCCACCAACTAGTAGCTCTGAAGAAGGACTCTGTACGTATCACTGTGTACTGTACTGTAGTGTAACTAAGTAGTGACGGTCTGTCAGTCCGTCGAGCGTCAGGCAGAGGGCCCGCATCACGCCTGCCACCAACTAGTAGCTCTGAAGAAGGACTCTGTACGTATCACTGTGTACTGTACTGTAGTGTAACTAAGTAGTGACGGTCTGTCAGTCCGTCGAGCGTCAGGCAGAGGGCCCGCATCACGCCTGCCACCAACTAGTAGCTCTGAAGAAGGACTCTGTACGTATCACTGTGTACTGTACTGTAGTGTAACTAAGTAGTGACGGTCTGTCAGTCCGTCGAGCGTCAGGCAGAGGGCTCGCATCACGCCTGCCACCAACTAGTAGCTCTGAAGAAGGACTCTGTACGTATCACTGTGTACTGTACTGTAGTGTAACTAAGTAGTGACGGTCTGTCAGTCCGTCGAGCGTCAGGCAGAGGGCCCGCATCACGCCTGCCACCAACTAGTAGCTCTGAAGAAGGACTCTGTACGTATCACTGTGTACTGTACTGTAGTGTAACTAAGTAGTGACGGTCTGTCAGTCCGTCGAGCGAGCGTCAGGCAGAGGGCCCGCATCACGCCTGCCACCAACTAGTAGCTCTGAAGAAGGACTCTGTACGTATCACTGTGTACTGTACTGTAGTGTAACTAAGTAGTGACGGTCTGTCAGTCCGTCGAGCGTCAGGCAGAGGGCCCGCATCACGCCTGCCACCAACTAGTAGCTCTGAAGAAGGACTCTGTACGTATCACTGTGTACTGTACTGTAGTGTAACTAAGTAGTGACGGTCTGTCAGTCCGTCGAGCGTCAGGCAGAGGGCCCGCATCACGCCTGCCACCAACTAGTAGCTCTGAAGAAGGACTCTGTACGTATCACTGTGTACTGTACTGTAGTGTAACTAAGTAGTGACGGTCTGTCAGTCCGTCGAGCGTCAGGCAGAGGGCCCGCATCACGCCTGCCACCAACTAGTAGCTCTGAAGAAGGACTCTGTACGTATCACTGTGTACTGTACTGTAGTGTAACTAAGTAGTGACGGTCTGTCAGTCCGTCGAGCGTCAGGCAGAGGGCCCGCATCACGCCTGCCACCAACTAGTAGTTCTGAAGAAGGACTCTGTACGTATCACTGTGTACTGTACTGTAGTGTAACTAAGTAGTGACGGTCTGTCAGTCCGTCGAGCGTCAGGCAGAGGGCCCGCATCACGCCTGCCACCAACTAGTAGCTCTGAAGAAGGACTCTGTACGTATCACTGTGTACTGTACTGTAGTGTAACTAAGTAGTGACGGTCTGTCAGTCCGTCGAGCGTCAGGCAGAGGGCCCGCATCACGCCTGCCACCAACTAGTAGCTCTGAAGAAGGACTCTGTACGTATCACTGTGTACTGTACTGTAGTGTAACTAAGTAGTGACGGTCTGTCAGTCCGTCGAGCGAGCGTCAGGCAGAGGGCCCGCATCACGCCTGCCACCAACTAGTAGCTCTGAAGAAGGACTCTGTACGTATCACTGTGTACTGTACTGTAGTGTAACTAAGTAGTGACGGTCTGTCAGTCCGTCGAGCGTCAGGCAGAGGGCCCGCATCACGCCTGCCACCAACTAGTAGCTCTGAAGAAGGACTCTGTACGTATCACTGTGTACTGTACTGTAGTGTAACTAAGTAGTGACGGTCTGTCAGTCCGTCGAGCGTCAGGCAGAGGGCCCGCATCACGCCTGCCACCAACTAGTAGCTCTGAAGAAGGACTCTGTACGTATCACTGTGTACTGTACTGTAGTGTAACTAAGTAGTGACGGTCTGTCAGTCCGTCGAGCGTCAGGCAGAGGGCCCGCATCACGCCTGCCACCAACTAGTAGCTCTGAAGAAGGACTCTGTACGTATCACTGTGTACTGTACTGTAGTGTAACTAAGTAGTGACGGTCTGTCAGTCCGTCGAGCGTCAGGCAGAGGGCCCGCATCACGCCTGCCACCAACTAGTAGCTCTGAAGAAGGACTCTGTACGTATCACTGTGTACTGTACTGTAGTGTAACTAAGTAGTGACGGTCTGTCAGTCCGTCGAGCGTCAGGCAGAGGGCCCGCATCACGCCTGCCACCAACTAGTAGCTCTGAAGAAGGACTCTGTACGTATCACTGTGTACTGTACTGTAGTGTAACTAAGTAGTGACGGTCTGTCAGTCCGTCGAGCGTCAGGCAGAGGGCCCGCATCACGCCTGCCACCAACTAGTAGCTCTGAAGAAGGACTCTGTACGTATCACTGTGTACTGTACTGTAGTGTAACTAAGTAGTGACGGTCTGTCAGTCCGTCGAGCGTCAGGCAGAGGGCCCGCATCACGCCTGCCACCAACTAGTAGCTCTGAAGAAGGACTCTGTACGTATCACTGTGTACTGTACTGTAGTGTAACTAAGTAGTGACGGTCTGTCAGTCCGTCGAGCGTCAGGCAGAGGGCCCGCATCACGCCTGCCACCAACTAGTAGCTCTGAAGAAGGACTCTGTACGTATCACTGTGTACTGTACTGTAGTGTAACTAAGTAGTGACGGTCTGTCAGTCCGTCGAGCGTCAGGCAGAGGGCCCGCATCACGCCTGCCACCAACTAGTAGCTCTGAAGAAGGACTCTGTACGTATCACTGTGTACTGTACTGTAGTGTAACTAAGTAGTGACGGTCTGTCAGTCCGTCGAGCGTCAGGCAGAGGGCCCGCATCACGCCTGCCACCAACTAGTAGCTCTGAAGAAGGACTCTGTACGTATCACTGTGTACTGTACTGTAGTGTAACTAAGTAGTGACGGTCTGTCAGTCCGTCGAGCGTCAGGCAGAGGGCCCGCATCACGCCTGCCACCAACTAGTAGCTCTGAAGAAGGACTCTGTACGTATCACTGTGTACTGTACTGTAGTGTAACTAAGTAGTGACGGTCTGTCAGTCCGTCGAGCGTCAGGCAGAGGGCCCGCATCACGCCTGCCACCAACTAGTAGCTCTGAAGAAGGACTCTGTACGTATCACTGTGTACTGTACTGTAGTGTAACTAAGTAGTGACGGTCTGTCAGTCCGTCGAGCGTCAGGCAGAGGGCCCGCATCACGCCTGCCACCAACTAGTAGCTCTGAAGAAGGACTCTGTACGTATCACTGTGTACTGTAGTGTAACTAAGTAGTGACGGTCTGTCAGTCCGTCGAGCGTCAGGCAGAGGGCCCGCATCACGCCTGCCACCAACTAGTAGCTCTGAAGAAGGACTCTGTACGTATCACTGTGTACTGTACTGTAGTGTAACTAAGTAGTGACGGTCTGTCAGTCCGTCGAGCGTCAGGCAGAGGGCCCGCATCACGCCTGCCACCAACTAGTAGTTCTGAAGAAGGACTCTGTACGTATCACTGTGTACTGTACTGTAGTGTAACTAAGTAGTGACGGTCTGTCAGTCCGTCGAGCGTCAGGCAGAGGGCCCGCATCACGCCTGCCACCAACTAGTAGGTCTGAAGAAGGACTCTGTACGTATCACTGTGTACTGTACTGTAGTGTAACTAAGTAGTGACGGTCTGTCAGTCCGTCGAGCGTCAGGCAGAGGGCCCGCATCACGCCTGCCACCAACTAGTAGCTCTGAAGAAGGACTCTGTACGTATCACTGTGTACTGTACTGTAGTGTAACTAAGTAGTGACGGTCTGTCAGTCCGTCGAGCGAGCGTCAGGCAGAGGGCCCGCATCACGCCTGCCACCAACTAGTAGCTCTGAAGAAGGACTCTGTACGTATCACTGTGTACTGTACTGTAGTGTAACTAAGTAGTGACGGTCTGTCAGTCCGTCGAGCGTCAGGCAGAGGGCCCGCATCACGCCTGCCACCAACTAGTAGCTCTGAAGAAGGACTCTGTACGTATCACTGTGTACTGTACTGTAGTGTAACTAAGTAGTGACGGTCTGTCAGTCCGTCGAGCGTCAGGCAGAGGGCCCGCATCACGCCTGCCACCAACTAGTAGCTCTGAAGAAGGACTCTGTACGTATCACTGTGTACTGTACTGTAGTGTAACTAAGTAGTGACGGTCTGTCAGTCCGTCGAGCGTCAGGCAGAGGGCCCGCATCACGCCTGCCACCAACTAGTAGCTCTGAAGAAGGACTCTGTACGTATCACTGTGTACTGTACTGTAGTGTAACTAAGTAGTGACGGTCTGTCAGTCCGTCGAGCGTCAGGCAGAGGGCCCGCATCACGCCTGCCACCAACTAGTAGCTCTGAAGAAGGACTCTGTACGTATCACTGTGTACTGTACTGTAGTGTAACTAAGTAGTGACGGTCTGTCAGTCCGTCGAGCGTCAGGCAGAGGGCCCGCATCACGCCTGCCACCAACTAGTAGCTCTGAAGAAGGACTCTGTACGTATCACTGTGTACTGTACTGTAGTGTAACTAAGTAGTGACGGTCTGTCAGTCCGTCGAGCGTCAGGCAGAGGGCCCGCATCACGCCTGCCACCAACTAGTAGCTCTGAAGAAGGACTCTGTACGTATCACTGTGTACTGTACTGTAGTGTAACTAAGTAGTGACGGTCTGTCAGTCCGTCGAGCGTCAGGCAGAGGGCCCGCATCACGCCTGCCACCAACTAGTAGCTCTGAAGAAGGACTCTGTACGTATCACTGTGTACTGTAGTGTAACTAAGTAGTGACGGTCTGTCAGTCCGTCGAGCGTCAGGCAGAGGGCCCGCATCACGCCTGCCACCAACTAGTAGCTCTGAAGAAGGACTCTGTACGTATCACTGTGTACTGTACTGTAGTGTAACTAAGTAGTGACGGTCTGTCAGTCCGTCGAGCGTCAGGCAGAGGGCCCGCATCACGCCTGCCACCAACTAATAGCTCTGAAGAAGGACTCTGTACGTATCACTGTGTACTGTACTGTAGTGTAACTAAGTAGTGACGGTCTGTCAGTCCGTCGAGCGTCAGGCAGAGGGCCCGCATCACGCCTGCCACCAACTAGTAGCTCTGAAGAAGGACTCTGTACGTATCACTGTGTACTGTACTGTAGTGTAACTAAGTAGTGACGGTCTGTCAGTCCGTCGAGCGTCAGGCAGAGGGCCCGCATCACGCCTGCCACCAACTAGTAGCTCTGAAGAAGGACTCTGTACGTATCACTGTGTACTGTACGGTAGTGTAACTAAGTAGTGACGGTCTGTCAGTCCGTCGAGCGTCAGGCAGAGGGCCCGCATCACGCCTGCCACCAACTAGTAGCTCTGAAGAAGGACTCTGTACGTATCACTGTGTACTGTACTGTAGTGTAACTAAGTAGTGACGGTCTGTCAGTCCGTCGAGCGTCAGGCAGAGGGCCCGCATCACGCCTGCCACCAACTAGTAGCTCTGAAGAAGGACTCTGTACGTATCACTGTGTACTGTACTGTAGTGTAACTAAGTAGTGACGGTCTGTCAGTCCGTCGAGCGTCAGGCAGAGGGCCCGCATCACGCCTGCCACCAACTAGTAGCTCTGAAGAAGGACTCTGTACGTATCACTGTGTACTGTACTGTAGTGTAACTAAGTAGTGACGGTCTGTCAGTTCGTCGAACGTCAGGCAGAGGGCCTGCATCACGCCTGCCACCAACTAGTAGTTCTGAAGAAGGACTCTGTACGTATCACTGTGTACTGTACTGTAGTGTAACTAAGTAGTGACGGTCTGTCAGTCCGTCGAGCGTCAGGCAGAGGGCCCGCATCACGCCTGCCACCAACTAGTAGCTCTGAAGAAGGACTCTGTACGTATCACTGTGTACTGTACTGTAGTGTAACTAAGTAGTGACGGTCTGTCAGTCCGTCGAGCGTCAGGCAGAGGGCTCGCATCACGCCTGCCACCAACTAGTAGCTCTGAAGAAGGACTCTGTACGTATCACTGTGTACTGTACTGTAGTGTAACTAAGTAGTGACGGTCTGTCAGTCCGTCGAGCGTCAGGCAGAGGGCCCGCATCACGCCTGCCACCAACTAGTAGCTCTGAAGAAGGACTCTGTACGTATCACTGTGTACTGTACTGTAGTGTAACTAAGTAGTGACGGTCTGTCAGTCCGTCGAGCGTCAGGCAGAGGGCCCGCATCACGCCTGCCACCAACTAGTAGTTCTGAAGAAGGACTCTGTACGTATCACTGTGTACTGTACTGTAGTGTAACTAAGTAGTGACGGTCTGTCAGTCCGTCGAGCGTCAGGCAGAGGGCCCGCATCACGCCTGCCACCAACTAGTAGCTCTGAAGAAGGACTCTGTACGTATCACTGTGTACTGTACTGTAGTGTAACTAAGTAGTGACGGTCTGTCAGTCCGTCGAGCGTCAGGCAGAGGGCCCGCATCACGCCTGCCACCAACTAGTAGCTCTGAAGAAGGACTCTGTACGTATCACTGTGTACTGTACTGTAGTGTAACTAAGTAGTGACGGTCTGTCAGTCCGTCGAGCGAGCGTCAGGCAGAGGGCCCGCATCACGCCTGCCACCAACTAGTAGCTCTGAAGAAGGACTCTGTACGTATCACTGTGTACTGTACTGTAGTGTAACTAAGTAGTGACGGTCTGTCAGTCCGTCGAGCGTCAGGCAGAGGGCCCGCATCACGCCTGCCACCAACTAGTAGCTCTGAAGAAGGACTCTGTACGTATCACTGTGTACTGTACTGTAGTGTAACTAAGTAGTGACGGTCTGTCAGTCCGTCGAGCGTCAGGCAGAGGGCCCGCATCACGCCTGCCACCAACTAGTAGCTCTGAAGAAGGACTCTGTACGTATCACTGTGTACTGTACTGTAGTGTAACTAAGTAGTGACGGTCTGTCAGTCCGTCGAGCGTCAGGCAGAGGGCCCGCATCACGCCTGCCACCAACTAGTAGCTCTGAAGAAGGACTCTGTACGTATCACTGTGTACTGTACTGTAGTGTAACTAAGTAGTGACGGTCTGTCAGTCCGTCGAGCGTCAGGCAGAGGGCCCGCATCACGCCTGCCACCAACTAGTAGCTCTGAAGAAGGACTCTGTACGTATCACTGTGTACTGTACTGTAGTGTAACTAAGTAGTGACGGTCTGTCAGTCCGTCGAGCGTCAGGCAGAGGGCCCGCATCACGCCTGCCACCAACTAGTAGCTCTGAAGAAGGACTCTGTACGTATCACTGTGTACTGTACTGTAGTGTAACTAAGTAGTGACGGTCTGTCAGTCCGTCGAGCGTCAGGCAGAGGGCCCGCATCACGCCTGCCACCAACTAGTAGCTCTGAAGAAGGACTCTGTACGTATCACTGTGTACTGTACTGTAGTGTAACTAAGTAGTGACGGTCTGTCAGTCCGTCGAGCGTCAGGCAGAGGGCCCGCATCACGCCTGCCACCAACTAGTAGCTCTGAAGAAGGACTCTGTACGTATCACTGTGTACTGTACTGTAGTGTAACTAAGTAGTGACGGTCTGTCAGTCCGTCGAGCGTCAGGCAGAGGGCCCGCATCACGCCTGCCACCAACTAGTAGCTCTGAAGAAGGACTCTGTACGTATCACTGTGTACTGTACTGTAGTGTAACTAAGTAGTGACGGTCTGTCAGTCCGTCGAGCGTCAGGCAGAGGGCCCGCATCACGCCTGCCACCAACTAGTAGCTCTGAAGAAGGACTCTGTACGTATCACTGTGTACTGTACTGTAGTGTAACTAAGTAGTGACGGTCTGTCAGTCCGTCGAGCGTCAGGCAGAGGGCCCGCATCACGCCTGCCACCAACTAGTAGCTCTGAAGAAGGACTCTGTACGTATCACTGTGTACTGTACTGTAGTGTAACTAAGTAGTGACGGTCTGTCAGTCCGTCGAGCGTCAGGCAGAGGGCCCGCATCACGCCTGCCACCAACTAGTAGCTCTGAAGAAGGACTCTGTACGTATCACTGTGTACTGTACTGTAGTGTAACTAAGTAGTGACGGTCTGTCAGTCCGTCGAGCGTCAGGCAGAGGGCCCGCATCACGCCTGCCACCAACTAGTAGCTCTGAAGAAGGACTCTGTACGTATCACTGTGTACTGTACTGTAGTGTAACTAAGTAGTGACGGTCTGTCAGTCCGTCGAGCGTCAGGCAGAGGGCCCGCATCACGCCTGCCACCAACTAGTAGCTCTGAAGAAGGACTCTGTACGTATCACTGTGTACTGTACTGTAGTGTAACTAAGTAGTGACGGTCTGTCAGTCCGTCGAGCGTCAGGCAGAGGGCCCGCATCACGCCTGCCACCAACTAGTAGCTCTGAAGAAGGACTCTGTACGTATCACTGTGTACTGTACTGTAGTGTAACTAAGTAGTGACGGTCTGTCAGTCCGTCGAGCGTCAGGCAGAGGGCCCGCATCACGCCTGCCACCAACTAGTAGCTCTGAAGAAGGACTCTGTACGTATCACTGTGTACTGTACTGTAGTGTAACTAAGTAGTGACGGTCTGTCAGTCCGTCGAGCGTCAGGCAGAGGGCCCGCATCACGCCTGCCACCAACTAGTAGTTCTGAAGAAGGACTCTGTACGTATCACTGTGTACTGTACTGTAGTGTAACTAAGTAGTGACGGTCTGTCAGTCCGTCGAGCGTCAGGCAGAGGGCCCGCATCACGCCTGCCACCAACTAGTAGGTCTGAAGAAGGACTCTGTACGTATCACTGTGTACTGTACTGTAGTGTAACTAAGTAGTGACGGTCTGTCAGTCCGTCGAGCGTCAGGCAGAGGGCCCGCATCACGCCTGCCACCAACTAGTAGCTCTGAAGAAGGACTCTGTACGTATCACTGTGTACTGTACTGTAGTGTAACTAAGTAGTGACGGTCTGTCAGTCCGTCGAGCGAGCGTCAGGCAGAGGGCCCGCATCACGCCTGCCACCAACTAGTAGCTCTGAAGAAGGACTCTGTACGTATCACTGTGTACTGTACTGTAGTGTAACTAAGTAGTGACGGTCTGTCAGTCCGTCGAGCGTCAGGCAGAGGGCCCGCATCACGCCTGCCACCAACTAGTAGCTCTGAAGAAGGACTCTGTACGTATCACTGTGTACTGTACTGTAGTGTAACTAAGTAGTGACGGTCTGTCAGTCCGTCGAGCGTCAGGCAGAGGGCCCGCATCACGCCTGCCACCAACTAGTAGCTCTGAAGAAGGACTCTGTACGTATCACTGTGTACTGTACTGTAGTGTAACTAAGTAGTGACGGTCTGTCAGTCCGTCGAGCGTCAGGCAGAGGGCCCGCATCACGCCTGCCACCAACTAGTAGCTCTGAAGAAGGACTCTGTACGTATCACTGTGTACTGTACTGTAGTGTAACTAAGTAGTGACGGTCTGTCAGTCCGTCGAGCGTCAGGCAGAGGGCCCGCATCACGCCTGCCACCAACTAGTAGCTCTGAAGAAGGACTCTGTACGTATCACTGTGTACTGTACTGTAGTGTAACTAAGTAGTGACGGTCTGTCAGTCCGTCGAGCGAGCGTCAGGCAGAGGGCCCGCATCACGCCTGCCACCAACTAGTAGCTCTGAAGAAGGACTCTGTACGTATCACTGTGTACTGTACTGTAGTGTAACTAAGTAGTGACGGTCTGTCAGTCCGTCGAGCGTCAGGCAGAGGGCCCGCATCACGCCTGCCACCAACTAGTAGCTCTGAAGAAGGACTCTGTACGTATCACTGTGTACTGTACTGTAGTGTAACTAAGTAGTGACGGTCTGTCAGTCCGTCGAGCGTCAGGCAGAGGGCCCGCATCACGCCTGCCACCAACTAGTAGCTCTGAAGAAGGACTCTGTACGTATCACTGTGTACTGTACTGTAGTGTAACTAAGTAGTGACGGTCTGTCAGTCCGTCGAGCGAGCGTCAGGCAGAGGGCCCGCATCACGCCTGCCACCAACTAGTAGCTCTGAAGAAGGACTCTGTACGTATCACTGTGTACTGTACTGTAGTGTAACTAAGTAGTGACGGTCTGTCAGTCCGTCGAGCGTCAGGCAGAGGGCCCGCATCACGCCTGCCACCAACTAGTAGCTCTGAAGAAGGACTCTGTACGTATCACTGTGTACTGTACGGTAGTGTAACTAAGTAGTGACGGTCTGTCAGTCCGTCGAGCGTCAGGCAGAGGGCCCGCATCACGCCTGCCACCAACTAGTAGCTCTGAAGAAGGACTCTGTACGTATCACTGTGTACTGTACTGTAGTGTAACTAAGTAGTGACGGTCTGTCAGTCCGTCGAGCGTCAGGCAGAGGGCCCGCATCACGCCTGCCACCAACTAGTAGCTCTGAAGAAGGACTCTGTACGTATCACTGTGTACTGTACTGTAGTGTAACTAAGTAGTGACGGTCTGTCAGTCCGTCGAGCGTCAGGCAGAGGGCCCGCATCACGCCTGCCACCAACTAGTAGTTCTGAAGAAGGACTCTGTACGTATCACTGTGTACTGTACTGTAGTGTAACTAAGTAGTGACGGTCTGTCAGTCCGTCGAGCGTCAGGCAGAGGGCCCGCATCACGCCTGCCACCAACTAGTAGCTCTGAAGAAGGACTCTGTACGTATCACTGTGTACTGTACTGTAGTGTAACTAAGTAGTGACGGTCTGTCAGTCCGTCGAGCGTCAGGCAGAGGGCCCGCATCACGCCTGCCACCAACTAGTAGCTCTGAAGAAGGACTCTGTACGTATCACTGTGTACTGTACTGTAGTGTAACTAAGTAGTGACGGTCTGTCAGTCCGTCGAGCGTCAGGCAGAGGGCCCGCATCACGCCTGCCACCAACTAGTAGCTCTGAAGAAGGACTCTGTACGTATCACTGTGTACTGTACTGTAGTGTAACTAAGTAGTGACGGTCTGTCAGTCCGTCGAGCGTCAGGCAGAGGGCCCGCATCACGCCTGCCACCAACTAGTAGCTCTGAAGAAGGACTCTGTACGTATCACTGTGTACTGTACTGTAGTGTAACTAAGTAGTGACGGTCTGTCAGTCCGTCGAGCGTCAGGCAGAGGGCCCGCATCACGCCTGCCACCAACTAGTAGCTCTGAAGAAGGACTCTGTACGTATCACTGTGTACTGTACTGTAGTGTAACTAAGTAGTGACGGTCTGTCAGTCCGTCGAGCGTCAGGCAGAGGGCCCGCATCACGCCTGCCACCAACTAGTAGCTCTGAAGAAGGACTCTGTACGTATCACTGTGTACTGTACTGTAGTGTAACTAAGTAGTGACGGTCTGTCAGTCCGTCGAGCGAGCGTCAGGCAGAGGGCCCGCATCACGCCTGCCACCAACTAGTAGCTCTGAAGAAGGACTCTGTACGTATCACTGTGTACTGTAGTGTAACTAAGTAGTGACGGTCTGTCAGTCCGTCGAGCGTCAGGCAGAGGGCCCGCATCACGCCTGCCACCAACTAGTAGCTCTGAAGAAGGACTCTGTACGTATCACTGTGTACTGTACTGTAGTGTAACTAAGTAGTGACGGTCTGTCAGTCCGTCGAGCGTCAGGCAGAGGGCCCGCATCACGCCTGCCACCAACTAGTAGCTCTGAAGAAGGACTCTGTACGTATCACTGTGTACTGTACTGTAGTGTAACTAAGTAGTGACGGTCTGTCAGTCCGTCGAGCGTCAGGCAGAGGGCCCGCATCACGCCTGCCACCAACTAGTAGCTCTGAAGAAGGACTCTGTACGTATCACTGTGTACTGTACTGTAGTGTAACTAAGTAGTGACGGTCTGTCAGTCCGTCGAGCGTCAGGCAGAGGGCCCGCATCACGCCTGCCACCAACTAGTAGCTCTGAAGAAGGACTCTGTACGTATCACTGTGTACTGTACTGTAGTGTAACTAAGTAGTGACGGTCTGTCAGTCCGTCGAGCGTCAGGCAGAGGGCCCGCATCACGCCTGCCACCAACTAGTAGCTCTGAAGAAGGACTCTGTACGTATCACTGTGTACTGTACTGTAGTGTAACTAAGTAGTGACGGTCTGTCAGTCCGTCGAGCGTCAGGCAGAGGGCCCGCATCACGCCTGCCACCAACTAGTAGCTCTGAAGAAGGACTCTGTACGTATCACTGTGTACTGTACTGTAGTGTAACTAAGTAGTGACGGTCTGTCAGTCCGTCGAGCGAGCGTCAGGCAGAGGGCCCGCATCACGCCTGCCACCAACTAGTAGCTCTGAAGAAGGACTCTGTACGTATCACTGTGTACTGTACTGTAGTGTAACTAAGTAATGACGGTCTGTCAGTCCGTCGAGCGTCAGGCAGAGGGCCCGCATCACGCCTGCCACCAACTAGTAGCTCTGAAGAAGGACTCTGTACGTATCACTGTGTACTGTACTGTAGTGTAACTAAGTAGTGACGGTCTGTCAGTCCGTCGAGCGTCAGGCAGAGGGCCCGCATCACGCCTGCCACCAACTAGTAGCTCTGAAGAAGGACTCTGTACGTATCACTGTGTACTGTACTGTAGTGTAACTAAGTAGTGACGGTCTGTCAGTCCGTCGAGCGTCAGGCAGAGGGCCCGCATCACGCCTGCCACCAACTAGTAGCTCTGAAGAAGGACTCTGTACGTATCACTGTGTACTGTACTGTAGTGTAACTAAGTAGTGACGGTCTGTCAGTCCGTCGAGCGTCAGGCAGAGGGCCCGCATCACGCCTGCCACCAACTAGTAGCTCTGAAGAAGGACTCTGTACGTATCACTGTGTACTGTACTGTAGTGTAACTAAGTAGTGACGGTCTGTCAGTCCGTCGAGCGTCAGGCAGAGGGCCCGCATCACGCCTGCCACCAACTAGTAGCTCTGAAGAAGGACTCTGTACGTATCACTGTGTACTGTACTGTAGTGTAACTAAGTAGTGACGGTCTGTCAGTCCGTCGAGCGTCAGGCAGAGGGCCCGCATCACGCCTGCCACCAACTAGTAGCTCTGAAGAAGGACTCTGTACGTATCACTGTGTACTGTAGTGTAACTAAGTAGTGACGGTCTGTCAGTCCGTCGAGCGTCAGGCAGAGGGCCCGCATCACGCCTGCCACCAACTAGTAGCTCTGAAGAAGGACTCTGTACGTATCACTGTGTACTGTACTGTAGTGTAACTAAGTAGTGACGGTCTGTCAGTCCGTCGAGCGTCAGGCAGAGGGCCCGCATCACGCCTGCCACCAACTAATAGCTCTGAAGAAGGACTCTGTACGTATCACTGTGTACTGTACTGTAGTGTAACTAAGTAGTGACGGTCTGTCAGTCCGTCGAGCGTCAGGCAGAGGGCCCGCATCACGCCTGCCACCAACTAGTAGCTCTGAAGAAGGACTCTGTACGTATCACTGTGTACTGTACTGTAGTGTAACTAAGTAGTGACGGTCTGTCAGTCCGTCGAGCGTCAGGCAGAGGGCCCGCATCACGCCTGCCACCAACTAGTAGCTCTGAAGAAGGACTCTGTACGTATCACTGTGTACTGTACTGTAGTGTAACTAAGTAGTGACGGTCTGTCAGTCCGTCGAGCGTCAGGCAGAGGGCCCGCATCACGCCTGCCACCAACTAGTAGCTCTGAAGAAGGACTCTGTACGTATCACTGTGTACTGTACTGTAGTGTAACTAAGTAGTGACGGTCTGTCAGTCCGTCGAGCGTCAGGCAGAGGGCCCGCATCACGCCTGCCACCAACTAGTAGCTCTGAAGAAGGACTCTGTACGTATCACTGTGTACTGTACTGTAGTGTAACTAAGTAGTGACGGTCTGTCAGTCCGTCGAGCGTCAGGCAGAGGGCCCGCATCACGCCTGCCACCAACTAGTAGCTCTGAAGAAGGACTCTGTACGTATCACTGTGTACTGTACTGTAGTGTAACTAAGTAGTGACGGTCTGTCAGTCCGTCGAGCGAGCGTCAGGCAGAGGGCCCGCATCACGCCTGCCACCAACTAGTAGCTCTGAAGAAGGACTCTGTACGTATCACTGTGTACTGTACTGTAGTGTAACTAAGTAGTGACGGTCTGTCAGTCCGTCGAGCGTCAGGCAGAGGGCCCGCATCACGCCTGCCACCAACTAGTAGCTCTGAAGAAGGACTCTGTACGTATCACTGTGTACTGTACTGTAGTGTAACTAAGTAGTGACGGTCTGTCAGTCCGTCGAGCGTCAGGCAGAGGGCCCGCATCACGCCTGCCACCAACTAGTAGCTCTGAAGAAGGACTCTGTACGTATCACTGTGTACTGTACTGTAGTGTAACTAAGTAGTGACGGTCTGTCAGTCCGTCGAGCGTCAGGCAGAGGGCCCGCATCACGCCTGCCACCAACTAGTAGCTCTGAAGAAGGACTCTGTACGTATCACTGTGTACTGTACTGTAGTGTAACTAAGTAGTGACGGTCTGTCAGTCCGTCGAGCGTCAGGCAGAGGGCCCGCATCACGCCTGCCACCAACTAGTAGCTCTGAAGAAGGACTCTGTACGTATCACTGTGTACTGTACTGTAGTGTAACTAAGTAGTGACGGTCTGTCAGTCCGTCGAGCGAGCGTCAGGCAGAGGGCCCGCATCACGCCTGCCACCAACTAGTAGCTCTGAAGAAGGACTCTGTACGTATCACTGTGTACTGTACTGTAGTGTAACTAAGTAATGACGGTCTGTCAGTCCGTCGAGCGTCAGGCAGAGGGCCCGCATCACGCCTGCCACCAACTAGTAGCTCTGAAGAAGGACTCTGTACGTATCACTGTGTACTGTACTGTAGTGTAACTAAGTAGTGACGGTCTGTCAGTCCGTCGAGCGTCAGGCAGAGGGCCCGCATCACGCCTGCCACCAACTAGTAGCTCTGAAGAAGGACTCTGTACGTATCACTGTGTACTGTACTGTAGTGTAACTAAGTAGTGACGGTCTGTCAGTCCGTCGAGCGTCAGGCAGAGGGCCCGCATCACGCCTGCCACCAACTAGTAGCTCTGAAGAAGGACTCTGTACGTATCACTGTGTACTGTACTGTAGTGTAACTAAGTAGTGACGGTCTGTCAGTCCGTCGAGCGTCAGGCAGAGGGCCCGCATCACGCCTGCCACCAACTAGTAGCTCTGAAGAAGGACTCTGTACGTATCACTGTGTACTGTACTGTAGTGTAACTAAGTAGTGACGGTCTGTCAGTCCGTCGAGCGTCAGGCAGAGGGCCCGCATCACGCCTGCCACCAACTAGTAGCTCTGAAGAAGGACTCTGTACGTATCACTGTGTACTGTACTGTAGTGTAACTAAGTAGTGACGGTCTGTCAGTCCGTCGAGCGTCAGGCAGAGGGCCCGCATCACGCCTGCCACCAACTAGTAGCTCTGAAGAAGGACTCTGTACGTATCACTGTGTACTGTAGTGTAACTAAGTAGTGACGGTCTGTCAGTCCGTCGAGCGTCAGGCAGAGGGCCCGCATCACGCCTGCCACCAACTAGTAGCTCTGAAGAAGGACTCTGTACGTATCACTGTGTACTGTACTGTAGTGTAACTAAGTAGTGACGGTCTGTCAGTCCGTCGAGCGTCAGGCAGAGGGCCCGCATCACGCCTGCCACCAACTAATAGCTCTGAAGAAGGACTCTGTACGTATCACTGTGTACTGTACTGTAGTGTAACTAAGTAGTGACGGTCTGTCAGTCCGTCGAGCGTCAGGCAGAGGGCCCGCATCACGCCTGCCACCAACTAGTAGCTCTGAAGAAGGACTCTGTACGTATCACTGTGTACTGTACTGTAGTGTAACTAAGTAGTGACGGTCTGTCAGTCCGTCGAGCGTCAGGCAGAGGGCCCGCATCACGCCTGCCACCAACTAGTAGCTCTGAAGAAGGACTCTGTACGTATCACTGTGTACTGTACGGTAGTGTAACTAAGTAGTGACGGTCTGTCAGTCCGTCGAGCGTCAGGCAGAGGGCCCGCATCACGCCTGCCACCAACTAGTAGCTCTGAAGAAGGACTCTGTACGTATCACTGTGTACTGTACTGTAGTGTAACTAAGTAGTGACGGTCTGTCAGTCCGTCGAGCGTCAGGCAGAGGGCCCGCATCACGCCTGCCACCAACTAATAGCTCTGAAGAAGGACTCTGTACGTATCACTGTGTACTGTACTGTAGTGTAACTAAGTAGTGACGGTCTGTCAGTCCGTCGAGCGTCAGGCAGAGGGCCCGCATCACGCCTGCCACCAACTAGTAGCTCTGAAGAAGGACTCTGTACGTATCACTGTGTACTGTACTGTAGTGTAACTAAGTAGTGACGGTCTGTCAGTCCGTCGAGCGAGCGTCAGGCAGAGGGCCCGCATCACGCCTGCCACCAACTAGTAGCTCTGAAGAAGGACTCTGTACGTATCACTGTGTACTGTACTGTAGTGTAACTAAGTAGTGACGGTCTGTCAGTCCGTCGAGCGTCAGGCAGAGGGCCCGCATCACGCCTGCCACCAACTAGTAGCTCTGAAGAAGGACTCTGTACGTATCACTGTGTACTGTACTGTAGTGTAACTAAGTAGTGACGGTCTGTCAGTCCGTCGAGCGTCAGGCAGAGGGCCCGCATCACGCCTGCCACCAACTAGTAGCTCTGAAGAAGGACTCTGTACGTATCACTGTGTACTGTACTGTAGTGTAACTAAGTAGTGACGGTCTGTCAGTCCGTCGAGCGTCAGGCAGAGGGCCCGCATCACGCCTGCCACCAACTAGTAGCTCTGAAGAAGGACTCTGTACGTATCACTGTGTACTGTACGGTAGTGTAACTAAGTAGTGACGGTCTGTCAGTCCGTCGAGCGTCAGGCAGAGGGCCCGCATCACGCCTGCCACCAACTAGTAGCTCTGAAGAAGGACTCTGTACGTATCACTGTGTACTGTACTGTAGTGTAACTAAGTAGTGACGGTCTGTCAGTCCGTCGAGCGTCAGGCAGAGGGCCCGCATCACGCCTGCCACCAACTAGTAGCTCTGAAGAAGGACTCTGTACGTATCACTGTGTACTGTACTGTAGTGTAACTAAGTAGTGACGGTCTGTCAGTCCGTCGAGCGTCAGGCAGAGGGCCCGCATCACGCCTGCCACCAACTAGTAGCTCTGAAGAAGGACTCTGTACGTATCACTGTGTACTGTACTGTAGTGTAACTAAGTAGTGACGGTCTGTCAGTCCGTCGAGCGAGCGTCAGGCAGAGGGCCCGCATCACGCCTGCCACCAACTAGTAGCTCTGAAGAAGGACTCTGTACGTATCACTGTGTACTGTACTGTAGTGTAACTAAGTAGTGACGGTCTGTCAGTTCGTCGAACGTCAGGCAGAGGGCCCGCATCACGCCTGCCACCAACTAGTAGTTCTGAAGAAGGACTCTGTACGTATCACTGTGTACTGTACTGTAGTGTAACTAAGTAGTGACGGTCTGTCAGTCCGTCGAGCGTCAGGCAGAGGGCCCGCATCACGCCTGCCACCAACTAGTAGCTCTGAAGAAGGACTCTGTACGTATCACTGTGTACTGTACTGTAGTGTAACTAAGTAGTGACGGTCTGTCAGTCCGTCGAGCGTCAGGCAGAGGGCCCGCATCACGCCTGCCACCAACTAGTAGCTCTGAAGAAGGACTCTGTACGTATCACTGTGTACTGTACTGTAGTGTAACTAAGTAGTGACGGTCTGTCAGTCCGTCGAGCGTCAGGCAGAGGGCCCGCATCACGCCTGCCACCAACTAGTAGCTCTGAAGAAGGACTCTGTACGTATCACTGTGTACTGTACTGTAGTGTAACTAAGTAGTGACGGTCTGTCAGTCCGTCGAGCGTCAGGCAGAGGGCCCGCATCACGCCTGCCACCAACTAGTAGTTCTGAAGAAGGACTCTGTACGTATCACTGTGTACTGTACTGTAGTGTAACTAAGTAGTGACGGTCTGTCAGTCCGTCGAGCGTCAGGCAGAGGGCCCGCATCACGCCTGCCACCAACTAGTAGCTCTGAAGAAGGACTCTGTACGTATCACTGTGTACTGTACTGTAGTGTAACTAAGTAGTGACGGTCTGTCAGTCCGTCGAGCGTCAGGCAGAGGGCCCGCATCACGCCTGCCACCAACTAGTAGCTCTGAAGAAGGACTCTGTACGTATCACTGTGTACTGTACTGTAGTGTAACTAAGTAGTGACGGTCTGTCAGTCCGTCGAGCGAGCGTCAGGCAGAGGGCCCGCATCACGCCTGCCACCAACTAGTAGCTCTGAAGAAGGACTCTGTACGTATCACTGTGTACTGTACTGTAGTGTAACTAAGTAGTGACGGTCTGTCAGTCCGTCGAGCGTCAGGCAGAGGGCCCGCATCACGCCTGCCACCAACTAGTAGCTCTGAAGAAGGACTCTGTACGTATCACTGTGTACTGTACGGTAGTGTAACTAAGTAGTGACGGTCTGTCAGTCCGTCGAGCGTCAGGCAGAGGGCCCGCATCACGCCTGCCACCAACTAGTAGCTCTGAAGAAGGACTCTGTACGTATCACTGTGTACTGTACTGTAGTGTAACTAAGTAGTGACGGTCTGTCAGTCCGTCGAGCGTCAGGCAGAGGGCCCGCATCACGCCTGCCACCAACTAGTAGCTCTGAAGAAGGACTCTGTACGTATCACTGTGTACTGTACTGTAGTGTAACTAAGTAGTGACGGTCTGTCAGTCCGTCGAGCGTCAGGCAGAGGGCCCGCATCACGCCTGCCACCAACTAGTAGCTCTGAAGAAGGACTCTGTACGTATCACTGTGTACTGTACTGTAGTGTAACTAAGTAGTGACGGTCTGTCAGTTCGTCGAGCGTCAGGCAGAGGGCCCGCATCACGCCTGCCACCAACTAGTAGCTCTGAAGAAGGACTCTGTACGTATCACTGTGTACTGTACTGTAGTGTAACTAAGTAGTGACGGTCTGTCAGTCCGTCGAGCGTCAGGCAGAGGGCCCGCATCACGCCTGCCACCAACTAGTAGCTCTGAAGAAGGACTCTGTACGTATCACTGTGTACTGTACTGTAATGTAACTAAGTAGTGACGGTCTGTCAGTCCGTCGAGCGTCAGGCAGAGGGCCCGCATCACGCCTGCCACCAACTAGTAGCTCTGAAGAAGGACTCTGTACGTATCACTGTGTACTGTACTGTAGTGTAACTAAGTAGTGACGGTCTGTCAGTCCGTCGAGCGTCAGGCAGAGGGCCCGCATCACGCCTGCCACCAACTAGTAGCTCTGAAGAAGGACTCTGTACGTATCACTGTGTACTGTACTGTAGTGTAACTAAGTAGTGACGGTCTGTCAGTCCGTCGAGCGTCAGGCAGAGGGCCCGCATCACGCCTGCCACCAACTAGTAGTTCTGAAGAAGGACTCTGTACGTATCACTGTGTACTGTACTGTAGTGTAACTAAGTAGTGACGGTCTGTCAGTCCGTCGAGCGTCAGGCAGAGGGCCCGCATCACGCCTGCCACCAACTAGTAGCTCTGAAGAAGGACTCTGTACGTATCACTGTGTACTGTACTGTAGTGTAACTAAGTAGTGACGGTCTGTCAGTCCGTCGAGCGTCAGGCAGAGGGCCCGCATCACGCCTGCCACCAACTAGTAGCTCTGAAGAAGGACTCTGTACGTATCACTGTGTACTGTACGGTAGTGTAACTAAGTAGTGACGGTCTGTCAGTCCGTCGAGCGTCAGGCAGAGGGCCCGCATCACGCCTGCCACCAACTAGTAGCTCTGAAGAAGGACTCTGTACGTATCACTGTGTACTGTACTGTAGTGTAACTAAGTAGTGACGGTCTGTCAGTCCGTCGAGCGTCAGGCAGAGGGCCCGCATCACGCCTGCCACCAACTAGTAGCTCTGAAGAAGGACTCTGTACGTATCACTGTGTACTGTACTGTAGTGTAACTAAGTAGTGACAGTCTGTCAGTCCGTCGAGCGTCAGGCAGAGGGCCCGCATCACGCCTGCCACCAACTAGTAGCTCTGAAGAAGGACTCTGTACGTATCACTGTGTACTGTACTGTAGTGTAACTAAGTAGTGACGGTCTGTCAGTCCGTCGAGCGAGCGTCAGGCAGAGGGCCCGCATCACGCCTGCCACCAACTAATAGCTCTGAAGAAGGACTCTGTACGTATCACTGTGTACTGTACTGTAGTGTAACTAAGTAGTGACGGTCTGTCAGTCCGTCGAGCGTCAGGCAGAGGGCCCGCATCACGCCTGCCACCAACTAGTAGCTCTGAAGAAGGACTCTGTACGTATCACTGTGTACTGTACTGTAGTGTAACTAAGTAGTGACGGTCTGTCAGTCCGTCGAGCGTCAGGCAGAGGGCCCGCATCACGCCTGCCACCAACTAGTAGCTCTGAAGAAGGACTCTGTACGTATCACTGTGTACTGTACGGTAGTGTAACTAAGTAGTGACGGTCTGTCAGTCCGTCGAGCGAGCGTCAGGCAGAGGGCCCGCATCACGCCTGCCACCAACTAGTAGCTCTGAAGAAGGACTCTGTACGTATCACTGTGTACTGTACTGTAGTGTAACTAAGTAGTGACGGTCTGTCAGTCCGTCGAGCGAGCGTCAGGCAGAGGGCCCGCATCACGCCTGCCACCAACTAGTAGCTCTGAAGAAGGACTCTGTACGTATCACTGTGTACTGTACTGTAGTGTAACTAAGTAGTGACGGTCTGTCAGTCCGTCGAGCGTCAGGCAGAGGGCCCGCATCACGCCTGCCACCAACTAGTAGCTCTGAAGAAGGACTCTGTACGTATCACTGTGTACTGTACTGTAGTGTAACTAAGTAGTGACGGTCTGTCAGTCCGTCGAGCGTCAGGCAGAGGGCCCGCATCACGCCTGCCACCAACTAGTAGCTCTGAAGAAGGACTCTGTACGTATCACTGTGTACTGTACTGTAGTGTAACTAAGTAGTGACGGTCTGTCAGTCCGTCGAGCGAGCGTCAGGCAGAGGGCCCGCATCACGCCTGCCACCAACTAGTAGCTCTGAAGAAGGACTCTGTACGTATCACTGTGTACTGTACTGTAGTGTAACTAAGTAGTGACGGTCTGTCAGTCCGTCGAGCGTCAGGCAGAGGGCCCGCATCACGCCTGCCACCAACTAGTAGCTCTGAAGAAGGACTCTGTACGTATCACTGTGTACTGTACTGTAGTGTAACTAAGTAGTGACGGTCTGTCAGTCCGTCGAGCGTCAGGCAGAGGGCCCGCATCACGCCTGCCACCAACTAGTAGCTCTGAAGAAGGACTCTGTACGTATCACTGTGTACTGTACTGTAGTGTAACTAAGTAGTGACGGTCTGTCAGTCCGTCGAGCGTCAGGCAGAGGGCCCGCATCACGCCTGCCACCAACTAGTAGCTCTGAAGAAGGACTCTGTACGTATCACTGTGTACTGTACTGTAGTGTAACTAAGTAGTGACGGTCTGTCAGTCCGTCGAGCGTCAGGCAGAGGGCCCGCATCACGCCTGCCACCAACTAGTAGTTCTGAAGAAGGACTCTGTACGTATCACTGTGTACTGTACTGTAGTGTAACTAAGTAGTGACGGTCTGTCAGTCCGTCGAGCGTCAGGCAGAGGGCCCGCATCACGCCTGCCACCAACTAGTAGCTCTGAAGAAGGACTCTGTACGTATCACTGTGTACTGTACTGTAGTGTAACTAAGTAGTGACGGTCTGTCAGTCCGTCGAGCGTCAGGCAGAGGGCCCGCATCACGCCTGCCACCAACTAGTAGCTCTGAAGAAGGACTCTGTACGTATCACTGTGTACTGTACGGTAGTGTAACTAAGTAGTGACGGTCTGTCAGTCCGTCGAGCGTCAGGCAGAGGGCCCGCATCACGCCTGCCACCAACTAGTAGCTCTGAAGAAGGACTCTGTACGTATCACTGTGTACTGTACTGTAGTGTAACTAAGTAGTGACGGTCTGTCAGTCCGTCGAGCGTCAGGCAGAGGGCCCGCATCACGCCTGCCACCAACTAGTAGCTCTGAAGAAGGACTCTGTACGTATCACTGTGTACTGTACTGTAGTGTAACTAAGTAGTGACAGTCTGTCAGTCCGTCGAGCGTCAGGCAGAGGGCCCGCATCACGCCTGCCACCAACTAGTAGCTCTGAAGAAGGACTCTGTACGTATCACTGTGTACTGTACTGTAGTGTAACTAAGTAGTGACGGTCTGTCAGTCCGTCGAGCGAGCGTCAGGCAGAGGGCCCGCATCACGCCTGCCACCAACTAATAGCTCTGAAGAAGGACTCTGTACGTATCACTGTGTACTGTACTGTAGTGTAACTAAGTAGTGACGGTCTGTCAGTCCGTCGAGCGTCAGGCAGAGGGCCCGCATCACGCCTGCCACCAACTAGTAGCTCTGAAGAAGGACTCTGTACGTATCACTGTGTACTGTACTGTAGTGTAACTAAGTAGTGACGGTCTGTCAGTCCGTCGAGCGTCAGGCAGAGGGCCCGCATCACGCCTGCCACCAACTAGTAGCTCTGAAGAAGGACTCTGTACGTATCACTGTGTACTGTACGGTAGTGTAACTAAGTAGTGACGGTCTGTCAGTCCGTCGAGCGAGCGTCAGGCAGAGGGCCCGCATCACGCCTGCCACCAACTAGTAGCTCTGAAGAAGGACTCTGTACGTATCACTGTGTACTGTACTGTAGTGTAACTAAGTAGTGACGGTCTGTCAGTCCGTCGAGCGAGCGTCAGGCAGAGGGCCCGCATCACGCCTGCCACCAACTAGTAGCTCTGAAGAAGGACTCTGTACGTATCACTGTGTACTGTACTGTAGTGTAACTAAGTAGTGACGGTCTGTCAGTCCGTCGAGCGTCAGGCAGAGGGCCCGCATCACGCCTGCCACCAACTAGTAGCTCTGAAGAAGGACTCTGTACGTATCACTGTGTACTGTACTGTAGTGTAACTAAGTAGTGACGGTCTGTCAGTCCGTCGAGCGTCAGGCAGAGGGCCCGCATCACGCCTGCCACCAACTAGTAGCTCTGAAGAAGGACTCTGTACGTATCACTGTGTACTGTACTGTAGTGTAACTAAGTAGTGACGGTCTGTCAGTCCGTCGAGCGAGCGTCAGGCAGAGGGCCCGCATCACGCCTGCCACCAACTAGTAGCTCTGAAGAAGGACTCTGTACGTATCACTGTGTACTGTACTGTAGTGTAACTAAGTAGTGACGGTCTGTCAGTCCGTCGAGCGTCAGGCAGAGGGCCCGCATCACGCCTGCCACCAACTAGTAGCTCTGAAGAAGGACTCTGTACGTATCACTGTGTACTGTACTGTAGTGTAACTAAGTAGTGACGGTCTGTCAGTCCGTCGAGCGTCAGGCAGAGGGCCCGCATCACGCCTGCCACCAACTAGTAGCTCTGAAGAAGGACTCTGTACGTATCACTGTGTACTGTACTGTAGTGTAACTAAGTAGTGACGGTCTGTCAGTCCGTCGAGCGAGCGTCAGGCAGAGGGCCCGCATCACGCCTGCCACCAACTAGTAGCTCTGAAGAAGGACTCTGTACGTATCACTGTGTACTGTACTGTAGTGTAACTAAGTAGTGACGGTCTGTCAGTCCGTCGAGCGTCAGGCAGAGGGCCCGCATCACGCCTGCCACCAACTAGTAGCTCTGAAGAAGGACTCTGTACGTATCACTGTGTACTGTACTGTAGTGTAACTAAGTAGTGACGGTCTGTCAGTCCGTCGAGCGTCAGGCAGAGGGCCCGCATCACGCCTGCCACCAACTAGTAGCTCTGAAGAAGGACTCTGTACGTATCACTGTGTACTGTACTGTAGTGTAACTAAGTAGTGACGGTCTGTCAGTCCGTCGAGCGTCAGGCAGAGGGCCCGCATCACGCCTGCCACCAACTAGTAGCTCTGAAGAAGGACTCTGTACGTATCACTGTGTACTGTACTGTAGTGTAACTAAGTAGTGACGGTCTGTCAGTCCGTCGAGCGAGCGTCAGGCAGAGGGCCCGCATCACGCCTGCCACCAACTAGTAGCTCTGAAGAAGGACTCTGTACGTATCACTGTGTACTGTACTGTAGTGTAACTAAGTAGTGACGGTCTGTCAGTCCGTCGAGCGTCAGGCAGAGGGCCCGCATCACGCCTGCCACCAACTAGTAGCTCTGAAGAAGGACTCTGTACGTATCACTGTGTACTGTACTGTAGTGTAACTAAGTAGTGACGGTCTGTCAGTCCGTCGAGCGTCAGGCAGAGGGCCCGCATCACGCCTGCCACCAACTAGTAGCTCTGAAGAAGGACTCTGTACGTATCACTGTGTACTGTACTGTAGTGTAACTAAGTAGTGACGGTCTGTCAGTCCGTCGAGCGTCAGGCAGAGGGCCCGCATCACGCCTGCCACCAACTAGTAGCTCTGAAGAAGGACTCTGTACGTATCACTGTGTACTGTACTGTAGTGTAACTAAGTAGTGACGGTCTGTCAGTCCGTCGAGCGTCAGGCAGAGGGCCCGCATCACGCCTGCCACCAACTAGTAGCTCTGAAGAAGGACTCTGTACGTATCACTGTGTACTGTACTGTAGTGTAACTAAGTAGTGACGGTCTGTCAGTCCGTCGAGCGTCAGGCAGAAGGCCCGCATCACGCCTGCCACCAACTAGTAGCTCTGAAGAAGGACTCTGTACGTATCACTGTGTACTGTACTGTAGTGTAACTAAGTAGTGACGGTCTGTCAGTCCGTCGAGCGTCAGGCAGAGGGCCCGCATCACGCCTGCCACCAACTAGTAGCTCTGAAGAAGGACTCTGTACGTATCACTGTGTACTGTACTGTAGTGTAACTAAGTAGTGACGGTCTGTCAGTCCGTCGAGCGTCAGGCAGAGGGCCCGCATCACGCCTGCCACCAACTAGTAGCTCTGAAGAAGGACTCTGTACGTATCACTGTGTACTGTACTGTAGTGTAACTAAGTAGTGACGGTCTGTCAGTCCGTCGAGCGTCAGGCAGAGGGCCCGCATCACGCCTGCCACCAACTAGTAGCTCTGAAGAAGGACTCTGTACGTATCACTGTGTACTGTACTGTAGTGTAACTAAGTAGTGACGGTCTGTCAGTCCGTCGAGCGTCAGGCAGAGGGCCCGCATCACGCCTGCCACCAACTAGTAGCTCTGAAGAAGGACTCTGTACGTATCACTGTGTACTGTACTGTAGTGTAACTAAGTAGTGACGGTCTGTCAGTCCGTCGAGCGTCAGGCAGAGGGCCCGCATCACGCCTGCCACCAACTAGTAGCTCTGAAGAAGGACTCTGTACGTATCACTGTGTACTGTACGGTAGTGTAACTAAGTAGTGACGGTCTGTCAGTCCGTCGAGCGTCAGGCAGAGGGCCCGCATCACGCCTGCCACCAACTAGTAGCTCTGAAGAAGGACTCTGTACGTATCACTGTGTACTGTACGGTAGTGTAACTAAGTAGTGACGGTCTGTCAGTCCGTCGAGCGTCAGGCAGAGGGCCCGCATCACGCCTGCCACCAACTAGTAGCTCTGAAGAAGGACTCTGTACGTATCACTGTGTACTGTACTGTAGTGTAACTAAGTAGTGACGGTCTGTCAGTTCGTCGAACGTCAGGCAGAGGGCCCGCATCACGCCTGCCACCAACTAGTAGTTCTGAAGAAGGACTCTGTACGTATCACTGTGTACTGTACTGTAGTGTAACTAAGTAGTGACGGTCTGTCAGTCCGTCGAGCGTCAGGCAGAGGGCCCGCATCACGCCTGCCACCAACTAGTAGCTCTGAAGAAGGACTCTGTACGTATCACTGTGTACTGTACTGTAGTGTAACTAAGTAGTGACGGTCTGTCAGTCCGTCGAGCGTCAGGCAGAGGGCCCGCATCACGCCTGCCACCAACTAGTAGCTCTGAAGAAGGACTCTGTACGTATCACTGTGTACTGTACTGTAGTGTAACTAAGTAGTGACGGTCTGTCAGTCCGTCGAGCGTCAGGCAGAGGGCCCGCATCACGCCTGCCACCAACTAGTAGCTCTGAAGAAGGACTCTGTACGTATCACTGTGTACTGTACTGTAGTGTAACTAAGTAGTGACGGTCTGTCAGTCCGTCGAGCGTCAGGCAGAGGGCCCGCATCACGCCTGCCACCAACTAGTAGCTCTGAAGAAGGACTCTGTACGTATCACTGTGTACTGTACTGTAGTGTAACTAAGTAGTGACGGTCTGTCAGTCCGTCGAGCGAGCGTCAGGCAGAGGGCCCGCATCACGCCTGCCACCAACTAGTAGCTCTGAAGAAGGACTCTGTACGTATCACTGTGTACTGTACTGTAGTGTAACTAAGTAGTGACGGTCTGTCAGTCCGTCGAGCGAGCGTCAGGCAGAGGGCCCGCATCACGCCTGCCACCAACTAGTAGCTCTGAAGAAGGACTCTGTACGTATCACTGTGTACTGTACTGTAGTGTAACTAAGTAGTGACGGTCTGTCAGTCCGTCGAGCGTCAGGCAGAGGGCCCGCATCACGCCTGCCACCAACTAGTAGCTCTGAAGAAGGACTCTGTACGTATCACTGTGTACTGTACTGTAGTGTAACTAAGTAGTGACGGTCTGTCAGTCCGTCGAGCGTCAGGCAGAGGGCCCGCATCACGCCTGCCACCAACTAGTAGCTCTGAAGAAGGACTCTGTACGTATCACTGTGTACTGTACTGTAGTGTAACTAAGTAGTGACGGTCTGTCAGTCCGTCGAGCGAGCGTCAGGCAGAGGGCCCGCATCACGCCTGCCACCAACTAGTAGCTCTGAAGAAGGACTCTGTACGTATCACTGTGTACTGTACTGTAGTGTAACTAAGTAGTGACGGTCTGTCAGTCCGTCGAGCGTCAGGCAGAGGGCCCGCATCACGCCTGCCACCAACTAGTAGCTCTGAAGAAGGACTCTGTACGTATCACTGTGTACTGTACTGTAGTGTAACTAAGTAGTGACGGTCTGTCAGTCCGTCGAGCGTCAGGCAGAGGGCCCGCATCACGCCTGCCACCAACTAGTAGCTCTGAAGAAGGACTCTGTACGTATCACTGTGTACTGTACTGTAGTGTAACTAAGTAGTGACGGTCTGTCAGTCCGTCGAGCGTCAGGCAGAGGGCCCGCATCACGCCTGCCACCAACTAGTAGCTCTGAAGAAGGACTCTGTACGTATCACTGTGTACTGTACGGTAGTGTAACTAAGTAGTGACGGTCTGTCAGTCCGTCGAGCGTCAGGCAGAGGGCCCGCATCACGCCTGCCACCAACTAGTAGCTCTGAAGAAGGACTCTGTACGTATCACTGTGTACTGTACTGTAGTGTAACTAAGTAGTGACGGTCTGTCAGTTCGTCGAACGTCAGGCAGAGGGCCCGCATCACGCCTGCCACCAACTAGTAGTTCTGAAGAAGGACTCTGTACGTATCACTGTGTACTGTACTGTAGTGTAACTAAGTAGTGACGGTCTGTCAGTCCGTCGAGCGTCAGGCAGAGGGCCCGCATCACGCCTGCCACCAACTAGTAGCTCTGAAGAAGGACTCTGTACGTATCACTGTGTACTGTACTGTAGTGTAACTAAGTAGTGACGGTCTGTCAGTCCGTCGAGCGTCAGGCAGAGGGCCCGCATCACGCCTGCCACCAACTAGTAGCGCTGAAGAAGGACTCTGTACGTATCACTGTGTACTGTACTGTAGTGTAACTAAGTAGTGACGGTCTGTCAGTCCGTCGAGCGTCAGGCAGAGGGCCCGCATCACGCCTGCCACCAACTAGTAGCTCTGAAGAAGGACTCTGTACGTATCACTGTGTACTGTACTGTAGTGTAACTAAGTAGTGACGGTCTGTCAGTCCGTCGAGCGTCAGGCAGAGGGCCCGCATCACGCCTGCCACCAACTAGTAGCTCTGAAGAAGGACTCTGTACGTATCACTGTGTACTGTACTGTAGTGTAACTAAGTAGTGACGGTCTGTCAGTCCGTCGAGCGAGCGTCAGGCAGAGGGCCCGCATCACGCCTGCCACCAACTAGTAGCTCTGAAGAAGGACTCTGTACGTATCACTGTGTACTGTACTGTAGTGTAACTAAGTAGTGACGGTCTGTCAGTCCGTCGAGCGTCAGGCAGAGGGCCCGCATCACGCCTGCCACCAACTAGTAGCTCTGAAGAAGGACTCTGTACGTATCACTGTGTACTGTACTGTAGTGTAACTAAGTAGTGACGGTCTGTCAGTCCGTCGAGCGTCAGGCAGAGGGCCCGCATCACGCCTGCCACCAACTAGTAGCTCTGAAGAAGGACTCTGTACGTATCACTGTGTACTGTACTGTAGTGTAACTAAGTAGTGACGGTCTGTCAGTCCGTCGAGCGTCAGGCAGAGGGCCCGCATCACGCCTGCCACCAACTAGTAGCTCTGAAGAAGGACTCTGTACGTATCACTGTGTACTGTACTGTAGTGTAACTAAGTAGTGACGGTCTGTCAGTCCGTCGAGCGAGCGTCAGGCAGAGGGCCCGCATCACGCCTGCCACCAACTAGTAGCTCTGAAGAAGGACTCTGTACGTATCACTGTGTACTGTACTGTAGTGTAACTAAGTAGTGACGGTCTGTCAGTCCGTCGAGCGTCAGGCAGAGGGCCCGCATCACGCCTGCCACCAATTAGTAGCTCTGAAGAAGGACTCTGTACGTATCACTGTGTACTGTACTGTAGTGTAACTAAGTAGTGACGGTCTGTCAGTCCGTCGAGCGTCAGGCAGAGGGCCCGCATCACGCCTGCCACCAACTAGTAGCTCTGAAGAAGGACTCTGTACGTATCACTGTGTACTGTACTGTAGTGTAACTAAGTAGTGACGGTCTGTCAGTCCGTCGAGCGTCAGGCAGAGGGCCCGCATCACGCCTGCCACCAACTAGTAGCTCTGAAGAAGGACTCTGTACGTATCACTGTGTACTGTACTGTAGTGTAACTAAGTAGTGACGGTCTGTCAGTCCGTCGAGCGTCAGGCAGAGGGCCCGCATCACGCCTGCCACCAACTAGTAGCTCTGAAGAAGGACTCTGTACGTATCACTGTGTACTGTACTGTAGTGTAACTAAGTAGTGACGGTCTGTCAGTCCGTCGAGCGTCAGGCAGAGGGCCCGCATCACGCCTGCCACCAACTAGTAGCTCTGAAGAAGGACTCTGTACGTATCACTGTGTACTGTACTGTAGTGTAACTAAGTAGTGACGGTCTGTCAGTCCGTCGAGCGTCAGGCAGAGGGCCCGCATCACGCCTGCCACCAACTAGTAGCTCTGAAGAAGGACTCTGTACGTATCACTGTGTACTGTACTGTAGTGTAACTAAGTAGTGACGGTCTGTCAGTCCGTCGAGCGTCAGGCAGAGGGCCCGCATCACGCCTGCCACCAACTAGTAGCTCTGAAGAAGGACTCTGTACGTATCACTGTGTACTGTACTGTAGTGTAACTAAGTAGTGACGGTCTGTCAGTCCGTCGAGCGTCAGGCAGAGGGCCCGCATCACGCCTGCCACCAACTAGTAGCTCTGAAGAAGGACTCTGTACGTATCACTGTGTACTGTACTGTAGTGTAACTAAGTAGTGACGGTCTGTCAGTCCGTCGAGCGTCAGGCAGAGGGCCCGCATCACGCCTGCCACCAACTAGTAGCTCTGAAGAAGGACTCTGTACGTATCACTGTGTACTGTACTGTAGTGTAACTAAGTAGTGACGGTCTGTCAGTCCGTCGAGCGTCAGGCAGAGGGCCCGCATCACGCCTGCCACCAACTAGTAGCTCTGAAGAAGGACTCTGTACGTATCACTGTGTACTGTACTGTAGTGTAACTAAGTAGTGACGGTCTGTCAGTCCGTCGAGCGTCAGGCAGAGGGCCCGCATCACGCCTGCCACCAACTAGTAGCTCTGAAGAAGGACTCTGTACGTATCACTGTGTACTGTACTGTAGTGTAACTAAGTAGTGACGGTCTGTCAGTCCGTCGAGCGTCAGGCAGAGGGCTCGCATCACGCCTGCCACCAACTAGTAGCTCTGAAGAAGGACTCTGTACGTATCACTGTGTACTGTACTGTAGTGTAACTAAGTAGTGACGGTCTGTCAGTCCGTCGAGCGTCAGGCAGAGGGCCCGCATCACGCCTGCCACCAACTAGTAGCTCTGAAGAAGGACTCTGTACGTATCACTGTGTACTGTACTGTAGTGTAACTAAGTAGTGACGGTCTGTCAGGCCGCTTGCTGCGTTACATTCTTTGACAACTGTGTGGCAAGTAGTGGTACTATAACACGCCTGCCACTAACTAGTAGTTTTGCAGGAGGACGTTGTACGTGTCTATGCTTATGCTTCAAAGACTGATGAAGTGACACTAAGCAGTGATGCTGACGGTCTGGCAGACCCTTCGGCGCACTGAATGTCTCAAAATGACCTATCCCGATTGCAGATTATGCAGATCGTAAACTACTGAAGCTTATAAATAAAGCGAGGTAATAAATAGTCCGTGTGGTGACGGATTAAGAATAATACGGAATGTCACCACCCCATATCATCCCATGGGTGTCGTAAGAGCCGACAGAGGGAGTATATTATGCAGATAACAGCACTGTAAGAGAAGGAAAACTTGATGCAAACCCTATACCAACCCGTTTGGCCAGCGTGGTATTGTAGGCCAATTCCTCCTTTCAATGGAGAGGCATTGTTTAGCAGTGGACTGATAAAGGCTGTTGATGAATAAATAGACAGTGGGTTTCACCCATCTAGGAAGGAAATGTTATATTCCACCCATGTAGTATCTTTGCCAAGAGACTGATAACTCGGCATCAAACCCTATGCATACCCGTCTGGCGTGGTATAGTAGGTCAAATCCTTCTATTAGGCAAGTGTGAATGGGACAAGATGAAGGGGAAGACCTAGACGGACGTTCTCTGAACAGATTGGAGACATCCTAAAAAAAGGAGGACAGGTTAGAAGTACCCTTAACCGAAGAGCAAGCATGAGAAATTTGATGGGAGTGAATAAAGCAAGAGAGATATGTCAGGATCGTTGCAAATGGCGTTCTGTAGTCTCTGCCTACCCCTCCGGGAAACAGGCGTGAGTCTATGTATGTATGTATCCTTCTATTAACTCCATGACCAGCAGTGGATTGCGAAAAACTGTCATGATGAGGGGGTTTAAAAAAAATTTATAACAAGAAGGGGCGTAAATCAGTATATTATATGATTGTTTCAGACCTCCCTAACATCATTGATAGACATAGTTCAGACGGAGCAGGCCATAGAGAACGGCAAATTCTACGGGCTGTATTGCCAGGCGTTACCGAAGAGATGTTTCAGTGTCGATGGAGGCAGGATAGTACTGGCAACACCACAGAGAAACGAAGTCAGGAGTTACGTTTTTAATATTGGTGAGTAATAATGAGTAATAAATATGGCTGACGGTGGCGGAATAACGAGCGCTTGAATTGATATTAACTGGAATTCATGGCGTTTACTTTAAAATTATACATTCAATTGTCGGTATATATAAAATTCTTGCCTTATTGATTGCTGACTGACAGACAAGCTACAGGCAAAACTATTGGGCGCAGGAAGCTGAAATTTGTCATGTTTGTTCCTTGGGGACCGTAGGGGTACACTAAGAAGGGATTGCCTGAAATTCCCACGTAATTGGCAGCTAAATTTAAAAAAATATGCAGTCGTAGCTGCGGGCATCCTCTTGTCATAAAATTAATTAGAGTTTTACAGTTAAGAGGCCGTTCCCGTTTTTTAAGCCATTTTGGCGATTAACACGCGCGGAGATACGTGATTGTGACTCAGATATATCAACAAATTAAGAAATTAACGATGATACTATTAGATTACTTCGTTTACTATTGTATGACTGTAGTAAAAATAAGTGTTTGATTACCTACAACAGAAGAATCAAGTTGCCGCAAAGCATGTTTTGAAGAAATCATTTTATGAGCATTACGCGATGGTCCATGACATCGAAAATAATGTGAGTAATTAACTTTTAAATGCATCTAGGACATAACAAGATCCTGCCCCTTGGTATGATTGTGCCAGAATGTTAGGTTTCATTCAGAAATAAACCAAAAAATGGTACGTAAAATGTCATTAAATTGTCAGTTTACGTCTAAATGGATTAATTTTTATCACTTAAAATACACTAAGAAATAAAAAAACAAATAGTCTTTAATAAGATTTGATATAATACCTTGCTAGGAAAAAAAAAATCAGCTTCTGAATGTGATTACAAATATTTTAAATTAATTTTTAAACGAAGCCAGAAATCGTTATATAAATCCTGTACGCGTCTACGGAACTTTAGACCGCGCTGAGCGCTCATCGAGGTAGGACGTGTGCCGTTTGCCGTTGTCATTGCGTCTGTGTGCGTGCCTTGTAAACACCACTGTAATTATAGCGCGACAAACCCTTCTTGATGTGAGTTATTATTGTTGAATATGTATAATAAAATAATGGTAACGAAATCGATGCTCTTATAAAATAAATACCTCAAAATTCAAAAATACTATATTCACTTAGGTCACAAGGTGACTCTTATGAATGTCGAAATTGTATCTAAATATATATATAAAACTCAAAGGTGACTGACTGACATAGTAATCTATCATCGCACAGCCCAAACCACTGGAGGATCGGACTGAAATTTGGCATACAGGTAGATGTTATGACCAGTGATCGGATAATCGGATGCATATTCACCTAAAGTTCATTTTTGGCTGGGATATTATGGAAGCGGCTTCTTAAAACATATTGTTTTAAATAGAAATCCCGGGGTTCCAGAAACTTCGGGAATGTGAAACTACTCTGTAACATGGTGTGGTAACGACGTCTTTAACATGTGGTTTTTATTTAAAAAGAAACTGGTCCCGGGATTACATTAGGGTAGTTTCCAGGGTCAAAATAATTACATTTTATTTAGTCCGTATTTTAGATTATAAAAAAATATTGGACACGTATTTTTTCTTTTTTCGATTAAATAAATAATAACAAAGATACAGCCCATTAAAGTTACGTGTGACGTCATCTAGTGCGAAAAAATGCATCACGGTGTGACGTTATACGTAACTTTAATGAGCTATATCTTGGTCATTTTTGGTTTAATTTACAAATAAAAAAATACATATCGCTTATTTTTGCATAATCTAAAGGACGGACTTATAATTTTTTTTTTGTCAACTAGCCTAACTTAAAGTTAATTTTAAGCTCCCCATCAATTTATGAGTATGTTGAGTGTAAGAGGAATGGTGGGCAGTGGGTGCTGTTGTATCTAATTTAATAATTATTAAGAGATTGAATGGTTTTCTTTGTAATTCTTATTTATTATTCGTTTGAGATAAATGTTTTGAAAATTGAAGAAAATTAAGAGGGATTTTTTATTTTTATTTTACAAAATTAAATAATAAAGGAGGGCTCCCATACAACAAACGTAATTTTTAAGCAATTTGTTACTCGATCTTAATAAACAGGTAGAAACTTATAAAGTATTTAAGTATACATACATCAAACGTGATTTTCTTTTATAAATGTTGGTACGGAACCCTTCGTGCGCGAGTCCAACTCGCACTTGCCCAATTTTTCTTATTTATTTTAGCAAACAGTACATAGCGGCGATGATGGCTATCAGTTGATTTGTAATAGTACAATAAATGAGGAGATGGATACCCCAGAATAATTTCGGCTACTTTTTCAGATCAAGTAACATCTCATTTATATTGTATATTAATACTTTCAACCGACTTCAAAACGGAGGCGGTTCACAATTCAGTTGTATTATTTTTTCATATTTTTTAATGTTTGTTACCTAACTAATGCATCATTTATGGACCGATTTGGATTTATTTTTATTTCATAGGATATAATGATATTACTTCCAGCTTGGTCTCATAGAAAGTTTTCCGAAATCGGTTCTGTATTTTGGATTTTATAACAGAATAACTAGAATTAGTATTTATTGTAATCTAAGTAGGTAAATGAGATTGCATGTTTCTACGACTGTTTGAAGTCGGCTTTTTTTAACAACAACAATGGAATCTAAGTACCTGGAATTATTACATTCAAACATCAAAATACGTTAGCCAAAATAATTCTGTATTACGATCATACAATTTATTAGTCAAAGTATCAATTTGTTTTGTCTCCGTGAGTTCACTGCAAGGTAGATTTTGTTGGGCTACACAGACGCACACATTGACACCTCGATCGCGTTGCCCGCGCGCTTGGCGTAAAATACCTATTCACGCACTCCGTGAATTTTGGAACGGCCTCTTAAAAATATCACAATAGATGGCACTACATCTAACAACATAGAATATATGCGCAGTAAAAATGCATAACTTGAAAGAATTTTTGTTTTCTACCACATTCACACAACACCATTTAGTCCCAAACTAAGCAGAGCTTGTACTATGGGTACTAGACAATGGATAAACATACATATATATTTTTTTTGTAAATACATTATTATACATAAAAACACCCAGACCAAGACAAACATCCATGTTCATGCACACAAATGTTTGACTTGAGCGGGAATCGAACCCGCGACCTTCGGCGTAGCAGTCGCTTACACTCCCGCTGTGCCAACCGGTCGTCAAAAATTTTACTTGATTTATCAAGTTTATATAATAAAAATAACTGCTGTTCATTATTTTTATGTTTTACTTCAAACTTAAATTCGAAAAGTCGTTGGTGCGCGCCGTTGATTCATACCCGATACCATCTGAAAGGCAGTCTGTTGATATTTTCACCAATCTATCGCTGAATACAATTATTTTTATCTATCATCATCATCAGTCTTTAACCGTCCACTGCTGGATTAGGTCTCTCCTTTTAACGGATGAATTGGCTTACTATGGCGCACGCTGGTGAAACGGATTGGTATTATTGGGATATGTCTCTTTTTTTTCTTTGTTTTTATCTATACAATTTCTTAAATATGTCATCATCAGCCTTTAACAGTCCACTGCTAGACTAGGCCTCTCCTTTGAAAGGAGGAATTGGCCTTCTATACCACGCTGGCCAAACGGGTTGGTATAGGGTTTGTATCAAGTTTTCCTTCTCTTACAGTGCTGTTCTCTGCATAATATGCTCCCTCTGTCGGCTCTTACGATACCCATGGGATGATATGGGGTGGTGACATTCCTTATTCTTAATCCGTCACCACACGGACAAAAATATGTATTTTAATATATTTTTACCGTGTGGTTGACGGCATAGAATACAAGTGTCACCACCCCCTATCTTCCCGTGGGTGTCGTAAGAGGCGACTAAGGGATAACACGATGCAAATACCATCTTTGCGTAGAGACGGAAAACTCGACATCAAACCCTATACGACTGCCTCGTTGGTCTCGCGGCATAAATGTGCGCGTGGGATCGGGAGGTCCCAGGTTCGATTCCTGGGTCGGGCAGTGTTATTGGGTTTTTCTGTCACGAAATTCTCAGTAGCAGCACGGAGTCTGGAAATGTGCCCGGTACGGCAATAGGCTCGCCCCTTATTACGTGGAACTAAAGTATATCTGGCGAAAAGTGGGTGTAGAAATACACCTCTGCCTACCCCTTCGGGGATAAAAGGCGTGACGATATGTATGTATGTATGTATATATATATTTTTACTTTTCCAGATAGTGGCAAGATGGTGGACATATCAAACACGATGTCTCCTGGTTCCACAAGCATCCTGGACGTGAGATCTGACGTGATCCTCTCCACATACTCCAACCTGACCACTCCTGGACAGGTAAACATACTGACGTATATACAATTATACATGCTAACAGTCGACTGAAAGTAAACTATTTATAAAACTAGATAATATACTGAGTGTAAGGAACTGGGTAGAAGGATTAGAACCCTATACCCTCTACATGGCAGTCTGTTGGTATCACAACTAGGCTGTCGCTGCTACTATATGGGCACACTACATTTTTTTTATACACTCACGCCTGTATCCTCGAAGGGATAGACAAAGGTGTAATATTACACCCACATTTCACCATGAATTTTTAGGTCCCACGTAAGGGGGGCGAGTCTATTACCGCTACCAAGGACATTACCAGACTCGGTGCTGCTACTGAGAATTCGGAAATAACTCATACTTTTGCCCGACCCGGGATCGAACCCGGGAAGTCCGATCAGCAGCCGCATACGCTATCCACTTGACCACGGAGGCAGTGTACAGTATGTAAATAAATAAAACTAAATGAAATCCATGTTTTTGTGCAGTTGTTCGTGGCAAAACTACCGGCGGTCGGGAGCGAATCTAACATCGCGTGGCAAAGAGTGAAAACTAACGAGATGCCCGATTTCCTCTTCAACTCTAACTTGGAATACTTGGAGTTGGAGCATGCTGACTCTAAAGATCCAATCAGTAAGTAAATCACCTTGGAAGAAGTCAAAGTCCAAAATTTATTCATCTAGGACACTAAGTGACGCTTATGAACGTCAAAATCGAAGTTAACTGACTGTAAAGATCCTATCAGTAAGTAAATCACCTTCGAAGAAGTCAAAGTCAAAATCATTTATTCATCTAGGACACAAAGTGACGCATATGGACGTCAAAATTGAAGTTAATTACTTAATGATTCTACATTTACATTTACTGCTACGTTCGCAATGCATTAGGCAGAACCACGATAAAGAACGGGCAATGAAACTCATGGCCACTCTTTTTAATCGCCAAATTCGAATCGGAATAAGGTGTGGCGTTCCTCCAACTAGAGGGAGTGGGTGGCTGGGTGATCACCCAGCCTGGTTAGAGGATCCTTGATGATTGGACTGACAGTCCACCAGACACGATCGTGTCTGGTGGACTGTCAGTCCGACGGACGTATTTCAGATGTTGTATACCTACTTATATACGGATCGGGGCGCGAACTTGAAGATTGGGCACAGGACCAACGGCTTTGCGAGGGGTGTGACACCGCCATCTTCCGAACTTCTTTGGATACTGCCTAACAGATAAACCCTATATCACTTTTTATTCGACCCGGGAATTGAACCCTAGACCTCATGATCCGCATTCGCTTACACTACCGCAGGACCACAGAGGCAATCATATTAAGTAAATACTTGCCCAATTGACCGAAAACCGCTCTAAAACAAACATAATTATGTAAAGTTTTCGCCAAACTTCTAGTGCTCTCTGTAAGTAGTGTAAGTTGAACCATGCAGGTGTTTGCGCAGGTACAGTCAAACAGAAAATCTTTACAAAAAATATATATTTCAATATACCTACATATTTTTGTTACCATGACAAATAAATTAACCTATTAGTTTATTGTGACAGCAAAGTAATGAATCAAATGTGAACCAAGGACTAATATTTAGGCAAAAAGATACATAAAACTAAACATATAATGTTTTCTACGTACATTCATCCCCATTTTCCTTATCGATTTACGGTAGAGGTGAGGAATATTCTTGGTGGATGACAAACAATTAAACATAATAGTTAGTGAATATCATAGACGTGTAAGAGTATATAGGTAAGTATAAAATAACAATCGACAAATGTAACTAAAACAACAACAAGCGAATAAAAACACAACATTAGCATATCAAATAAATAATTTAAAATTGCGTGGCGCGTTTCTTAGTGACTGTACTTTACGGAAGATTCGAACACAAATTCAAATTTCAAATGCAATAGAACATATTATTCGAATGCAACCAATCATAGCCGAATGCGTCACGGTACCAATCGTGAAGTCCCCTCCCGCTACCCGCCCCCGTCCCGCTGACACCTAATTTTCGATAACTGCGCAGCTAAACGCAGCAACTTCAGAGGGAACTCGAAATTTGGCGATACCTATACAAACTTCATCATACAGCCTTTCGCTAGACCGCTTCTCCTAATTTGCATTGTGAGTAGGAGGCTAACTAAATGAACATCAAAATTTAACTTGATTATGCTTGAGTATTATGTACAGTAAATATATACAAGTAACATAGAAGGTATAACAGTTGCAGCACCTTACAAAAGTTTAATTGTTATGTATTATTAAAAACCTGGCGATGAAAAAGAGTGACCGTGAGTTTTATTGCCCGTTCTTTCTCATGGTTCTACGCCCTTGCTTTGCGAACGTGGCAGTAAATTTAAATGTAGAAGCATACAGTAATAATGTTTTAAATTTGACGTTCATAAGTGTCACTTTGTGATCTAAATGAATAAAGGATTTTGAGTTTGAGTCAATACGAGGAATTCTGACCAGAAATTCTTGTTTCACGTCTTGGTGTTTTGTGTCCCTTATTTGAATGTTGGTACACTAAAGAATTGTGTGATAAGAGAGTGTTTTGGTGTAAAAGAAGATGTAGTGACAAGCATCGAGAAAGGAATGCTAAGGTGGTTTGGGCACATGGAGAGGATGGATGACGAAAGACTGAGCAAGCAGATATATAAGGCAAGTGTGAATGGGACAGGACGAAGGGGAAGGCCAAGACGGACGTTCTCTGACCAGGGGGGCGATTCAGAATCGTTCGATATCTCATTTGACATTCGATTCCGTTAATTGTCAAACGGGCCACCTCATTTTTTGTCAAAACTATCGCATTTCCTATCAATTTTATGCATTCAGTATGAAGTAAATTAATAAATAAACCGAATTCAATGAATATTTGTCCAAAATAACTGATAGGCGGCTAAAAGCCAAGGACAATAATTTGACATATCGTACGATTACTTGTCGTGACATTCTGAATCGGCCTGCTGATCGGAGACATCCTAACACAGGTTAAAAAGTACCCTAAACAGAAGAGCATGCATGAGGAATTTGATGGAATGAAACAAGAGAGATATGTCAGGATCATTGCAAATGGCGTTCCGTAGTCTCTGCCTTCCCCTCCGGGAAGGATTCCGGGCAAATTTATTCCTTATCGTTTTCTTTTACTAATAATATAAGACTAAACAGTTAACCATAATAAAATTACTTCCTTTTTTTCCTTGAAACACGCCTTTCTTTTCTTAAGCAGTAATATGTTCTTTTCTCAGAGTCGTTCAACGCTATATACTTCGCTCCGTCTAATGCTAAGAAGTTGCCTCTGATAGTTTGGCCGCATGGAGGACCACACTCGAACTTCGTCAACGCTTACTCGCTTGAAGCGGCTCTCTTCAATAAGCTTGGTAAGTTATAAGCATAATACGTTTATTAGTAAAAACAGCGGCGATAGCCTAGTGGTGTGCGTAACGAACTTACGAGGCGATGGTCTCGGGTTCGATCTCCAGTTACCCCGGGCACACACCTCTGACTTTCCGAAGTTATGTGTGTATTAAAAATGTTATTGCTCGCTTAAAAATGTGCCCGGTAGATGGCAATAGGCTCGCCCCCTGTTACATTGGGACCGAAATATAACTGGCGAAGTGTGGGTGTGTAATACACCTCTGCTTACCACTTCGGGGATTAAGACGTGAAGTTATTGTATGTTTTATGTTATGTAGTTTTTGCGTGAATGAGTTACAAACATTCTTACGTCCATCCTCACAAACTTTCACGTTTATGATTGAAGTAGTAAGATTGTCACTACGATCAGACAGCCTTTTTATGGCATACTAGCTGTTGCCCGCGGTTTCACCCGCGTCCTGAGGGAACAACTTCGCGTACCCGGTTATTTTTAGCCTAAGTTACTCCTTGGTACGTCAGCTATCCGCCAATGAAAGTCCCGTCAAAATCGGTCCAGCCGTTCCAGAGATTAACGAGAACAAACACAGAGACAGACAAAAATTGTAAAAAATGTCATATCGGTATATGTACCGTGTATACATCCATATGCATTTAGTAAAAAGCGGTTATTTTAATATTACAAACAGACACTCCAATTTTATTTATGTGTATAGATTAATGAGAAACGCGGAGGTAGTCGAATGGTTGAGGTATTGGTATTTTACAAGATCGTGGGTTTGATATGCACTCCTATTTCAAGTATTAAGCTGTATAAGCAGAGAAGATAAAGTATACACATCATAACAGCCGAAAGAACGTCCACCGCTGGACATAGGCCTACCCCAAGGCTCACATAGACTAATCTTGGGCCACCCGCATCCATCCACCGTACGCTATACACGCCATTTCCTGCCTCGTACGACCAAACTGTGGAACAAGCTATCTGCAGGGATATTTCCAAATCAATAGACTTGTGTCCTAAAATGTTATTAGCGATTGATTCGTCCCTTTATTAGATGTTAAACTGAAATACCTTATTTTTCCTCCAAAAATTGATCAGCAACATTACTAATTACGGCTTTTTAAAAACCTTTTTGAATTTGACACGAAAACGCTGTAAACCATAATGGCGGTTGAGTGATATGTGATATCACAAAGTGCAACAAAACAAACCGTGAATGAAGTCTGGTCTGATGTACCCACTTTTATTTTGTTATATTCGATTTGACAGGTAGAAAGTTTCGACGTTTTAGTTGTAATTACTACTAAAACGTTAACAACATGAATGGCGGACGTACTGTTTGACGTAATGCTCTCTGATTGGTGTTCACTGTCACAAGAATAAATACATTATTTTTAGTTTTAGAATCCTAAAAATAACGTTAATCTTACCTTGTTATAATAAATAATAAACTTTATTGACATTTTAAAATCATTTTTATTCAGATTTATTCTTAGTGGACATAAGCCTATTCCACATTGGAACCTTTAAGACGCGTACGCAGACCTTTAAGCGTGAATATTCTTGTTTGAAAGGTCAACGCATTTGTGATCCTTCGGTTATTGCAGGTATCTATGGGCGGCGGTAATAACTTACCATCAGGTGACCCGCTTGCTCTTCTACGCAATAAAAAAGAAGAAGCAACGCATTGTGTTGCCAATCCAGTGAATAATCTACAGAATTTAAACATATTTAAACAAGAATGAGAGATGATTTTGTCTGTCAACGGCGTCAACCCGTTGCTTTGTTTGGGTCCTAGTCTTTTGGATTGCGTGGTAGTGTGATGTGTCCCTTTATCGTAAGGTTTTAATTGTTGTTCTTTATTTATTTTGGTTTTTGTATGTTATTATTGTGCGATGTATATACATATAAACATATTTTCTTTCTTCTTAGATAAGAATTTTTTATTTGGTTATGTTCGTAACGCCTGCTAAGCATGTTTGATCCAAGTGATCATTATTTTTTAACAAAATGGTGCCTGCACATCTTAAGACCATTTCTTTTCTGTAAATGAATGGACCTATATTGGTTAATGGATGCCCATCGCAAAATTTACACGGTACAGTCAAAATAAAATTTCCTTTGCAGGTTTTGCGTCACTGCAAATCAATTATAGAGGCTCAACAGGCATGGGGGAGGCTACAGTCAACTGCCTGTTAAAATACGTAGGCGATTATGACGTGAAAGACTGTAAACTAGCCACAGACGAAGTGGTGAGAAACCAACCCATAGACGAGAAGAATCTATGCCTTTTCGGTGGGTCCCATGGTGGGTTTTTAGTGACGCATCTTAGTGGACAATACCCTGATACGTATAGCGTTGTCGTAAGCAGAAATCCTGTGACTGATATCGCCAGTATGTTCAATTCTACGGATATTGCTGATTGGTAAGTCTGTGTGGTTTTTATTTGACGAAAAAAGGAGATAAAAATGTTAATTATCGCTGACTTAATAATGTGCCCGATAGATGGCAATTGGCTCGCCCCTTATTACATTGGGACCGAAAAATAACTGGCGAAGTGTGGGTGTGTAATATACATCTACCTACCCGCTCGGGGATAAAAGCGTGAAGTTATGATAAAAAGAGGGGTGTTTAATGAATGTTTGTGTGTCTGCCTGCAGAAACGATTGGACTGATTGAAACGATTTTTTTTCTGATAGATGACTTGATAGAGATGATTTTTTGTTATTGAAGGTTACTTAATTAATATTTTTTTATTTTATCATTATTATGATCGCTATTTTATTTTGTGGATCGCGTTTGAAACTCCAAAAAGTGTAGCGAGGTAACAAAACTTGCCATAAACAAATACATTTGCGGTTAATACTAAATTTATTCATTAAACGCGTATATGCAATGCTAAATAAAAAGCCAAATACATTTTTTTCTACTTTTCCTAGTCTGGACCAGAATTTTATTAACAACCCATTCGCGATTTATTTTTTAAAATGCAAAATTTTATATAAAATACTTTTCATCCAATAGCTCGAAGGTCGGATCAGTGAAGGTCGCTTTTCTACGGATCTTAGACTATAGAGGCTCATAATTTTGATACTAGTAGTTTTCTATTTTGTCTTTGTACTTTTGAATTGTATCGAATATATATCTATCCTTCCTCCTAGTTTGAAATGGATTCCAAATGGTATATGTCTACATCTTGACTATACACCTAAATATTTCCAAACTGTCTAAGCTACTCGTATGTTATACAGCATTTGCTTTTCTATAAATATTAATCTTGTATAAAAATGGCCGTGTGGTGACGGATTAAGAATACGGAATGTCACCATCCCATATCATTCCATGGGTGCCGTAAGAGCCGACAGAGGGAGCATATTATGCAGAGAACAGCACTGTAAGAGGAGGAAAACTTGATACAAACCCTATACCAACCCGTTTGGCCAGCGTGGTATAGTAGGCCAATTCCTCCTTTCAAAGGAGAGGCCTAGGCCAGCAGTGGACTGTAAAAGGCTGATGACAAACAGTAACAACGATTCATACTAATCCTTCCAGCTGCGCTAAATTCTGTAGTGTGGAGGAATATGGTGTGGTGTTCCTCCAACCAGAGAGAGGATGTTTTGACCAGGCTAGGTGATTGTGCCTGGTGGACTGCAGTCTGACGAACGTATTTGACAGTTGTATATACAGGTTGTAAAAAGACCCTTAACGAAAACTGAAATCCCATGTTGTACCAATCACTACGCACATTTTTTACTTCGGCACCATACCTGGGAAATTACTGGTTCAGGAGATATTGAGGCTCAAAGTTAGTATGGAATTTTTCTAATTAGGTACAAAATCGATGCATTCACCCCACCAATATGTTCTTTAGATTTCCCAAGTTTTATTTTTGCTTAGTATGACTTAGTATAATGTCCAAAACGAGTAGACTTTGGCTTGGTGATGGGTCTTGTGACACTCTGTATAGTCATCACGTGCGCGAACTCTGCTTGCGCGATTCAGGAGTTTACTTCCGTCGTGTCCGATAGATTTCGCGTCGTACGATAGATGGCCTCAGTGGTATGTAGCTACTGCTACACAAGTAACTAGTGGTATGGTGTCCTCAAACCCACGGCCTTTTGACCATTAATGCCTTAACCATCGGACTACCGCCGGTCATAATTAGTCTTATGTCTCTTTCTCTCTCAACCTAACTAGGTTTCGCTACAGCAAGAATAAACTTTCGAGGCTCGACGGGCCAAGGAGATTCTGTCGTACGCTGTTTACTGTCCAACGTAGGGGACTATGACGTCAGAGACTGTCATCTCACTCTAACTACCTTGCTGGAAAGGGACAGAAAATTGAACGATGTGTTCCTTTACGGAGGCAGTTACGGTGGTTTTGTAGTGGGACATATGGCCGGTCTATACCCTGATAGGTTCAGAGCTATGGCCATGAGAAACCCTCTGATAGATCTAGCAACTAAAGGACATTATGCTGATAATTCTGATGGGTGAGTCTTTTTAAATGCTGTTTTACAAATATGGTGATCATAGAACACATACAATACCGCGCGGAAACGGTTATGCGGGTGCGCGTTATTTATTTCGCTACTAAACATATAGCCATTATGTTAGCAGGACCTACACTGAGTCAGGTTTCTCTTAGTATCTCTTCATATACATATTTCATTGTCACGTACTTATGTGGCACAACCGTGGATCTGTAAGAAAATGATGGTCCGATCGCATTATTTTTAACCGCTGTCTGAGGAACTCAGCAAACGATAGAAAGAGAAAAATCATAGGTGAAACTGTTTTATAGAGGTTTATGGAGGAACAAGGTGTAGTGTTCCTCCATCTAGAGGGAGGATCCTCTGAGTCTAGGTGATCGTGCCTGGTGCACTGCAGTCCGACGAAAGTACTTTGGAACTTGTAAATATGGTACACGCGTGTGAGAACGTCGTTTGCGCGATTCAGGATTTTAGTTCCGTCGTGTTCATTAGATGTCGCCGTGTTGGTTGTCTTCGCCGTCGTTCGCTAGATGGCCTCAGTGGTGTTTAGCTCTCCTTCTGGATGTTTCGCTATTGTTGCTCTAGACATAGTAACAACTGAAGCACGTAGTTATAAACTATACACTCAAATGACCTCTCTTTAGCGCTTGCGGACATGTTACGGCTCAAATTCGCCGGTCGAATTTCGTTTCGCAACAGAATTTACAAAGAAACGAAAATTGCTGAAAACCTAGTAATTGAGTGCTTTAATAGGTAGTGCGAGTTCTTGCGTTAAACGTAGTTCCATGAGTTTCTGTTAGATGTCGCCAGTGGTGGTTGTCTTCACCTTTGTACGATAGATGGCATTAGTTATAAATGACTTTCGCTGCAGTATTTATCTTTCTGAACGTAAAATTATCAACAATTAAATAGTTGTTCCGAATCTGGGTGTACTTTTGTATCTATGATATTATGATTGTGATATGTTATCGAGGCGTAGAAAGGGGGGGTGGCGGGGGCGGTCCGCCCCGTGTGCCACCCTTTTTGGGGTGCCACCCATCCAAAAAAGGGGTGGCAACCAAAACTCAACTAAGAACAATGTATAAAAACTTAAGCACTTACTCACCCAAGCCAGCTACGCCACTGTATGTTATACAACTATAAACATGTGGTATTGTAATACTGACTTGTTGGTGTAGTGGTTAGTCATCCTTGGTGATAAGCCGAAAGTTGTAGGTTCGATTCCTACCCAGGACAACGATCCGTTCGAATCACAACAATATTTTTTTGTATCTCCATAATATAAAGTACCTACAGATGGTACTTTATATATAGCTCGTGGTCTGCATGGCTTGGATTTGGACAGTTTTCAAAAATTTTATATTAACAGGGCGAGGCTCTTTTCGCTTATTAACTAATAATAATCGTCTTATTTTCATTTTTCTTCTTTTAAATAAGGTTTACAAAGTATAATTTTGTGTGTTGTTCGTATTTGTGTCTTTTATCAAATAACGTGTGTGTGAACATATTATGTGTGTATGAGTGCATGCGCGTCCGTGTGTCTGCGTGAGTGTGAGTACGCGCGTATGTGTGAGTGAGTGTGTATGCGGATATACGCGCGAACGTACGTTCCTAATGAAATGACAAAACAATGATTCTACTTGATGGGAGTAAATGAAGCAAGAGAGATTGGGATCGTTGCAAATGGCGTTCCATTGTGTCAGCCCACCCCTTCGGGAAACAGGCGTGAGTCTATTAATGTAGGTATATAATTATGTATTATTTTTATTTACTTTTCTCCCGTACTCACTATCTTTACTTCCACCAGGTGTGCGGTAGAAGCCGGCTACACATTCACAGAACAGGGTCCGATATCTGAGGACCAGTTGCTAGCCATGCGACGTCGCTCGCCTCTAGCCCACGTGCATCTAGTGCGGGCCCCCACTGCGCTCATGTTGGGCTCCGCGGACAAGCGGGTCCCGCACTATCAGGGGCTCGAGTACGCCAGGAGACTGAAGGCTAACGGGGTGCCAACCAGGTGAGACAAGTGAAAATGGACTATAGGGGAAAGTGGTTGCCCTTCGTACACTTTTTACATTTTATTTTTTTACTTTGCAATCAAATGACGAAATTACCTAGTTTATGTACCTAAGTATAACAAATATATTGTAGTTTGTTCCAAAAAAAGTCCGAAACTATTATGTCAAAAGGTTAAAGGGTTATAGCCATTTTTCTACGATAAGATATTTGTACGAACGTACCCCCTGCATGGGGTACGTTCGTACAGTAGGTGGGGTACTTTCTTACGCCATGGGGTACATTCATACAGGGTTATTAAAAAGTAAATTAAAGTCCTTAAATTTTCATTAATTATTATAAAAATATTTATTTATCAAATAACTAACTTAATAATATGTGACTTGACTCATAGCCGTTAAATTTTCTTTAGAAAAATAAAAAATTAAAACGTTCATCCTTAGTTCACTTATTGATAATTCTAAAACGTTATTTAGCACGTTTTACTTGCGATAAATAATACATTTAAGGCATAAATATCTCGGTGTTTGCCAACGTTTCGGACGACTTGCTTCAGCCGTGGTCACGGCGGGACTGGTGAGCTCAGCGCCCTTTAAGATTTTTTTTACCGCACTGATGTCCGTACTTCGACACACTACACTAATGACGTCCAGACACTGTTGAGTTGTATCATTGCAGCGGTCTTTACACTTATTTATGACAGTATTCCAAGTTGTTGATAATCTAAATCCATCCGCCCGGTTGAAAGTTTTGTGTTTTTTTAATTTCAACCGCTTCACGTACTATCCTGGAGTAATAGTGACTTTCGGCGGATAAGGCCTGTGGTTGTAGTAGTTCTATCCAGTGGTTTCACTTCAATAAATGTTCAGCTATAGCAGACTTATGTACTTGTCGATTTTTCACAGCTACGATATGTTCTTTGACCCTTTCCGCAATTGTTCGCTTGGTCTGTCCGATATAGGAACTACCACACCTGCAATCGACCTTGTAGACGCCAGGTGTTTGAAAAGGAATGGTATCCTTTGGGCTGCGCTGATTGTGTGCTATCTTTTAATAAGAATAGAATAAGAATAAGAATGTTTATTTGCGAGAAACATGGTTTTTTGTTTGGAGAGCAATATACTGAACAGCATGTCTCATCGTTGCCGGAGTGCAAAATTACAAGTGTTGAAATATAAATTATTTTAAAGTTCACTAGCTCTCAAAAAAATTGAAAGGTTAAACAATGTCAAAAATTAAATGTAATAAATGAAGATAAAACACAAAGCGGACTATATACAGTCTTGATGGAGTATTTCTTGAGTACTGTTAATTCCGACTTTGTCCATTACACCTTTTAGATAATTGGGGGCACATTCGTACGCGTACGAATGTGCCCGCTGTCTGGCTGTCCGAATGTACCCCATGCCTTTATACAAAGTTAAAATACAACTTTATACAAACTCTAATTAAGTTTGAGAAATATAACAATAAAAGCTCAAAATAAACAATGTTAACATTAATCAATCATCACCACTTTGTCAAAAACATAATAATTTTACTTACAATTACGAACTGAAGGTAGGTATAAAATTTACTCACCGCGCGCGAAAACACGTTACGTTTTGTCAACTGCGGAACCGTAGTGCGACTCGCGCGACACTCCGCTAGCAACATTGCGGCCGATATGTCTATGCACACAAGCAAAGGCGTGTTTGTGTGACCTTTAGTTTTTCTGATAAACTAGCTGTACGAATGTGCCCCGCGTACGAAGGGTGACCACTTTCCCCTATGTTTGTGGAGTAAGGTTCAATATAGGAGGAACAGCTACCGCCAATGGGGTTAATGGGGTACCAACCAGGTGAAACAAGTGAAAATAGACTTTAGGTTAATGGAGTAAGGTTCAATTTCGGAGAAACAGCTACAAGTAGCCGAGGAGTCTGAAGGCTAACGGAGGAGTACAAACCAGGTGAGACAAATAAAAATAGACTATAGATTGATGCAGTATAAGGTCCAATATCGAAAGAACAGTACGCGAAACGAGACTGAAGGCTAACAGGGTGCCGACCAGGTGAGATAAAGGAAAATGAACTATAGGTCGATAGAGTTAGGTCCAATACCGGAGGAACAGCTATGAGTAGCAGAGAAGACTGAAGGCTCATGGTGTGTCGTCCAGGTTATATATAGATAAGTTAAAGTCGACTATAGGTTGATGGAATAAGGTACAATATCGAAAGACTAGCTACCGGTACAAGTTTTTTTTTTTTTTTTTTTTTTTTTTTTTTTTTTTTTTTTTTTTACATTCACACAACACCATCTAGTCCCAAACTAAGCAGAGCTTGTACTATGGGTACTAGATAATGGATAAACATACATATATACTTTTTTTTTGTAAATACATACATATTATACATAGAAAAACCCAGACCAAGACAAACATCCATGTTCATGCACACAAATGTTTGACTTGAGCGGGAATCGAACCCGCGACCTTCGGCATAGCAGTCGCTTACACTCCCGCTACACCAACCGGTCGTCGAAGATCTGAGGAAACTTTAAATGAAAGTTGTACCTAAATATTATTTATTTCGTAATATTATCTTGCCACGATTGACTCTATTTATAGCTGCGATCGGCCAGTCTATCACAATCGACCGGTTAGCAATCCCTGAAGTAGACCATATGTTTGTGTAGTAAAATCCAATATTGGAGGCCCAGGCGAAGGATAACAGGGTGGCGACTATGTAATGCAAGTTATATTAGACTATAGGTTCATGGAGTAAGGTGTAATATTGAAGACCGATGTACGCGGGCAGACTAAAGGCCAACGGGGTACCAACCAGGTGAGACAAGTGAAAATAGACTAAGTATATGTTTGTGGAATAAGGGCTATATCGGAGGAACAGCTGTGAGTACGCGAGGAGACTGAAGGCTATCGGGGTAGCAACCAGGTGTGACATGTTAAAGTAGACTTTATTTTTGTGGAGTAAGGTCCATTATTGAAGGAACCGCTACCGGCACAAGAGAATGCGAAAAGGCTAAAGGCTAATACGTGAATTTAACAGGTAGTAGAGCCTTGCTGATTTAAGCATGAATGGGCCGGCTCGACTGGGGAAGTACTACCCTCTCACAGAAAATCGACGTAAATTAACAGTACTTAAACTGTTGCGTTTCGTTCGGTGAGTGAGAGTGCCGGAGGCCTTATCCCCTTTCCTTCTCCCTCATCCCACTCCTCATCCTATCCCTTTTCCCAACCCCAAGGGGCGGCAACGAACTTGTGACTCCTGTGGTGTTGCTTGTGTCCATGGGCGGCAGTACTTGCTTACCATCAGGCGATCCGTCTGCTCGTTTGCCGCCTATTACTAAAAAAAAAAGTGAGGCAAGTTAAAGTAGACTATACGGTCATAGACACAAGGACTGAGTACGAATATGATTCCTACTATTCTTGACTTGACCGGGGCCGCTTCAAAGCACCGTAGTACTCTAAAGGCAATGCCACAATAAGCAATCATTCATCCAATTCGCGACCTCTGGAAACGTTGCTTAACTTTTCCGATACAATATGCAAGACAAGTCTCGTAATTAACTAAATCCCATTGTTTCAGAATATACATGTACGACGACAATCACTCATTGTCGTCGCCGCCCGCTGAGATGGACAACCTCATCAACAGCGCCCACTGGTTCATGCAGCATCTACGATAATAACTCCTCTACATAAAATAACGGCATGGCAGTGTACCGGCACCGCAACAGCACGGCACTGTCTCGAAGTTGTAACGGCAAGCGCATTGACTAACCATTGGCATTTCCTATTACCGTTTTAAAAATATATGCGATTGTATGATAGAAAATGATAAGTTAATCGCTGGATTAGAGCCGTGCCGTTGCAGTGGTTGTATAATGTGTCACAATGGCGGATCCAGGAGGAGGGCTAAGAGGTCAGAGTCTCCCACAAAAGTAGCAGTTTCTTTTCAAAGACAATTTTTCTAGTGTTTCCTTGGTTTAAACCTACATTCACCAGGTTGAAAGTCTCCCACCTCTAAAAAAACAATAGTTCCTCTCTAAACAAATTCCTGGATCCGCCACTGATGTGCCATGACCCTTAGTGTCGTGGGTCGTCACAGGTTAACCCACCTTAGAGCTTAGGTGTCACCTCGACTCGATCAGCGTTCTGCTCTCTGATTGGCCCGCTTCACGTTCAGAATCTTCTAGAACTCGAAGTGAGCCAATCAATATGCAGAACGCCAATCGATTCGAATTGATACCTCATGTGGCCAAACTTGTACTAACTCTCAAACTATTTCGGAGGTTGTTCATTGAATACAGTACATTTTTTATATATATTTTTATACGTTTAAATAAATCAGATAAATGTATTACCAGTGTTTTCTTAACATAATTACCTCAGCTTCAGCACCAGTCTAGATATTTTAGCCACAAGTGCATTGCCCGTCTGAATGGGAAAAGGAATAGAAAGAGGAGCCAGATGAGAGAGAAGCATAAGAAGAGAGGACCTCCGGTATTCTCACTCACAGAAAAAAAGTAACTGTAGATACTGTGGGTTACTTTACTTTGATGTTCTGTGCCAGTGCCAATCACAGCACTTCCCCGGTCGAGACACCCATTCATTCTGAAATCAGCAAATTCAAATTCAAATTCAAAATTCAAATTCAAAATTCTTTATTTGTCGAACATAGGTAAATAGATGTTACATAGTTTATACATTATATAGATTCTCTATGTCTTGCCGTTTAAGGCGTACAAATACTTATTTATAAAGACGAAATACACATAGTCAGATTTGCAAGGCTTTACTACCCCTAGACGAGAGATTAACGGAGCGCTTCCAAAATAAAAATGGCGTAATGGTTTAAGCTGCTGCCTGGCCGCTTAACTAAGTACTGCGCCGAGTGTTGTGGGTTCGACCCCCACTAACGACCCGACCTCAACTACACAATCGAGGAATTGTTGGTTTACATCTGAGTGTTCTTTATGGTGGTAAAATCACCCGCGATAGAGAATTGATTTCTAGTGAGGTTGTTGTCTTTCTTAAACCATATTATTTACTTATAAATGACATATTATTTACTCTGCATAAAAAATGTACTTACCAGGAGAAATAAAATATCAGTTCAAGCATACCGCTCAGACAAGTGACAGAGCATAAAAACACATTAGACATAAATAAATCGATACTCAGTAGGTCGTGAGCCAATATTTTTATTAGGGGGTGAGAGTAGGGGACGCATGGTGCAACGGTACAGCGCGTTAAAAACAAAGTGCCAATAAAAAAGCGGTGAAATTACACGACTAGCCAATCATCCGAGTTGTACACAGTGCAGGGGAAACAGAAGGTAAGGTATGTTGCTGTTTGTGTATTTACTTATGAGAAACGACAGAAACGCGAGTTATGGTACATATTCAGAACAGAGTGCGTGCCTACGCGCTTCAAGCTCGGTACACACCAGTAGGTACCGATGCGTGTAGCTATTCTAAATCTAAATAAATCTATAAATAGTAAGAACTCAATTTTGTAGCACGCGGCGATATATTACACACAGATATTTAGGTAGCTAGGTTTTTATGCTTTAGTTTTTACGCCAGCTGAGCCTACCTATGATCTATTACTGCCTAGCAGATTCTGGTGTAGCGACAAAGTAGGTGTACCTATTGCTAAAGTACCTACTATATCAACATTTTCTCAAAAAAGCTCAAAATGAAGAATGAATGATAACTAGGTAACGCTTGTGAAGAGGAGATGAAGGTTCAGGCGATAGCCCAACTATTAACTATGCATTACGTACGCTCCATTCAATCGCAGGAGTCCAATATGAATTTACCCGGGGGCAGAACCAAGAGGACGAAGGGGGCAACGAGGCTTAGGGCTCCTAGGCACTATGCGGTTAGCCGGTATGCGGCTAACAGCAAATACCGCAATCAAAAATTTGTACTAGAACAACAAACAACAAAGGCCGGCAGCTGCAACGCAGTGTGAATAAAAACTACTTTCTCATACAAATTTCTGACTGCCGTTAGCAACACGGCTGGCCGCATTCCGGCTAACCGCATAGTGCGTAGGAGTACGGAGCTCATGGGCTCCTTGATGAGTCCCATGACAATTAATAACATAAAGTGTGCTTGTCCTTTACAAAACCTAGGCAATGAATTGACATAGAACCGCAGTCCTTAAGCATTTCGTGTGCCGGTTCCAGGATTCCAGAAGTGGGATGCCCCCAGTTTTGTTCGTAGTTGGCGGCGCGTGTGCGTTTCGATGGCGTGGCCATGACTTTTTTTTTTTTAAATATGACATGATTTTGTAAAAATCTCGACAACAGATGCAGGAGTAGCGTTACTTAAACACATATTCAGTGCATGGGAGAATGCCCAAAATGCTATTGGTGTGTTTTGCGACCTTTCGAAAGCATTCGATTGTGTCTGCCATGAAACGCTCTTATACAAACTTAGACATTACGGCGTACAGACTAAAGCATTGGAAGTCATTAAGTCATACTTAAGTGACAGAATCCAATGTGTTCAAATAAACGGCTCAAAATCCAGTGGCTTACCTGTTGATTTAGGAGTGCCGCAAGGCAGCATCCTAGGGCCTTTCTTGTTTCTTGTTTACATAAACGATTTAGCTTTTTACTTGAAAAACATTTGTGACGTTGTACTGTTTGCTGACGATACTTCTTTGATATTCAAAGTAGATAGAAATAAGGAACATTTTAACGAAATAAACTGCGCTCATTCAAGTAACTAAATGGTTTAATGTAAACAATCTAGTACTGAACGCCAAAAAAAACAAAATGTATTAAGTTTGCTCTGCCTAATGTCAGAAACCTTGGTCTAGTATAGCTCTAAAGGACGATGTTCTCGAAACATCTGAATCTACATTATTTCTAGGAATAACACTTGATTCGAAATTACAGTGGGGTGCGCACGTTACATATCTCTCAGGGAAACTTAGCTCAGCTGCTTATGCCATTAAGAAGGTTCGTAGGTTGACTGATGTCGATACGGCTACATTGGTTTATTTTAGCTATTTTCATAGTGTTATGTCATATGGCATATTATTATGGGGTAGGGCCGCTGACATCGAAAATATTTTTATATTACAAAAACGGGCAGTTAGGGCCATTTACCAGTTAAAGACAAGTGTCACTTAAAGTGTGACACTTAAAGATAAATTTAAAAATATTGGTATTCTTACTGTAGTATCACAATATATTTATGCCAGTGTTATGCATGTACGACTACATATAAATTCTGACAAAATGAATAGTGACATACACAATATTAATACTAGGAACAGGCACAAATTATGTGTACCATATTTCCGTTTACACAAAACGCATAGCTCTTTTATTGGGCTTAGTACGTGTGGTTGACGGCATAGAATACAAGTGTCACCACCCCCTATCTTCCCGTGGGTGTCGTAAGAGGCGACTAAGGGATAACACGATGCAAATACCATCTTTGCGTAGAGACGGAAAACTCGACATCAAACCCTATGCGACTATCTCGTTGGTCTCGCGGCATAAATGTGCGCTTGGGATCGGGAGGTCCCGGGTTCGATTCCTGGGTCGGGCAGTGTTATTGGGTTTTTCTGTCACGAAATTCTCAGTAGCAGCACGGAGTCTGGAAATGTGCCCGGTACGGCAATAGGCTCGCCCCTTATTACGTGGGACTAAAGTATATCTGGCGAACAGTGGGTGTAGAAATACACCTCTGCCTACCCCTTCGGGGATAAAAGGCGTGACGTTATAACAAAAAAAAAATGTATAATAAGATACCAAGTAATATTTTGGACTTGCCTTTAAGGTCGTTTCAGACAATTGTTAAAAATAATCTTTTGCTAAAGGCATATTATAGTTTAAATGAGTATCTTGACGACAAGTACGCTTGGAAATAAATATTACTTTATTAGGTCAATTTCTTTTTATTATTAGGTCAATAGGCAGTTTTATAGTGTAGTTAATTACCGTATTCTCTTTTATACTACATTTGCATTCTTGTTCTACTCTTTTTATTATAATTTATCGGATTTGTAAGGTGAGGGTAACTCGTGGTCATGAACTGCTAACTAATAGATTGTAAATTGCTGCAGGTTCATATACCATTACTTTTCGGAACATACTGTTCCACCATAGATCAGAACAGTCATGTTCGCGAGTTGCTTACATCAAAAGACGTAAGTGGATGCTCCTGTTTCACCATATTCACTTTGGGAGGCTTACTAAATGAACATAAATTATTGCTTGAGTATGATATCAATAACTATTAACTTTTGCAATAGTAGATAACTCACAATGTGAAACAGTTGCAGCTCCTTACAAATATAACATGTAAAATAATTATACTGGCAGTTAAAAAGAGTGACCACGAGTTTTATTGCCCGTTCTTTCTCGTGGTTCTACCTATTGCATTGCGAACGTGGCAGTAAATGTAAATGTAGAATCATCTAGTAATTAACTTTAATCTTTGACGTTCATAAGCGTCACTTTGTGACCTAAATGAATAAATGGTTTTGAGTTTGAGTTTAAAAATTTGTAAAAGTAGACTCCCAAAACAATAAATTTGTCAAAGCTATGGTTAAAAAGTTATAAGGGTTTGAACGTGGCCGCGCCATTGAAACGCTCCGAACCGCGCGGCCACGGAGATCTTTAAAACTAAGCATTGCAGAGATCTGAAATTTTGGTAAGTAACAGATTGAATTTGTAAAAAATTGTAAAAATATAGAAAAAAATCCTGAGCTTATATTTTAGGAGCTGTAAGACTAATACGTCATTGCCGCGCCATTGAAACGGTGACAAATTTATGCTTTTGGGAGTCTACTTTTACAAAATCTTGTAATCATTTTTTTAAAAAAAACGTCATGGCCGCGCCATCGAAACGGACACGGCGGCGCTGAGGTCGTTCTCCATCTCTCTTGCTCTCCTAGTTAAGATACACCGTCTCTCTTGCTCTCCTAGTTAAGATACACCGTCTCTATTGCTCTTACTCTGCCACGCTGCCAAGCGGCAATTGGGGTCCCAGAAAGTTTGTCTTCAGAGCGCCCATAGGACATGCGCCTCTATGTAAATATCTGAGTTTTTTAACCTAGGGCAGGTTTTGATAAGTCAAGCTAGGTCAAGCCCCTCTCAAATCAAAATCGCAAATAATTTTTACGCTACCGTTCTTAAAATATGAAAACTTGTAGTACCTACCTACATAATATGTGTAACAGAGTTGAACTACTGTTGTTCCGCTTGGCACGTGTCTCCCCTAGCGTGACAAGACAGGTGCGTAACATGTGGCACGGACGCAGTGTGTCCAACGGGTTGGACTAATACTTACGCACATAACTGCTAATTAATTAGTATTGTCTTTCTCTTAAGCGTAATGTGGCTGAAAGCTTACCCCCTGTCGAGCAAGCGTAAATCATATGGTTATGATTTAGATACTTCATCATCATCAGCCTGTACCTATTAGTCCACAGCTGGACGCAGGCCGCTCCTATGGCACGCCAATGAGCTCGGTGTTCAGCTTTCCTCCTATTTATAGTTCCTGCCCGCTGTCCCACGAATAAAAAAACATTGTTTTTTCTGTTCCGTGCGCTGTCCCTACTCCCTACGAATATTAACGAGGGAGATAATTCCAAAACGCCATGTTTTAGGCACCAGAGCCAACACGACAACGCGAGATGCATGACATGCAACAGGGAAAAGGAAAGAGAAGTGAAGATCAATACCTAGGTATGCTATGCGAGACTTCGAATATGAAAAAATATGTCCTAGGCTTTGTATTTCCCTCAATCATTAAGAATTAAAAATTCAATACGCGAGAATTAATAATTCAATACGCACGCCGAGAATTCAAACCCGGTACCCTCTGCATGACAGTCTGTTGGTATCTACAATAGGCTATCGCAGCTAGGTAAGTAAGAAACTTATAAGTAATATATTTATTTCACAAAATATATACAATTAAAATTACCCTTTACAACATAAACTAGCAAATCGTTCAATAAATTAAGCTAAAGAAAAAAGCTAAAGCGGTACATATTAAATGCATTTTCCCGCGTTTTTACCCTCGCCCGGCGCGCGGCGCCATATTGTCATCTGTCAGGTGCAAGGGCGCGGAGCGGAACGGCCTCGTACCAGCCGCCAAACAGGCCAGCTCCCGAATACATCACTTATTATTAAAAAAGTAATTGCATAGGGACAACCTCTGTCTACGGGGACAACGATTAAAAAATAACAATAGATTCTGAACGCTATGCGTTGTTAGGTATTTTCTCTGTGACGCATGGATTTTTTCTTTTTACAGGGATGAAGGCTCATTAGGTTTTTATTTATTTTTTGGTACTGGCACTAATAATATATTCTAGTACACCGATCTGTGTATATTCCAAAGAGTATACAAATACTACGGTATATTCTTTGCTCAAAGTTCTAGTAAGTTGTAGTACCTACTAGCTTCCACTGGCAATAACGCCGTGCTAGCTATGTCAGGTCGCGATAAATTTATTATATTATCTGTGATTTTAAAGTTTCGCGATTAGTATACATTATACAAGGTTATATAGCGAGTCTTACTCGCGATAAATAATATATTTAAGGCATAAATACCTCGGTTTGTGGCAACGTTTCGACTGACTTGCTTCAGCCGTGGTCGCGGCGGAACTGGTGAGCTCCGCGCTGAGCTATATAACCTTGTATAACTAAATCTTCTACTTGAATCACAATTCAACAAGTGATAGGAATATGCAGGTACACTTACCTACCTACCCACTGCTCTTGTTCGCTGCAAACATTAGTTAGGTAGACTTACAAGATATCTATACATAATCAACTACTAAAATAATAACAGCCGTTGCTGCTAAGGTTTAGCCTACAGAGTCTACAGACCACCACGTTGGTCAGACTTCAACGGGGATACGCAAGAAGCGTAAGTGAAGCGCAGAGTGTGTTTAAAATACTTTACACGTAAAGATAATAGATAATAGCTACATCGAACATTTATAGCCATATTACTTATCTATTCAAAACGAGCATAAAGTCTGAGGAGCGAAGCAAAGATCGAATTGCATTTTTTTATTAAACCTTCCACTACCTTATTATTTTGTAATGATGAGTTACTAGACTTATAATAATTACATAAATAATACGAAAGTTTACTGAAACGTTATAAACGCCTTTCCTTATAAAATCACATAGGCACAATGCTAAATCGGAGACAAAAGTATTAGGGTGTGAGGCGAGAGTAATGACCCCGCAACCTTCTGCGAGTTCGATTATGAATATGTAGGTACCTCCCTACCACCATTCAGGCATTAAATTCATTAGTTATAATTATTTAGCTCAATGTTTATTTTGTACGCGTACATAAAAAATTGATAGATAGAACTTGAAACTATGTGGTGGTAGGTACCTTGCGGGCGTTCTTATCGCAAAATGCGTTTTCCAGACAACCATGAATAGTAAAAGGCGGACCTCGGGGTCCAAGGTCGAAGGTGGATCGCTACCGGGACAGCGCTAGGATGATGAAGAAGCATGAATGGAATGAATTACTTATTTGTTGATGTAATAAATGAGTAGGTTATGTTATGGTGCAAGGGCGTTGCAAGACGATGGCCCTGGCGGGACACGTTTATTTATTTATTTATTCAAGACAACACAATCATAACAGGTTTCACCCAATGCGATTGATATTGTTACAAACATATAAGCATATGTACAAAGCAAAATTAGAACAACAAGATAAAATATAAAGAACAACAAGCAACATTAGAAATAAACAAGAAGATAATGAAATAAAAAAAAATTGTCTAATACAATTTTGTAAGTACCTTAATAACTGCATTTACAAATTCCGTTGTAAATGTACAAAAGTTAAAATGAATAGTATGATTTGTAGGTAAAGTTGAGAGCTCATAAAGTATTTCACTTGTAGACGTAGTAACTATTTAGTAATCTGTGCTTGTAGTACGATCCGAACATGTAGGTACCTACCAACAGCGATTGTAATAATAACGGTACAGAGTCCAACGTGTGAACGTGTTGGCAAGTTTTAGAATCTCTATTGGGGACACCTGCCTCCCCTACCACCCTTTGGCGTCGCCCTTGTTATGGTGTACTTTGAAGAATTTTTATTGCCGTTGGTGGCATAATCATCATACAACAATCCGCAGCCAATAAGGACCTCAATCTGACTAAGAGTAAGACTAAGTCCTCAGTCTATTGCGGGAAACAGGCCTCTCCCAATTTACAGCCATTAAAAATTTTATCTTCTTAATATATAAAATCCTTGCGTTACTGACTGACTGACAGACACGCTACAGCCGAAACTATTGGGGCAGGAAGCTGAAATTTGGCATGTATGTTCCTTGGGGACCGTAGGGGTGCACTAAGGGATTTCCCGAAATTCCCACGGGATCGGCTAAAACGGGTAAATTAAAAAAAAAAGGCAGGCGTAGCTGCTGGCGTCCTCTAGTTTATTTATTGGTGTATGTATAAACATTTTGCTCGCGGCTCCGTTAGTTCCTTGTCCTAAAGTGAGTTTATCAAAAGCTCCCTTGAACGCTGAAGTAGCGAGGCGAGGGTGCCTATTCATGAGCGGTCGTTATCGTGGCTAAGTAAACAAGGGTAGCTTGACACTGGACAAGCACTTGCCTTAATTTATTATTTGATCCGGTTCCATACTCGTGAATATTTGCCAAAAATAATACAGGTAGATACTCATGCGAAGGCCACGCCGGAAAACTGGCAGGCGAGAGAGACCAAATTCGATTTTCAAATTAAACATTATGCCGCCTTATTATAAAACATAGACTAAAATAATTTGCACTCATAACAATGTGGTGTTTCATAGATCGCTTCATCAAATCACATCGCGTCCAAAAAAGTTAAGCTACTTTAGTGATTGAATTATGTGAAGAAATATACGGCGCCTTCAGAGATCTATGCTTCGTGCAGTTTGGCCCGTTCTCCGCTCGCTCTCAATGTGAATTTTGCTCTTAAGCCGCGTAGGCCCTAGGACAAAATACAGTCAATATGCGATGAGATTGGCTGAGTTCTTCTCAAGTGAATCATTATTATGGTGCCAGTAGTAGATAGAGCAAAGAGCGCCACCTACATTATCATCATCAGTTAGTAGCCTAGTGGAGATATCCAACAGACTGCCATGCAGAGAGTATAGAGTTATGGACAGTACACCGGGTTCGAATCCACGACGCGCACGGCGCACTACTGAATATTTGGAGTTAGATGCGTATTGCATTATTAATTATTGATTGCTCCGTGCCTCGGAGAACACGTGGCAAGCGATAAGCTGAAGATGCAAAGATGAAGATCTTTTACAGTTGTTATAGGATAAGTACATCTGAATAAACTGACACTTGTCTAAACCATGGAATATCGCTATCCATATGGAATATTGTGCGGAGGTCAGACAGGCACTTACTTTGACTTTACACTAGAAAGCGGTCCCCGTGTTGCAAGTGAGATAACGCTAGGAGGATGATATAACCCAATAATAGGCTTGTGTCCTAAAATGTAATTAGCGATTGATTCGTTCATTTATTAGATGTTAAACTGAAATACCTGATTTTTCCTTCAAAAATCGATCAGCAACATTACTAATTACAGCTTTTTAAAAACCTTTTAGAATTAGACACGAAAACGCTGTAAACCATCATGGCGGTTGAGTGATATCACAAAGTGCAAAACAAAACAAATCGTGAATGAAGTCTGGTCTGATGTACCCACTTTTATTTTGTTATATTCGATTTGGCAGGTAGAAAGATTGACGTTTTAGTTGTATTTACTACTAAAACGTCAACAACATGAATGGTGGACGTACTGTTTGACGTAATGCTCTCTGATTGGTGTTCACTGTCACAAGAATAAATACATTATTTTTAGTTTTAGAATCCTAAAAATAACATGAATCTTACCTTTTTATAATAAACTAGTGGACGCCCGCAGCTACGCCTGCATATTTACCCATTTTGCCCGATTTGCCCAATTCCGTGGGAATTTCGGGAAATCCCTTCTTAGTGCACCCTTACGGTCCCCAAGGAACATACATGCCAAATTTCAGCTTCCTGCGCCCAATAGTTTCGGCTGTAACGTGTCTGTCAGTCAGTCAGTAACGCAAGGATTTTATATATTAAGATAACAAACTTTATTGACATCTTAAAATCGTAATGAATCTATAGATACTACAATCAAACCGATTTATTCTTAGTGGACACAATCCTATTGATAGGTTTTGTCGTTTAGCGATCTGAGAATCGAATCTAATGTATCGAATAGATTAATTACCTACCTATCACTTTATTTTGCACTAAACACGCGGTTATACGCCGGGTGCGGCAGAGTAACCCTAAATGACGACATTTAGGGTTAAGGTTCCGCGCCCGAGGCTCATAGCGTGCAGTTATATAGCCTATACACTTCCTCGATAAATGGACTATTCAACACAAAAATAATTATTCGAATCGGTCCAGTAGTTCCTGAGATATATATCTAAGTCATATGACCCAGTTATCTACCCAGCTGGGTAGGTAACTCGGTACGTAATTTCATCTTTGTCAAAATTCTCTGGCTCCCTTAAGATTCAAATTAAGATGAGCTAACATTCAGACCTTATGCAATGTCAAAAAGACCTTGTGCAGTCCCTCCGCGACCACAACCGTTGCAAGCCAGTAGAAACGTATAATAATAACAGAGGGGTTTATGCCTTTAAATAATTAAATTATCGCGACCAACCACGGACAATTCGGACCCGCTAAATAATATTGTATGATGTATATAAATCGCGAAAGTTTAAAATCGACTTATGCAATGTGGTGCAATAGCAATTGTCAAAATATTCAACATTTTAGTTTGAGTTAAAGACCCGTCTGTCTGTCCTGTTAACCGTAACCTTAAACATGACTAGATTGTGTTAATAGAAAATGTGTGTGATCCAACGGATGCGCCCGTATGACTCGTGCCGACATGCTTCACCTAGCACCACAGGACCGCACTTGACAATTTCAAAAGAATAACTTTATTACCCATTATTACCTATAAGAAATAGTTTTGCATACGTAAGACGGCGGCAAATCCTGCTAAAGAAGCGTCGAAAACGGTCGTGAATACGCATTTGGGTTTTATTATAGGTAAAATGGAGTTTTGAAGTAAAGTTATGCAGTCAAGGACATCGAAGGAACAGCTGTGGGCCACATCGGAAGCTCGACACCAAGTGCAGTTCAGCTCCGGTCCTGTCCGATAACCGTGACTAATTGTCCGAAGCTATCAGTGATGCGGGCCGGCCGCCCCGCGTTGTCTTGCGGGCGGAAAAATATCGATCGGTAGCACACACCTGTTCGACGCCGTACAGTCGTACAGTGCACAATGGGGCGCGCACCTGCCCACTAGAGGGCGTGCCGCCGCCCCGCGCGCTCTCACGCACTCGCCACGCGGACATCACGCCGACGCGACGCCGTCACCACCGCGCCACCGGCCGAGCTGACCGCCGCGACGTCACACCCGCCACCCCAACCCACTCGATCGATCACCGTCCGGCATCTTGGACTCCGAACACCACATCCCACTATTTCTTCAGGTAACATCCCACTCAAAGCACTACAAAATTCAAATAAATTACTAGAAATCGACGTCGATTCTCGTTATAACTGATTCATCAACCAGTGACTCATCGGTTTCATTGTCGCAACATTTTCAGGGCGAGCGATGTAGTTGGCCACGATGCATATAACGTCAGGCCTGTCTCCGGCGTCCGGCGAGATGCTGGACGCTACGTCGCTCCAATTTTACGGAGATGCTGGTGAACAATGTGGGTCAACGTACTTCGCAGTGGACCACACCGTCCCCGAGTCGTCCCACACGGTGGAAATAGAGTACGTGTACGAACAGCCAGAGACCTACACCATCAGCCCGGATGACATACAAGTGGATGGAGCGCAAGATGAACCGACGGTGGCTGCGGAAAAGGAAGATTCTTCTAAGAAGATTCGAAGCAAACACAAGCCTAGCAAGATGGTCGTCGACGAGGAGCCTGACACGGATTTAACGAACTTGACATGGCTTCAGAATATAACAAATATAATGTCCATCCCGCAATTTCCAATACCGCCGATGTCACCGAACCCGCAAGTGAAGACGCAACCGCAGAACACGAGGTTGCAGAAGTTCAATCAAACAATAGCGAAGTGTCAGAAGGATTTCACGGAGAATAAGCACGAATACCAGACGGACAGCGAGAAGAAGCCTCCGTACTCGTACAGCACGCTCATCTGTATGGCCATGAGATATAACAACGACAAGATGACGCTGTCTGCGATATATTCCTGGATTAGAGACAACTTCAAGTATTACAGGAATGCGGACCCTACATGGCAGGTGAGTGTTATCAATAGGGAAGCTCTCATGATTTAATAAACGTGTGATCGGCAAACAGTGCGATAAGATTAGCTCTAATTGGATTCACGAATAGTCGAGTGTATGATTGATTTTATTGCAGATTATATCAGTGATTGCTATATTATGAGAACAGTAATAAGTGGATCGTATGTATTTTTTTATATGTGCAATTTTACGCGTTAATTAGGTAGGTATATAATTCCGCAAAATAGAGCTGCACACAGTGAATTTAATTGGAAAAAAATGTACAAAAACGTGGCGTCATATAAAAGTGCATAATCAATATTTTTATATTTCAGAATTCCATACGACACAACCTATCTTTAAACAAAGTGTTTGTAAAAGTGGCCCGGTCCAAACATGAACCAGGGAAAGGCGGATTTTGGAAATTAGACCTCGCTCACTTGGAAGGTACTAAACGAATCTCAAATAGACCTCACAAGAAGAAGAAATCCGGGCCAAAGGATAAGATAACAGAAGAAAAAACTGCTGTCGCAAATATTCCACAAGTAAACGCCGTAGAAGACATAGCGAACGAAATTAATCAGGCTGTGACTTTGCATTTGCCTGATTTCAATCTCAGCAGCATGCAAGCTCTGCCTGATATGGAATTGGAAACAAATATCGGAGCCAACGTGATTGTGGAGCCAGCTATACCACCTCCTCTTATCCCAGAAGATGATCTATCATCTCTGCTCCTCAACCCGACGGATTGGGACGATCTGCAGTTGGACATGCTGGATAACTATTTGGATTCTTGTTTCAAGTAAGATTTTTATTATTTAGCTAAGACGTTATCTATGTAGAGTGTACAGATTGAGTTTAGTTTCAGTACATTGTTTGTCGTAGATGTCGATTTTGTGACTATGTTTCGAATAATGTCTGAAATTTGTGCAGGCGCGTAATATCAATCATGGTTTTAATCAAAGAGATTTTTTACAGCTTTTATTTAGGGCTTGCCTGCCTAAATTAATCAGGTGTACGATTTTTTATACATTTAAGAAACTTATAGTCTTATTATCGTATTAACTTATAGTACCTATATATCTTAACAAAACAAGAATTAAGTTCCTTACACCTAATCACTTTTATGAAAGTCGTTATTCAATAATAATAATATAATTATTATTATAATTCTTTTGTTCTTATATGTATGTACTAGTCATTCCAATATTGTTTAATTTTTGTACTTATTAATTTACGTGTTTAGGGATAAGGTAAATAGAAAGTGTGTTTTTATTTACCTAGATTTGTTTAGTCGTATTGATGGTTCTCAAAAATGTATTTATAGTATTTTAACAGGGCCTTGAATTCGATAACGAACTATTGTTCGGCTCAAAAAATATTTCAATCTTGCTAGTGACCATGGTTTAGTCTTGTGCTTTCAGTGTTATTAAGTTGGTTTAATCTTGATAAGAATTTGAGTCGCGTCATATATGTATGTAATTCAAATACCTATTAATTTATTGGCATTCAAATGGATCAATTAATATAACATAGTTAGGCAGAGAAAACAAAAGTTATTTCTGTGTTGAATTAAGTGGTTACGCAATCTCGTAAAAAGTCGAAATCGGTTTCCTCTCTTCCGATAATTCAGCTTTTTTAATGTATATAGGTGAAAGTGCCTTTATACATTAAAAAAACTGAATTCTGATATTTGTGGTTCGTGCTATGATTGATATTACGAAATTAAACATGAAATACCTACGTTAAAAAAACGGATCAGATTTGTTTAACATATTAGATAAAATGAATACAATAGATACAAATATGTTTTTATATTTGTTCATTGTCCTAATTGACGGTATTCCACAATAAATAAATATACTTTAAAATTCGATAAATATGTTTACGAATAGACACCTTCTTATTTTACATTTCATAAATAAATTGGTCTAGTCATAAAAGGCTTAAGCGAAAGAGTAGGTAAATTAGCTACTGTAATTAAATGTTATTTTTTTCCTAGTAGTACCGATGTAGTTTTTAAATGTAACTGTGGAAGTCGATGACGACATTGTGCTGTTTTTTCATAAGGCAATGCACTTAATATTTATAGTTTTTTTTAAATTTAATTTGATACTATCGTTGTTAAGGTATGACTGTTCAATATTAGATTTTTTATAACATAAATATGTTAAACATTTTAATCGAATGAACTGCTTAAGCATTGAATTTCTTACCCCTACCCTTTAGTTTCTTGGAGAAAAAAATATATAAACATGAGATTTGAACGTAATTTTTTTTTTTGTAACGGGCTTCAATCGCCCAACGATTCGATAAAAACAATAAAATATCACGTTGTGCCGTCAGGATTTTAATATTTCACCTTTTATTTTCAAGAAAGTAATCTATTTCGTATAAATTACACAATATCACAATGTTATTATTAAAAGAGTTAGAAAACAATCGGCAAGACTATTTCAAAAATATTTGTCTCAAAAGAAATAATTTTGCTCAAGGAAAGCTCAGTCAACAGCCTAATATATTAGGAGGTTATACAATTTAATTGTTTTACAAAACAGTATTATATTATTGCACAATTATTATAAGTAATTGTTAGATATTTACTTTATTAGATGTAGGTATTGTATTAATAATAGGGTGTATTTATTGAAATTTAGCAACTTGCCCCAAAATTATGACTATTACAAACTCAGATTAAAGAAGTATTTTAATCTGAGATTACAAAGATGTAGCAGCTTAGGTAAGTAACTTCCTACTCCTTAAAGGCTAATTTTCACTTTGATGATCAATGCATGTGCGTAATGATTAACACTCAATAGGTGTTGACAGAAACTGATTAGTGGGAGTGCACTATAAATTGAGCTAATCACTTTCTAGATGTCACTACATTCGCACGAATCAAGGAGAAATTTAAGCCTTTAGCCTTGATTAAAAGTTGAATGATAACTTAAGTACCTTCTGATTGATTTTGAATTAATGGAGATCATAATATCTTAGAACGTTTTTCTCATCACCGAGATTTAATGAATTAAAATTGTTTATATTTGATGGGCTTCTCGGCGTTCGTTGTTAGATTTCATTTTGGAGTAAGGTGGCTCTTATTGGTAGTATTGTGTAATGTAGGTAGGTATAGTAGGTATCTACGTTATTGCAAACATATCAATAATATAATTGTTGCTAATTTACACCCTTTACTAAGAGCTTATACGTATAATCACGGTATGTAACAGAAAAGTGTGATTGTAAAACCATAAGTTTTAGAAAAATATATAAAATTATAAAATAACGTAAAAGGTCTACATTGCCATGTAAACAAATGAAAAAAATGCCTTAGAATACAATAAAACACGCTATTTGGATTTAATTTATCTGATGTAAAATAAATAGTTAAGAAAAGCCGTAGCGCTCATTACATTTTTTATACAGGCCGTCACTTTTCTGTTACACGCTGTTTAACTGTAATAATTTTGACGTTTTACCGCTCAGTATTACTATGTACAAATAAAATTATAAAATAAATTATTTATAATTAGTGAAAAGTGTGGCAATATTTTATATGTATCTTATTGAATGACTTAAAAAGCATTATCAGTAAATCCGTCCAATATTATGAGAGCAGTGAACTGTTTTCTGTAACATTCTTGCTCAGAAAAGGTATGAGGCCTTGTATTAATTGTATAAAGTATTTAAGGCTTTTAAAATGTTTTTATAATAATAAAATTAAATAAAAAACGTATAATGTGCATCCTTTGCTTGTGTAATGCGACCAATCGCAACCTACAATAAAATTATGAAAACGCAATCATTGGGTAAAGTTGCGAATTTTATGACGTTAACTATATTGATTTAAAAATAACGGTTTACTTAGTATGGCATTTAACTGCTGCAATAAAAATAACGTAAATTTCTTTGTAACAAATGTAAAAATGCAAGCAAATTTGTAAAAAATATAGCAAAAATTATGCAGTTCTAAACTTTTCATAAGTTAGCAGAAAACGCATGTTCTACTTATCCCTTTCTTGCAAAATTATTATTCGTACCGGGCAGTAGGTATCCGATTAGTATGTTGAGTTTGAATGCTTATCGGAGACTGCATTGCAGATTGCAGCTGCTGACGACACATGACGATTTATTACGGCCGGTTACAATTTTCGATCAATCCTGATGACTTAATTTGTATTGAGCTTACTTATGTCAAATATCTGTAGTGTACTTATATCTAATAAAAAAAATGTTTTTTGTAAGTTTAACAATGATTGTCAGTGTTGTAACTAGCTAATTATGAAAGTAAATGACATGTTGTTTCCACTATCCGATAAAAATTTAGGTCATAGAAATAAAAAAGTTGAATATCCTAAGCACTAGACATCTATATAGTGAGGTTTCAACACTCAAATAGGTATCCTAATAATTATGTAGTTAGGATGGGTGGAGCAAAAATATATGTTGAATGATTTATAATTTTATTGCCTAATCATAAAACACGATTATGTACTCTATTTTTACCAACTTATTGTCTCTGGTGTATCTATGACCTATAACCCAGGCCATCTAAATAAATATTTTAATATATTATTTGTAATCTCTGCACAAAACTAGATATATTTAAGGTTTTTCAAATATTGTTAAGTTCAAGAAATGTAATTATAATGTCGTAGACGAATCTTCCGTCCTGAAGTGTCTTAGTATAAAATGAATGATTTTGTACTCTAAAATACATGTTACTTTGCCTGATCAGAGTTGAAAGGGTATAATAATAATTGTATGTATTGTAAGTGTTACATAAGATAAAAATACTTGCCTTATTAATGCCCCATGTTTGTGAAATATTTGTCTAATCATATCTGTAAACTTCTTACTAAAAAGGCGCGAATTTGTAACCGCCATTTTGAAATTTAAATCCATGGTGGATTTACATAATGAGCCCACTTGAATCGGACTCTGATATGTACCCTAAATAGTGATGTGTGTACATTTTGCTAGATAATATAGAATATATTGTACGTCTATACTAAAATAATTAAACGAATAGACGATGTTCAACCGCTTTAATCGATATTACGATTAAATTTTGTTGTTAAGGCGCAGCCTTTTGGTAAGCGGTTGATTAAATGAAATAAGCAGGTGTAATTCCTATAGTCGTTTCAGAAGTTTTTAGTCAGACATTTGGGAAAACGACTAATATTTGTAAGTGCCTGCAATATGTATGTACTAGTCATTCCAATATTGTTTAATTTTTGTACTTATTAATTTACGTGTTTAGGGATTAGGTAAATTAGAAAGTGCGTGAAATATGTATAATAATAATTTATTTTCTATAACTTATTTTAAAGAAAACTTTGTACATTTATTTAGGTTTTTGGCACAAGAATAATTTTGGTATATTAATATTACTAAGTTGATACAATTTGTAATGTCTTACTGTGTGTCAGTAATTTTGTTTACTGAAATATTTGTGATACTGTCAGAATACATTTTATTAATTAATATTGTCATAATATCTATACTTATAAATTCTCCTAAAATAATGCTAAATAAAAAAATATTAAGTCAACATGGCATGTAATTGTTTAAGATTATTATAATTTTATATATGTAGGTATAGTAAAAGAACAACAAAGCAAAAAAAAATAACCTACATGAAGATACAGACAAAAAAAGATCAGTATTAATGCAGGATAAAACTTTCTATTTCAGTATATAAATATAGCCACAAATACATAATAATAAAAATAACAATTTGGATAATATTATGTTGATATTTATCTATAATAAATATATTATGCTATGAGATAAATAGCTAACAATCAAGGAAAGAAATATATGTTGTAATTGTAGGACTTAATAAGCTGGTACTCAGTTATTTTTATTTGAAAATTGCCAGTATTATATAATTTCAAATTGTTCTTTATTGTCAAATAAAACGTAGAAATATATTTATATAATATCTAATAATGATTATGGTTGTTTTGAAATTGTCGCTCAAAATCATGTACGCGATTTCATGTTTAGAAGTGTCCTTAAATATTCAATAAAGTGTTAAAAATATATTAGTCTTTTATTTAATTACTCTCTCCCCTATTACGTGGGACCTAAAAATTCATGGCGAAATGTGAGTGTAATATTACACCTCTGCCTATCCCTTCAGGGATACAGGTGTGAGTCTATAAAAAAATATAATAATAATTACCCTTGAAAGCAAAACCTACTATTGTAGAATTGGGAACCATTTGTAAAAAGAAATGTTTAGGCATAAATATACCGATGCGGGACGAACTGGACGCGTAAAGTAAGGGCTGGCCTGTTCTAGCACAATGCAGTGATGTGGAGAACTGGGAGAGGGAGGCCTTTGCCGTTATGGATCAGGAGATTACAGTCTGAAAATAAATAATGACTGCCTCCGTGGTCCAGTGGATAGCGTATGCGTCTGCTGTTCCCGGTCCCGGGTTCGAATCTCGGGGCGGACAAAAGTGTTACTTACTGAGATTTTGCGAATTTTCAGTAGCAGTACGGCGTCTGGCAAAATGCCCGGTAACGGCAATTAACTCGCCCCCTATTACGTGGGACCTAAATAACATGGCGAAATGTAAGTGTACCTAATGTCACACCTCTGCCTACCCCTTCCGGGAAAAAAGCGTGAGTGTATAAAAAAATATCCTAGAATAACTCACAAAAGATCATCTGATCCCAAACTAAGCAATGTCAATCGCATCTCATTAACTTATTAAAACATAGATGTTCATAAGCCTACCATTAGCCAAGATCAGAAGAAATGGCAGTAAAACAGAATCATTAGCCTTCTACTAAGCTTAGGTCACTTCCACAAAGTTCTCAAAGTTACATAATAATTTCGATTTAGTTTCATGTAACAAGTATTTAATGTAATAAATAATTTCTCTAACTTTCCTTAAAGTATTTAACTTTAATAAAAATGCTTATCAACAGATTTAATTTAAGAATTGTGTTAGTGGACTTAAGTGTTCGATTAAATATCTTTATATATTTTCTGTATAAAGATATATAAATTATATCTTGTTGTAGTGCATAGTGCATTAAAAATGTTAATTATTGCTCGCTTAATTATGTGCCTGGTAGATGGCAATAGGCTCACCCACTATTACATTGGGACCTTAAAATAACTGGCGAAATGTGGGTGTGTAATACACCTCTGCCTACCCCTTCGGGGATAAAAGGCGTGAAGTTATGTTATGTTATGTTATACCTACTTAAACGCCCCACATCGTTCTCACATATTTATCTACATTTATTTTAATATGCCTGGACTTTAAAAGAGACTATGACCTCTGAGTTTATTTCGGATGGTTCTTCTCAGAGCAGTTAGGTAGGAAACAGCAGGCTCAACTAGCTTTAAAAAAACATGACTTTGTTTAGGTGTTTAATACCTATGAACAAATAAATATTTCGACTTATAAATACATCTTCTGTTAGCGCCGGCTCCTATAATATTCCTGTTAATTACATAGATTTTTAGCAAACATTTCGTTCTACACAAACTTTGTATAAATAATCATACATAAGATCAGTCTTATAGCATAAATGAATTTTACAGTCTGTACCACCAATATTCGTATCAAAGAACACACTAGCCATCATAGCGATCGCCGCATTTATATTACCACTCGGCATTGTTGGCAACACTGACGCGTCAGCGACGTACAACCTTTTTACTCCTAGAACTCGAAAATGAGTATCTACTACGCTATTTTCCGATGCTGGCAAACCCATAGAACAAGTGCCTATAGGATGATAACTAGTTAACGTCAAATGTCGTATGTAGCAGTCAAAGTACGAATCCGTCAGCATCTCAAACTTCTCACAACCCGGAAAAGGAAGTGGATTAATATAGCCGCCTACGCTTTTAATAGCTGTGGTATTCACTAATTTTATTACTAGTTTCAAACCATTTATTAATGTTTTCCTATCTTCTACTTCTGATAAGTACTTAGGATCTATTAAAGGTGAACTTTTAGGATCAGTACTATTTATAAAAACCGTGCCTTTACTTTGAGGGTGTAAAATTAAAGGCATAATTGTTGCCACGTAACTATCGAAAGATTGCGAAAAATATTTCTCCCAAATTTCTTCATTAATATTTACGTGATGTTTCAATAAACTACCTCTGTCCGACGATATACCTACTGGCAACACCATGAACTGTATGTCAGGTACTGATTCATTTTTCGTAGACACAAAACCTACTACTTCACTACCAGCTGAGGTCCAGGGACCCTTGCCATTAAAAAAATATTGTAAAACATGATAAGGATTAATCATATCCATTGCACTAATAGAAATGGATTTATTGAATAAAACTAAATCTAATCCAGTACCAATATGGTCTTGAAGGTTACTACCAACTGGTAGATTTTTTACAACTGGTATACTTAGCGATTTTAATAGCTTTTCAGGGCCAACTCCAGATAGTTGTAATATTTTTGGAGTATTAATAGCACCAGCTGATAAGATCACACCTTTCCTAGCATAAATTGTCCTACTTTTATTGGATAGTAGAATTGACACTCCTTTAGCTGTGTTACCAGTAAAAAGTATCTTTTCTACTAAACTATTTGAGATAACATATTTATATATGTCCAACTTATCTGAAGTTGACCATCGTTTTCCATTTCTTTGGCTGACTATATTTTTCATAAAACCTAAATTGTAATCTAAATCTATATTTTTATAACCTAATTCTTCAGCAGCTTTTAGTATGCTTTCAGACAATTCACTTTGGTACTGAATACTGCTTAAGTGTAAAATATTATTTTCTATAAATTCAAACTGTCTCTTGATGAAATGTTCGTCAAATTTGCCATGAAACCACTCTCGGTAGTGAGAGATGTTACCTCGTATGTGTATCATATTGTTCAACTTTGAAGAGCCACCGACTATTTTGCCTTGAGTTAGCTTGCATTTCTGAAAAAGAAATACAACTACTGTCAGTTATAAATAAATAAACAATTTAAGCAGCGTTGCCAACTCTACGTCTTTTTACGTAGATCTACGTATTTTGGACCCTTCCAGCGAACCTACGTACTTCAGGCCCAGAATCTACGTATTTTGCAACAGATAACCGAATTAGCAAAATAATGAGATTTTACTAAGAAGGAAGCATTATTAAACACAAACTCTACGTAAAAATGGACCTATCTGATATTTCGGTCCATGTTTATTCCTACCGAATTAGTTAAACAAGTACAAACTAAAAACATTTCGACCAATATAAGCCAATATTCTTTGCTTACACACTCGGATCGACGTTGGATACACTTGTTTTACTCATTTTTACTCTCTTTATCGTAGATATATATAATTAAAAGTACGTAGATCTACGTACTTTTTAACTCCGATCTACGTAACACTGAATTTAAGGTAGCTATAGCCTATCTCATACTAGTCGACCAAGCCAACTAGACGAATGTCAACGTGACAAAATTCAACATAATTCAACAATTATAATCCAGAAATTATTTATCGTAACGTGCGAACGCGGCGTGTGAACGTACAATGCGCCTGCAATCGGTACTAGGAATTTCTGGATTATAATTATTGAATTATCTTGAATTTTGTCACGTTGACATTCATCTAGTTGGCTTGGTCGACTAGTACCTACTTGCAAACTCAAACTCAAAATCCTTTATTCATTTAGATCACAAAGTGACACTTATGAACGTCAAATTTAAACATTATTACTGTATGCTTCTACATTTACATTTACTGCCACGTTCGCAAAGCAAGGGCGTAGAACCATGAGAAAGAACGGGCAATAAAACTCACTCTTTTTCATCGCCAGGTTTTTAATAATACATAACAATTAAACTTTTGTAAGGTGCTGCAACTGTTATACCTTCTATGTTACTTGTATATATTTACTTTACATGATACTCAAGCATAATCAAGTTAAATTTTGATGTTCATTTAGTTAGCCTCCTGAACATAGACATGGTGAAACAGGAGCATCCACTTACATTATGCACCTAACAATGCAGGCAATCCGCGCAAATGTTCAGAACCATGATGGAAATGATGAAGTTAAATATAAATAAAAAATTATACCAGCCCATAAGACCGCCATCGACCAGTCATCGCAAGTAGCACCCGTTCACGAGTATGACGCATGTGCCAGCCATCATCCCTCTCGCCATATCAGAGGGACAGGGATGACCCGACACACGACGCCACCACAAGAAATGACATTTTAGTGAGCATGACGACAACAGTATACGAACAGGCAGTAATAAAATTAACAATCTGTTGGTATACTGACCATGAACGCGAATTACCTCCATTTTCCAGCTCATTAATTATAGCATAAATTTGTGAAAACGTGTGAAGAAATGCAAATGTAGTACCCATATTTAATTGACGTGATACCTTTTGAAATACAACCACCAATCCAACTGATTGAGTACAAGACAATAAAATTAAACATAATAAATAAATAGTATCTAACAACATGAAAGACATCTAATGATGTGGTGGCGATTCCAAAAAACATCATTTACTTATATAATTTTATTGGGAATAGAATCATATTTAATTACATGTCATGAAAATTTTAATATTATCAACCTATTTACCCAATAATTATGTGAATACTAAAACAGATTATTTCCAAGCGCATTTGTCATTAAGGTAATCATTTAAATTGTAATAAGCCTTTTGCATTAGGTTATTTTTAATTGTTGTCTTAAATGCGCTAAACGGCAAGTCTAAAATACATATCGGTATCTTGTTGTAGATGCGTAAACTTTGTCCTATAAAAGAATTATGAGTTTTACACAAACGGAAATACGGAACACATAATTTATGTCTATTTCTTGTATTAATAGAGTGAATATCACTTTTCTTGGAATATGAATTTATATACGCACATGTAAAACACTGGCTGACTGCCAAGCAGTGTCTATGGAGCTAAATATATAGACCAGAATAATGCTATGACAATGATGACATTGATGACTGATAGATAATCAATAAATGCAGTCTAAGATCAGCTATAAGAATTATAGGTATACCGTTATCTGCTATTTGATAACAGCAAAGCTTTTTCGCTTTATCTGGAAGCTGACGGGTAAATAAGCCCAACAGTGTTAAGATAAAAAATGTAAGTATTTGTTTGACTTGAGGGTTTTGACTCTACTGAAGATTCCTTCATATCTGCTTTGAACCCTGATTGCAAATTAGGTATTACAACTCACTCTGTCTCTCATCCCCCAACAAGCATGTTCTTGCGGTACAGTCTGGTACTGCCAATCAAACAAGGAACCATGAAGGAATGGCCCCAGCACTGGTGCCTCCAGTAATGCATGGCCACGGCTGCCTGCCTCCAGCACAATGAAGGTGTAGTTTGTTTCTGTTGCTAGTCTATGTGCGATCACTGAACCAGCTGTGCCACAGCCAACTAAAATAATGTAAAATCAAATATAATGGAGCATGTGTAGATACTTTCTAACTTTACTCAATTATACATCATTTAGAAACTGATTTCTTATATATTATATATTAATTATTAAAAATAGGCATTAAACATAGTAATACGTAAAAAGATAATTCGATAAGTTATTAGCAAATTAAGTAAAGTTGTTAATTCTTAACAGACTCTATACAAAGGCAACACAAGCTTTACGTAAAATTTCATTCTCTTGAGAGTTTATATTTATTTAATAACTGACTCTAGTACTAGTGTTAAGCTATTTGAAAGGTATTTATTGTTCTTACCTATAACATAATCATATGCCGGCTCAATTTCTTGGAGGTATGTAGTCGATAATACATCTGTGTAGTAAACTAAATAAGTGAACAATGTGAATATATGGACACACGCACTGAACAAAAAGAACTGCAACATGTATATAGTTGACATTTTTGTAAGTAATGAATAGGATATCTTAATTCTAAATGATGTTAAAAACTATTCAAAGTTAACATTTTGATTTCGAGGTTATGTTTATTTACACAATTTGACATTTAAGTTGAACAAAGTTGACATGTGACAGCAGCAATTGACAGAACTGCTTTGTCGTTTAGAAACAGTACCTAATGCTAAGAACAGATGAGAACAGTATACAATTTAGTTCAGGCAAATGGAAAAAGTTTTCAGCGGTAAGTGAAAAGGTTGGTATAACACGCCCAACGATAGTAAAACTTGTACAAAAAGGAATTTCTTTAGACGCTGGAACACGGCACGCCATGATTTTTTTCACTTACATAAATATGTGTACCAAATGCCATTTCCTTTTTATTTAGAGTGATAGATTTACATTGTTTGACTCGCTCGATTTAAATATGTAGAATTCTTGCATTTACTTGACGACTTGCTTTTTTTTGTCCAAATCGCAATATAGAACGTGCTGAATTTGTTTTACTATGACTACATCTGAGTCTCTATTTACACCGCCTCCCCACATATATTACTATACTTTATGCCGCCTCCTCTGTGTACATTTTTGTTGCAACGATGCAATGAAACAGGCACTAACCAATCTGCACAAAAAGCACATTTTAGTTGCTATCGGCACTTCTGGCTGTATGCAAAGCAAAGCACACACGTAATATACGCATTCTGTTTTGCTTCAGTATAATTTATAAAGGGTTTAAATAAAAGTAAAAATGGCGGTGATAGGTATTTTAATTTGAAACGTCATAAATAAATTGTATTAAATTATAAAATATCTTTCTCTTAAAGCTAAATGTGCAGTACTTGAGGTTCTAACTTAAGTCTATCTATGGTCTCTTGTGGTAAGCAATAAGTAGGGTTTACAGCCTTTATACTAGAATTGCCTAGTAACGACAGTCCTGTTAAACCAAATAAGGTATGGAATGGATCTGTGATATCGCCAGGTCGGTCGCTGAAGCCTCCCGTTTCAGCATCTTGACACGCTAGAATGAATTGTTCGAGACTTTTCTTATCCACCCAGTGAATTCTGTTCAACATTGCTAATGAAGACATCACCCACCTGTGAAAAAAAAACATTTTATTAAAACAATTTATTACGACACTATCACGATTACGAGCAGCGATAGCCGAGTGGAGAGACCGACAGACTGCTAAGCAGAGGGTCTCGAATCCACGGCATGCACCTATGACTTTTCGCAGTTGGGTGCGTATTAAATTGTTAATTATCGCTTGCTTATCGGTGAAGGAAAACATCGTCAGGAAACCTGCATGTCTGAGAGTTCTCCATAATGTTCTCGAAAAACGTGTGAAGTCTGCCAACCCGCACTTGGCCAGAGTGGTGGGACAGTTTAAAGGGCTGATGCTGATGATATATGATATTACAACATGCTTGACACTGCGGTTCGATTCCCGCACGAGATAGCACTTTGTGTGATCCACAAATTGTTGTTTTGAGTCTGGTTGTACTTTATGCCTGTTGGTTGTATGATTTATTCCAAGTGCGGGAGATCTTTTCAGATAACAAAGAACTAAAACTGTCGATATGGTGGAGATTAATAATAGGTACACATTATAGTCATTCTCTCCTGAGGTTACATAGCAGTCTCTTCCAGTATTCTATAGCGGGGACAGGCGCTGAGACTCAAGTGCCGTTTAAAAGCTTGTGAATTTAATTTTATATATATTTTTTTATAATAATATTCTACCACATTCACACAACACCATCTAGTCCCAAACCACGAAGCAGATACAAAGAGGAGATGGCCTAAACAAGTGTGCACTGTGATTTTCAACTAGGTCCTGACGTCATCACGTGGGCGTGGCCTAAGTTAGTGTGTTGTTGGCGTTCGCCCTGTGCACATCGTAAACGTTCCCTTTAAACAGCATTACATTCGCGCTAAAAGAAAAAAAAGATGAAGTGTTGTGTTTTGTCATGTAAAAACTACTCGGATAGACGTTCTGGTGCTATGGATGGCATCACATTTCATTCATAAGTAATTTTATGCGTAATTTATTGAAATAGTTCTAGAAAAATCTCTTAGCTTCGGCGTTTTCAAGTATAATTCTATCCGACATTAGATGGCGACACTTTCTGCTATGTGAACTTAGAATATTTAGGTATGTAGAGCTCATCATTAATGTATTTTAATAATCATATGTACTGAAATTTGTTAAACTTTAATTCCTAAAGAATCTTTAATTGCCAAAATATTGTTTTTTTTAGTTTTAATATCATTTTTTAAACAGGCCGCCATCTTTCGTCAATTATAAACATTAAACATGAAATGTCAAAAAGACAGGGCCGGAATTAGAATCCTATCCGATTGTCCCGCGGCTGTACCGCTGTATCATACATGGAAAGTACTTAAAACATTAAATACGCTAGACATAAAAATACAATCTATACAAATCTATACATCTATACGAATAAATAAAATTGGAGTGTCTGTTTGTAAAATTAAAATAACCAATTTTTACTAAGTGATTATGGTTGTATATTATACGGTACATATACCAAAACAACTTTTTTACCATTTCTGTCTGTTTGTCGACTCATTTTACGCGACTCACAACTCACAAAATAACGTTCGTTGGGCCTTACTCTTAAAGCACTTAATGCCCACCTAGTTTATTTAGTTAAATTTTATTTCAAATGATGTACCTATGTTCTAGATTTCCATCCAAGATCCAAGATGATCCAAGATGATCTAAGATAGCAGTGGATTACAAAAATTAACAGAAACGATTGGTCTCCGAATAAATATACAAAAAGTTCTTGCCATTTTAATGATGAAGACTTCATAGTGACAAAAAAGGGCCTTAGAACATTAAAAAAGGGAACTATTTTGTCATTCATCAAAAACCATTTTATTCAAACATGTTTTTTTTGTTTTCATTTCAATTAAATATACGTATCAAGATGGCCTACTAAAATCCTGAGTACGACCCTGTTGCATCCTGCACTTTTAGTGACACCTAGTGTGAGATAGTTGCGTAACTACAAAGTTAAATCAACAGAGTTAGCGAGTAGTTTTGCTATTGAACGGTAGATGGAAAGTAAAGAAATGGGCGGGATCTAACACCCCCTCACCCCGCAAATTGTCACGCGTTTTTTCCTAGGGAAATTATATTACAACAGCTCCTCTTTGTATCTGCTCTGTGTCCCAAACTAAGCAGATCTTGTACTATCTGTACTATGGGTACTAGATAATGGATAAACATACATTATATATATATTTTTTGTAAATACATACATATTATACATAGAAACACCCAGACCAAGACAAACATCCATGTTCATGCACACAAATGTTTGACTTGAGCGGGAGTCGAACCCGGGACCTTCGGCGTAGCAGTCGCTTACACTCCCGCTGCGCCAACCGGTCGTCTTGTATACCCTACTCGCAGTCGCAGGCCCCCACGATGAATTCTATTTATTAGATCTGCTACATGTTTCTTCTATATCAACCATGAAAGTTTCTGATCAGTACATACGTTTTTGGTTTTATGCTTTGAACTAGAGGACGCCAGCAGCTACGCCTGCAATATTTTTAGATTTACCCGTTTTGGCCGATCCCGTGGGAATTTCGGGAAATCCCTTCTTAGTGCACCCCTACGGTCTCCAAGGAACACACATGCCAAATTTCAGCTTCCTGCGCCCAATAGTTTCGGCTGTAACGTGTCTGTCAGTCAGTCAGAAACGCAAGGATTTTATATATTAAGATTATTGAATTCATTGTAGCTGTCCAACATTCAGTTTTCTTTTTTTTTTCCTGTGTGTGTATGACTTAATCTGGTGTCGAAGTTTATAGACACATTTTCTAACGATTGTTGTTCTAAGACGAGAACCCAGTTTCGCGTGGCCAGTGACACACGGCACCGCTCGGACATAAATCCTCAAAAAGCAACTGCTTTTTGAGGATTCAACTGATAAGCTAGCCAAAAATACTTTTTCGATCTTATTACTCATCGTCATCAGCCTTTAACAGTCCACTGCTGGACTAGGCCTCTCCTGTGAAAGGAGGAATTGGCCCACTATAGGTACTACGCTGGCCAAACGGGTTGGTATAGGGTTTGTATCAAGTTTTCCTTCTCTTACAGTGCTGTTCGCTGCATAATATGCTCCCTCTATCGGCTCTTACGACACCCATGGGATGATATGGGGTGGTGACAATTCGTATTCTTAATGCGTCACCACACAGACTTTTATTACTAACGTAGTCCAAAATAGCTTACCAAGAGTAGCACAAAATAGCCTATGAATAAATTGCCTTTTCGATCTTATTACTAACAACATTCAGTTTAAAATCGCTTACCAAGAGTAGCACAAATCGGGCAGTTTCTCTGGTCTGCCGTTGAGTCCACCGCTGGGCAGCTGTCGTTCACACAACCACCACGCGAGCTCGTCTGCCCGCAGCCCGTCCATTCGCTTGCATATTGACAGCGTGCCAACACAGCAATAGATCAAACCTGCAATGGTAAAGGTTACAGGTGACAAATTTTTTCGGTGGTCATTAACTATCTATGGCAACAGTCACACTAGCAACAAAAATTGCGATATTGTCAATAATAATTTAAGTCTAATCGCGTTCGTTACTATAGGTAAATTCACGAAAGATGACCACTGCGCAGAAATCATTTTTTAGGTCCCCGTTGAGGTACGGTGTGAGGCGCGGGTGGAGTGCCAATGGCGTGGCTCCGTTCTTGACGCATTCCCTAAATGCGTCAAGAATGGAGCAACGCCATTGGTGCACGAATGTACATATGCGCGACGGCCGCCATTTGTGGTCAACTTTCGTGAATTTACCTATAACAATGTGATGATTTCTTATGATCCATAAATATTTATTGATTGTCTAGGTCACTCTAGGTGCTCGCGAGCGCAACATTGTCTGTATTCGGTTTCCTGGTGAACAGGGACGATGCCTAATGCACAGTGTGATGACCAATCAAAATCAAATTGTGTTAAAATAGATTATAGAATCTTTTGAAATGCTGTTGCCAGACCTCCCCAGCTATCGATACCTTTTTAACTTTCAGAGGACCAAATCAACAAATGAAATGAAATGAAATGAAATGAAATGAAATGAAATGAAATGAAATGAAATGATATTTATTTCACGTTAAATAGAGTACATGCAGGTGTTACAGAATATTTTTGAACTTCTATTTAGCCAACAAGTGGCATGTGAAATGTCACATAATTTTAAATTTATTAGGTACAATGCATGCATACTAACATTTTATTACATTCATAAATTAGTCCTACACATAGAATATAATGTCATCATTGGTAGTACAATGTAATATATTTAATAAAAAAAATTATATAATAAGAATTGTGTTTGATTGTGAACAATTACAACAGTTATGATGTGCACATTATACATAATTAATTATAACTTTTCATTGTACATGTACTAAAAGTGACATGACACTGATATTTATTTTGTCTCAAGGAATTCTTTCAGGGAATAATATGCCTTCTCTAATAGCCATTTTTTAACTTGGTTCTTAAAAGGATTTAAGGGCAATTCTTTGAAACAATCTGGTAGTTTATTGTAGATTTGGATACACATTGCATTGCAGTTATTTTTATATAGACTTGTTTTTGGGATCATCTCAAGAACCAGCCGGTCAGGATTCCTAGTGTTTCTTGGATATTTATCTTTTGCCTTGGTGAAAAGGTTTGGATGCGTTTTGACGAAGATTGATATTTCTAAGATGTACATACAGTATAAGGTAAGTATGCCTAAATTTTTAAAATGGGGTTTGCATGACTCATCGGGAGCAATCCCAACTATGGCTCTTATGCATCGTTTTTGTGTTATGAAACATCTATTAGCTTCTGGAGAGTTACCCCACAATATTAAACCATATCTTAGCACAGAACTGACGTAACCATGATAAGCTAACAGGGTAGTCTCTTTTGTGGAGGTGTTCCTAAGCTTACTTAAGACATAAACAAATTTATTTATTTTGGTACATGTAGCATGAATGTGTGGTTTCCAATTTACATTCTTATCTAGTGTTATTCCCAAAAATGTTATCTGATCTTTCTCACAAATGCTTATATTATTAAGGTTCTTAGCTACTGATCGAATATTATGAAATAGTATATAATTAGTCTTATTTAAATTTACATTCAGATTATTACATTCTAGCCATTTTGTCACCCTAAGGATCGTCTCATTTATTTGGTCACTAAGGTAAGTCAAATTGTTGCATGTCAAAATTATGGAAATGTCATCTGCAAATAGAATACTTTTATAATGTGTTATGTCAGGTAAATCATTGATATATAAAAGGAATAAAAGCGGGCCTAATACACTGCCTTGCGGTACTCCGAATTTGTTAACTTTGAATGGCGAGCTACTGATCGTTAAGGCTGAGTCATGTCCTATATATGGCATGTCTACCCTTTGTAAACGATTCTTCAGGTATGATTCAATCCATGATAATGCTTGTCCCCGAATTCCATACTGTTCCAATTTTAGTAATAGTATTTTATGTGACACGAAATCGAAAGCCTTGGTCATATCAAAGAATATAACCACTGTTGGCAACTTTTTATCAATGCTAGTGACAATTCTATGAATTAAATTGAAAGCTGCTAAAGTTGTGGACTTTCCCCGTTGAAATCCATTTTGTTCAGGTTTTATTATATTGAATTTATTTAGAAACGAGGTCAGGCGTGAGTGCATCGCCTTTTCAAATATTTTGGATAAAATAGGAATGAGTGTGATTGGTCTATAGTTAGTCATATCAGTTTTGTCACCTTTTTTATAAATAGGTTTCACAATGGCTTTTTTTAACATTTCAGGAAAGGTACCTTGTTCAAATGATAGGTTAATTAGATATGTTAAAACAGGGGCAATAAACATAGCACTTTTTTTTAGTACAAGAGTAGATATTTCATCATACCCTACGGAATTACCATTATTTAAACTCATGACAATCTTTAGTATTTCCGAATCACTAAAAGGCTCCAGAAATATACTATTCTGAAGAGTAGTTTTGTTAGTGTTCTTGATGTGGTGCTGTGTATTACATAAGTCAATATAGTAGTCATTAAATTTACATGCTATTTCGGTTGGGTTTATTATTGTCTGATTGTCTACTTTAACTTCTGTGATTAAGTTTTTCATTAAGGACCTTTCAGTGTCATCTTTTATGATTCTCCATGCAGCCTTACATCTGTTCCTTGAGGCATGTATGTATTTGTGATTACAAATTTGTTGGGATTTTGATAGACACTGTTTTAAAAGCTTTGAGTATTTTTTGAATATTAGCTTATTATATAGTGTCCTATCATTATAGAATCTATAGCGTAAAATTCGCTTTGTATTGCAACTACGTCGCAGTCCCTTAGTAATCCATTTAAGTTTACGTTGTTTGTGAGTAGCTTTATACCTCACAACAGGGAAGCATAGATTGAAATTGGTCAACATAAAAGTCTGTATACATTTTTAAATCTAATTTTAAGGAATATCTGTATATCCCTTTCAGCACAGAATGATACGATCGTGCGTTCAACTTTGAAAAAATTTAGTGTATAAACTAATTAATTTTACCGCGCCAAAACTCTGTCGAACGACCGTGCGTTTCATTAAAATATGCAATTTATAAACAAGGTCATTCATTGGCGCTCAGTTAGTGTTGTGTCGAGTGACAAAGACGAACGCGTACCTACGGACGGGAAGCTAGAAAAGTACGTATTTGTTTGAATAACTTAATAGATCGATTTTAATTTATTTTATTTGTTTTTATTTTAAATGTATCCTTATAATGTAGAATTAAGTTTTATTTACAATTAAAATTTGAAAACTTGTGATTTAGAAGTACCTAAAGTTATAACATACGATCGTGCGTGTCAGGACGGGGTTTGTTTTTTGATGATTTGAAATAATTTATATTTGTCGTTTCTTTTAGGACCTTTGACTTTGGATTTGATACAAGAACTCATCGGAGATGGTTGTAACTCGGATCTCGAAAATTCAGATGACGAAGATCTTCTCAGCAGAGCAGCTGCGGCAGCAGACACCAGCTCAGACGATGAGCTGGATGCAGATATTGAGTCTACTGGGAGATCCAAAACCACTGTTCCTGTACAAAATCTTGAGTTTTCGATCCCGGACACTGAGCCACCATCTAAACGCCATCATTTTACCACACGGAACCGCTCATCAAGCCAACGTCGCTCTATAGATGTACAGCCGTCATCGTCGGGGTGCATCACGTCGGCGTTGTCAACAATTTGGCGACGATCTTCAGCCACTAAACATCGTGATCAGGCACCAGTTCAACGTAGCAATTCCTCTGCATCTAGTCCTCGAATACCTATGACACAGACAAACCAGACACAAGACAGACACAGAAACTGGAGAATAAGGCCGTTTGATGATAAAGATCACTCTGGATATGCAATTCCTCCAGCAACTACTCCTCGTACACCTTTGGAGTACCTACTCTTCTTTATACTTTGTCGATCAATTCTTTGAAAATGCTGCGAATTGTACCAATATTATGACAAAAACTGGCAATGTGCGTAATACAACAGCAGCAGAGATAAAAAAGTTCTACGGAGTTTTATTGGTGATAGGATGCATTAGCTATCCCAGGATTCACATGTATTGGCGTCACGGTATGAATTTGCAACTTATATCTAATGTTATGACTAGGGACCGCTTGTGGTCTCTTCAGATACACCACCGCCAAATAATTCAAACCCGCTCTGGAAAATACAGCCTGCGATCCAGGCTAGTATAGTATTTTTTGTAATTTTTGACTCTCTTCTTACTTGCATTTAAAATTGCTGTTAATTATGTTAAGAAAGTGAATAGATATTTGTTATACAAAGAAAATACAGTTTCAAATATTGAAATGGCCTTTAATTATTCAATTACAACTGAACTCTTACTCAGAATATTATTTACAGGGTCGTGACGGATTGATACGATCGTGTGGGTAGCCTAAAGGGGGTAGAAACCAACCCCAGATTTTTTTTTCAATTTTTTCTTATTTACTAAGACCCTAAAGACCCAGGAAATAAACCAGATATTTTAAACATCATAATTTTTTTTGTCGTGCTGAAAGGGATATGTTTTTGGCAAATAAAGATTATTAAAAAGTTTGTCTTTACCTGCATGACTCTCAGAACCAGGCTTGGACCCGAAGCCACCATCGAAGTTCATGCAGCTCAGCACAAAGTCCACAGCCTTGTTGACATCAATAGCGTCGAGTCGGTGAAGTAATGACAGAGTCATCACGCTGCAGAATGTGAACCTGACGTCTACCTCTCCCCATTTGTCACCTGAAAAATTAAATAAACATTATTATAATATTTTATGATGTACCTAGGTTATCTAGACAGATTACTAGTAAAACAGTTTCAGCACAGCACAGATTAAACACTGGAGCTAAGGGATGCAAACTGTTAATCAATTATGAATCTAACAACATTTTTTTTAAAAAAAAGGTAAAAAGATAAAAAAGAAAAAAACAGCATACTAATGTTTATGTGATGAGTGCAAAACGCGTAATTTATTGAAAACTAGCCGTTTCCCGCGGTTTCACTCGCGTCCTGAGGGAACTACTTCGCGTACCCGAAAAACCCAAATATCCCTACCCCTATTTTTTTCTAAAATAAAATATAGCCTATGTTACTCGCAGATAATGTAGCTTTCTAATGGTGAAAGAATTTTTAAAATCGGTCCAGCAGTTTTTGAGTTTATTCAATACAAACAAACAAAAATACAAATTTTTCCTCTTCATAATATTAATGTAGATAAACGTAAAATATTTTAAAATTTCCTGGCTTTTCGGCATAGGTTCCTTCACATTTTTATTACACTAAGTAATATCGTACTCGTAATAAGTAATTAAGTAGACTGCGTCTTTGGTCTCGCGGCATAAAAGTGCGCGTGGGATTGGGAGGTCTCGGGTTCGATTCCCGGGTCGGGCAAAATGTTATTGAGTTTTCCGGTAGGAAATTCTCAGTAGCAGCACGGAGTCTGGTAATGTGCCCAGTACGGCAATAGGCTCGCCCCCTATTACGTGGGATCTAAAAATTCATGGCGAAATGTAGGTGTAATATTACACCTCTGCCTACCCCTTCGGGGATACAGGCGTGAGTCTATAAAAAAAAAAGATCGTACTCAATTCAAGAATGCAGAATAATGAGCACATGTGTTGCATGTTTCAAGACACTTTTAACATGGCTTCACAAGTGTCATCTATGGTTACTACAGCTGAACTTGTACACGGGTGATGGTTAGACTAGTGTAGTGACCCTAGGTCTAGGGGACGCAGATTTTGGATTCCAGGAGGCCAGATCCTGGCAAGAGCTGGTTTTATTAAGGGAAATACTAAAAAGTCATTTTCATGGCAGGAATCAGATTCTTTTAGGGAGGGATTACCCAGGGCCCAGCTATGAAAAGTAGCAGCGGGCTGCAGCAGCAGCGGTTTCGATGTTCATGGCGCATTCTACTCTGCCACGACATCGGCTGCATTAAAGTAGAGCCTGCATGTGTCATGTACGTGAAATACATGCTGTCGACGCCCAACGCTGAAGGTTAAAACTTTTAAACTTCGCAGTGGGCCAGCCATTAAAAAAAAAGAGCATGTGATAGTTTGTATGCTTACCAAGAAAACAGCCATCTTCTTGCTGCAATGCAGCCACATATCTAACCACAGCCTCAACATCAATCGCATCCAGTCTATCGTACATTGCTAGTACCTGAAGAAATAAAAGTATTTATGACATTTTTGACTGCCTCATTGCTTTCGCGGCATAAATATGCACGTTCTCGTCGGTTCTCGGGTTGGATCCCTGGGTCGAGCAAAGTGTTTTTGGGTTTTTCTGTTAGCAAATTCTCAGTAGCAACACGGAGTCTGGTAATGTGCCGGTACAGGCTTGCCCTATTATGTGGGACCAGAATAAATCTGGTCAAAAGTGGGTGTAGCAATATACTTCCGCTTACCTCTTCGGGGATATTGGCTATGTATGTATGAAATTGTTAAGTAAATATATGAGTACAGTATAAATTATTAATATTACATTTGAAGATATACCTGTATAGCACTCAATGTGTACAATATATGTGGGTCATGTCCAATACTGGCTGAGATGCCTCCACTCTCACTGTCTTGACATGACGTTATGAACTCTATGATTTCTTCTTTTGGCATTCTGAAAATAGAAATCTTTTGTTTTAAAATCCTGTTATGTTGCTTGCATTCAGTAAATAGGCTATGCTTTTTTGTTTTATAAATAGATCTGAGTCATATTTTTAGTTCATATACTACACCATGACCATACTATCTATTCAAACAATAATATGCATAACTTTGTGTGTAACTACACATTTTATTAAATAGGATTTACTAAGGAGTAACAAAATAATTGTTCAGTTTGGTTCAGTTCTTTTCAGGTTGGCTAAGATGCATGATGACTAGTGATCGGATAATCAGATGCATATTTACCTAAAGTTGAGGTGTTGGTTATTATGGAATGCGCTTTTGAATAGAAAAATCCCGGGATTGCGGAATCGACAAATTTCGTGTTTTTATTATAGAATCAAATTGGGTGTAGGTAAATTTACTGATTTTAACTTTTATACAAAAAAAACACTCTAAAAATAATAAAATCCTGTTCATTTTCTTAAATTTTCAAAACATTTATCTCAAACGAATAATAAATAATGATTACAAAGAAAAACCATTCAATCTCTTAATAATTATTAACTTAGATACAACAGCACCCACTGCCTACCATTCCTCTTACACTCAACATACTCATAAATTGATGGGGAGCTTAAAATTAACTTCAAGTAAATACACATTAATAATTATGTTATCCCGGAGACCAGTTTCTTTTTATAAAAAAAAACACATGTTTAAGACATCGTTTCCTCACGATGTTACAGAGTAGTTTCACTTTCCCGAATTTTCTGGAATCCCGGGTTTATATAAAAAAAAAAATATGTTTTAAGAAGCCGCTTCCATAATATCCTAGCCAAAAATGAACTTTAGGTGACTATGCATCCGATTATCCGATCACTGATGATGACAAAGAAAAGATACAAAGGTATATGTGTAAAAATTTAAGCATGTACTGGTCATTCTAATTGAATATAGCTAATTGCAGCTCTAGCCTAGTGGAGTGACCGACAGACTGCCATGCATGAGGGTCTTGGGTTCGAATCCACGGCGCACACCAATCACTTATCGAAGTTAAGTGAATATTAAATTGTTAATAATTGCTTGCTAAACAGTGAAGGAAAACATCGTGAGGAAACCTGCATGTTTGAGAGTTCTCCATAATAATCTCGAAAGACATGTGACGTATGCCAACCCGCACTTGGCCAGTGTGGTGGACTATTGCCTTACCCTTCTCATAGTGAGAAGAAGCCCGCGCCCAGCAGTGGCACAGTTTATATACAGGGCTGATGATGATAATGATAGCTAAGAATAATGTTAAGAATACTGTTCCAACGCAAATTAGTTAGAAATTGCATGATTTACTTCAACATTGCGAATCCAACTGGAAAGGTTACTAGATACTTTTTAATGTAGCGAATTGTTACCTTGAAGATTGCCCCATAAGTTCCATCGCTGTTAAGCTCCAATAAATCCCGGACATCCGGAGATATTCGGTCATACAATACTCGTAGTCATCCTTGTTCAACCCATAGCTTGCTAAATAGTCGGAATGTTTCTGTAATAACAGAGTTTTGGGTCTATCCTCCTTTAAAACCACGTCTTTGGTGTTGAATGCCATATTTTATTAATATTTCAATACTAAAATAACGAGTATTTTCGGTGTAAAAGATAAAGAATAAAGCGATTTGTGATGAATTTACATGATAAAACTCAATATGGCATGAGGCAAAAATGACACTGACAGTTGACAGTAAAAAAATGTCACCTCAGTTTCGTTCAACATTGCGTCATCAATGGCCATCATTTCTCGAGTATTATCTGTATATATGGTGACTTTAGCCTGAATTTAAATTTAGTTGCATATTTTCACAACCAATCTTTCGCTCTGGCCAGCGTGTTATAGCGGTATAAACAGGTAGGTATAGCAAGATACATAATAATCTAAATATTTGATGGGCTGGTAGTATTATTAGGTTTTAATAATTGTTTTATTTAAAGACAACTCCCACACTAGGAATAAATCCTATGTCAGAGGAGGACTTTACAAACACAATCAATGAACACACCTCGACTCGAAAAAACACGGATTTCACAAAGTATTGTCTCGTGTGAGGGTCGTATTTACAACACTCGGTGCAATGTGAGGCGGTGCGGCTGCCAATTAAACCACTACGCCGACCGTGCAGTCAAATCATATGATCCTTTATCGTAGGAGACCGAGGACATTCCATTAAGACTATTAGCTTTTCGAAATTTTTTTTCATGTTAATAGGCGGCAAACGAGCAGACGGATCGCCTGATGGTAAGTGGCCGCCCATGGACACAAGCAACACCATAGGAGTCACAAATGCGTTGCCGCCCCTTGGGGTTGGGAAAAGGGATAGGATGAAGAGAGGGATGCAATCGATGCAGAGATTATTATGGTGATCGCTGCTGACGAGTATGACCATAATATTATTTTGTCGTCACTTTTCCCTCTGGCCGGCTTTTCTATAATCGACGCTTCTCTACCTTTCAAACATAGTGTTTAATGAAAATTAGTGCACTAGAGAGTAATTTTTATTATTTACTGTTGTAACGTGCCAAATGTGAAATTCAATTAACCCGCAATTTCTTTATATTGACACTTTAGTCACGAAAAAAATGTTAAACACATACCTGTTTGTGTGTATACAAGAACCCATATAGGACCAGATTGAAGGTGCGCAGCACAGAGTACCTTTTTATATACGGTAAGTGCGCAGTTAGTCGTATTGTAGTTCCAGAAGACTCTTACGATGGACTTAGTACTTACTTTATGCATTAGTTTAAATATCTTCAAAACATGATTGAAAGGGGTTCAGTGCTAGCTTCATTGAATAACATGTGAATAACTAAATACCTAAATTATATTTTGGTATCGAAATGAAATAACATCGGCGCCAATACACAAACAGAAAATTCTACGACTATGGGTATAGCTATACGCGAAAATTGTAACGCGTTTCTTACATTTCTGATGTTTGCATAGGATTAAGTAGAACTCGGTTTTTCGTCTTCGAGAGCCCTTAGGGCCGAATATTATTTACGTTACAGGTAACAGAAAGGTCACATTCAGGAGACGAGACGCGTAATAAAGTTTGTTTCGCTATCTGCTAAATTTGTTCAAAGTTGTAGAAATTGGGGCAATTATAATTTGAGTAAGTATACTGTATGATTAATGGCAAGGCGTGTTCAAAGATGGATGGATGAATTAATGGCATGATATGATTGCCTACCTATACTGCGATATACCTACTTCGTTGGCTTAAGTCTCGACATCAGCCCTGTAATTAAACTGTCCCACAGCTGGGCAAGAGCCTGTTCTGACTGTGAGAAAGGTAAAGCTATAGTCCACCACGGGGGCCATGTCTTCCGAGAACTTAATGGTTTTAACTTAACTGTTTACCTCACGATGTTTTTATTCACTGTTTACAAATTAATAATTGAATACGCACATAACTAGGAAAAGTCAATGGCGCACGCCATAGATTCGGCGGATTCGCGTATTAGTCTGTCGGTCTCTCCACTAGTATCGCTGCTTTTGACTAGACATATACAGGTAGGTACCTATATTGTAGACTGTTTAAAAATAGCGAATGCAACGTGTGAAGCTGCTGGTAATCTGGTATTAAATATTTAGCAGTGATCTGTGGTATTAAAAAAGTGGTAAGCCTCATCTATACCCTTGAGAATTAAATTAGAGGAGCTTGAAGACAGTAGCGAATCTAGGTCTTTTGCGAACCGGGGCATTACTTGAGAATGGCGCCCCCTCCCAACTGAGGTAATAAAAAAAAAACCGGCCAAGTGCGTGTCGGGCCACGCGCAATGTAGGGTTCCGTAGTTGCCCATAATGACTTGCTGCAAAGGGTATTTATGTACAACAAATCCGACTGTTTATTTTGCTGAAAAAATAATTTTAATAACACTATTATAAGAACCTAAGTTTTGTTTAGAAAAATACTAGGTATGTATCCAGTTATATATTGTAAACATAAAATGTGATTTCCAAGATATACTACTACTATACACACGTAGTACCGTAGTACATTACATACCAAAGTACTATATCTTTAAGATTAAGCAAGCGCGCCCAATGTAAACTCACAGAAATAGGTATTTATAAGTTAACCGACGATTACTCGTAAACTAGTGATATCTACTTAGCCGTGATAGTTTTCCTTTTAAATTCGTTATATGTACTACATATGTGATTTTTTTCACCTCTTCCAAATTAATAGTTTAGCCGGCAGAGGGGGAGGGGGGCATTGAGTCTAACATGAGTCTAACAATTTTTTTCACTTCAAAGCTTGATATTTGACAAACCAATCACTTGATTGAATAATGATTTAAGCAAACTAATAATATTTTTTTTTAAACCAATCCAATGATACCCCACATGATGGGGTACTCAAAAATATTTTCCTAAATTTTATTCTACAGTTTTGTTGCAATATCTTTAATATCTTATGTCTGTATTCATGTCAAATATCAGCTTTCTAGCACCAGGCGTCTTTGAGCTAGGCTGCGGACGGACAGACGGACGGACATGACGAAACTATAAGGGTTCCTTGTGGAGTACGGAACCCTAACATAATTTATTTATTTATTTATAGTCTCACGCCTGTATCCTCGAAGGGGTAGGCAAAGGTGTAAATATTACACCCACATTTCGCCATGAATTTTTAGGTCCCACGTAATAGGAGCGAGCCTATTGCCGTTACCGGTCACATCACCAGACGCCGGGCTGCTACTGAGTATTCGGAAAAACCCAGTAACACTTTTGCCCGACCCGCAGTGTTGATATGTCGCCACCTTGGGATTTGGGCAAAGCTGGTGACCCTAGAAAGCGGCCCGGCTCTTTCTACGAAACAGTGGCAGTAATTTTGAGCAAACAGACGGCCGAGCGGTGGTAGGAGCGTCACAGCTCGCGATGATCGCCAGCCACCATAGGGAACAGCCTACAGATGGTGGGCCAATGCAGCCAGTCGTCGGACCAGTAAGAGATCATGGAGACAGCCAAGTGTGGGCCAAAAGCCCGACAAAATTTGACGGTAGTAGAGCCCTGCTAATTTCAGCATGAATGGGCCAGCTCGACCGGGGAAGTACTACCCTCTCACAGAAAATCGACGTACAGTAACAGTACCTAAACTGTTGCGTTTCGTTCGGTGAGTGAGAGTGCCGGAGGCCCTATCCCCTATTCCTTCTACCTTATCCCACTCCTTATCCTATCCCATTTCCCAACCCCAAGGGGCGGCAACGCACTTGTGACTCCTTTGGTGTTGCTTGTGTCCATGGGCGGCGGTAATTGCTTACCATCAGGCGATCCGTATGCTCGTTTGCCGCCTATTAAAAAAAAAACGCATGCTATAACGCACTGTGGAAGATTCATGTGATCTCACGAGCAAATAGAGCGCTGGTCGAACATCTTTCGAGAGTCATACATACTCCATCTGCTGGTCTCCAAATTCCATGTTGGTTTCAGTTCGGGGCCTGGCAGAGGGAGAGCCGCAATGAGGTTATTACCTAGGCCACAATACTCACCCTCCCTACCAGCTATCCTCTTCAGGTCACCAACCCATCTAGCCAGAGGGCATCAACAAAGCTCGCCAAGAAATCCTTACTCCATTGACCATAGGTACTGAGAAAGATAAGGCTAGCCTACTGCCATTTCAGTTTGTTGCAGCCAGTGCCATAACATGACTCTTATGCGCCCGGTGCAAGCTCCATATAACTGCGCCCGAAGAATTCTAAAGCGTCCAAAAATTTTATATACTGAGGATCTGCGCCCTCTGCCTGGTCACAGCTAGCACAGCCCAAGTAACGGCAACGTCTATGACTCTGAATTATGTTAGTTACTTTGGTCGTCTACCGGATAATCACGTGCCAGCCCTTTTTGCCCCTCAGTCGAGATCTCCAATATTGACCTTGTAGCTCTCTGCGTGAAATAGTAGGCTAGCTTCACCCTCATGTTTCACGTTTCAACTTCACCGTCATGTTCCACGTCCCGGCTTCGTACGTGATTACATTGTGGCAAAGATGACTAAAATAAATCACACAACTTCGTAAATGCCGCTCTACACTCTTCTGGTAATTTCGCCCACTAAGTTGCCTCTACTTAAACCTGGACAACTTCGATAAAAATTGTTGCGGGAATCATGTCTTCCTTGAACATGAACTTGGTCTAGACCATATTAGTATCCAGGCTCATCAAATTAATAAAAAAGTAAGACAGTTTGTGTCAAGATTATTGCATGCAAAACATATTTCTATTTTTTGTCCCAGTGTGATTTCATGGCTCTATGTCATGATCGATACCTAGACATTATTTCGGCGCCCCCCTGACATTGCCGCCCGGGGCAAGTGCCCCGGTTCGCCTCCCCCTAGATCCGCCACTGCTTGAAGAGCTCTGTTGATCGTCTTCTGGCCTCAGGAGGATAGGAGCCTCCGGAGATAAAAGCTTTACAAATAGGGAATGCAAATCTCGCGAGATTATGAAGCCAATCGATTGGCAATATCGATGTTTTTTTTTGTAAATAATCGCAATATTTGATTAATTAGGACAAAAATCAAATAATCATTTTAAGTATTTTAGGAAACATTATTTATCACGAATTTTTCAATAGACTTTTATGCTTCTATACTTTTTTAATAAAGTTTTATGAAGTAAACTTTTACGGATGGATCTGTCAAATAAGAAAGGAAAGAAACAACCAGTCTTCGCTTCTAATTTCAAACAAAAATATTTTAGTAATAAAATATTTCTTTTATAACAAACAAAACAACGAGAGGTCAAAAAAATCTATGTTACTAAACTGAGGTATTATTATCAATTAGGTAAATAAAACTATATCTACTCAGTAGACATTTTAGATATTACAGATTAATTAACAAAATATACCAATTAGACAGACTTTTAGAAATTACAGATCCTAATTAACAAAATATACCAATCAAAGGAAAGATTGGTTCAGTTCAAATCACAAGCCATTATTACGAATTATTTTCAAAGTATCTCCTTCAGAAGCACAAAATGTTCAAAGAATCGTCTGCTAAACGGCTTCCTTTTCTGTTGGCCAGATAACTAGCCGCTGAGAAGGCCCTTTCGGATTCAACGCTAATTGAAATTCTCGCAGTTCTCAGGTAGACATCCACGACCTGCAAAAGTTTGCCTTTTAACCCCCCGGACTCGTATAAATTCATTTCATTTTTTTATTAATGCCGATACCGACAGATTGCAACTCCGTCCTAGTCAGTTCGCGCTTCTAATAAGACGTTTTATGCTCGAGTGCAATCTCGTAAATCTCGCGAGATCTCGCCCATTTTTCGACCGAGATTAACCTCGCTAAAAAGGGCGAGATCTCGCGAGATCGAGATTGCATTCCCTATTTACAAACCCTGCAGGCTGGAAGGGATGTAAAGCTTTTATCTTTACGTGACGATTTTTGCCAGTTGACTTTACTTTAGTTTAAAATATTTGTACACACAAAGTGTGTAAAGGCGGACGTAGGCAAAGCCTCTAATGAACGCGAACCGTGGTCCACAAAAAGATATGGCTGTTGGCAAAGGGTTCAGAAACGTTATCCACCTATTCATTACAATGTACAACTTTTAAAAGCAACAAAGTCAGAAATATACTTACATGTATTGTGTTGAAAGCGTGTTCATAGTGGATTACTTTTTAACTGAAATTTGCACGCAGTCTGCAATGTATAAAATTTGTCATTGTTATAAAGGCTGAATCCGCTGTTTTCTGTAACATTGTTGCTATGACATGGTTTATATTAAAAAGTTTCGCACGTGTCAGCTCCTGTAGCGCGATTGCTTTTATAATAAAATTATTTTCGAAGTATAAATGCTCAGAAAGTTTTAAAATCTCCTACATGATATCAGCTGGTGAATGTTACTTATACAAAAATATATATTTTATTTTAAGTGTAGGTATATTTCCTCTGACTTTTCGAAGTTATGTGTGTATTAAAAATGTTAATTATTGCTTACTTAATAATGTGCCCGGTAGATGGCAACAGGCTCGCCCCCTATTGGGACCTAAACATAACTGGCGAAAGGTGGGTGTGTAATACACCTCTGCCTATCCCTTCGGGGTAAAAGGCGTGCAGTTATGTATATTTCCAATCCAACTAGTAGTTTTTTAAGGATCAGTGCGTTCAATCAGACAAACTTCGCAGCTTTATTATATTCTTCTCAGCTATTTTAGTAGGAAAGAAATCCCTTGCCTCGCTCATAGAGTCGAGGCAATCTAGAAAGTGGTTTTGTATACGAATGTCATTGTGCGTGTAAAGTAGAACTGGAAGCGACGATGGCTTGCTGAGCGATTCTCGCCCTTATGGTGGTCTAGCGGGAAGTTGTTCGACTGTACCTAGAACAGAAGTAGAATCCTATTAATATAGTTGTAAATAATGTTATAAATCTATTGTGTCACATATCTACTAAAATATTTTCCAGTAGGTAGCTCGTTATGCCAAGGATACGCAAGTAAGTCCTGCTTTTAGATTGTATTTTTCTGTCATAATATTCTAAGTGGACGTAGCACGTCTCTGCGACATGAGAAATGCATTTTGTAAATGAACGCATGGTGAGTACATATTATTTGAATTTTTACACTGTAACTGAATGAAATAAAAATGTTATTACAGTCCAGTCTCCTTTCATATTACTGTACGTATGGCGTAGATGTGAGAGAGGCCGCCTCACCGATTAGCACAGCGCCGTGTGTTGTGGGTTCGATTCCCACACGAGATAACACTTCGTGCGATCTACAAATTAAATTGTTTCGAATATTGGTGTCCCATGCCCCTTTATTTCATGTTCGCAGTCGTCTTAGTGATTGAGAATTTAAACATTAAAACAGTTAAATCCACACAAAACAATTAATACAATTAATACAAAGAACACTCTACACTTCGAACACTCATGGATGGTCGAATGAAACTGGTACAAGAAAAGCCACTAAAGCGATTTTCACAGAGGTCAGAGTAATTTTCAAGAGCGTGATTAAAGTATTCCAACTAAAGGTTCGACTTTTACTTTTACTTTTTTTAATTGAGAAATCAGTTGACTCGACTGATTTCTCAATTACCGACGACATTCGGCTAGGTGTGGATAGTAGCAATCTTACAGTTTTATCCTTAGTCAATTTTAGCAATGCTTTTAACACGGTAGATTTTCACATCATACTTGGCATCTTACGTTCTCAAAGTCAAAATCATTTATTCATCTAGGCCACAAAATGACGCTTATGAACGTCAAAATTTAAGTTAATTATTTAATGATTCTACATTTACATTTACTGCCACGTTCGCAATGCAATAGGTAGAACCACGAGAAAGAACGGGCAATAAAACTCATGACCACTCTTTTCAAACAAATAATAATGGTTGTACATTTTATTTTTGTAAGAAGCTGCAACTATTTCACATTGTAAACATCTACTAGTAAAATATTTAGTAACTATTGATATCATACTCAAGCAGTAAATTTTGTTCATATGGTAAGCCTCCCAAAGTACCTAAATATGGTGAAACAGGAGCATCCACTTACGTCTTTTTTAATGTAGGCAACTCGCGAACATGGTCAGAACTATGGTGGAAGTGAATGAAGCAGAAAGTAACGGTATATGAAACCATAGCTCTCTTAACGTACCTCCAGCGGCAATTGGCTGGTTTCATAATAATTATCTGTTTAGTCGCCGACAACGTATACGCATAGAAGATTTTTATTCTACTTGGTCTGATACTAATGCCGGTATGCCACAGGGTGGCGTGCTATCTCCTTTACTCTTCGCGATATTTATAAATTCTAACTCAAACCAATTACTCTCATCCTGCCACCTTTACGCAGACGATTTGCAAATTTATACGCAAGCTCCTTTAAACAAGTTATCAGAAGCCTGTACCATCGTTAACGTGGACTTGGCGCGTATCTATGAGTGGACCAATAAATATGGTCTTCAAGTAAATCCTGAGAAAACTCAACTCATTATTATTGGCAGCCCCAAACTGGTCTCGAAAATTAGGTGTTCCGAATTACCAAAAATCAGTTTTGTTGGCAAAGATCTTACTTACAGCGAAACCGTGAAAAATCTGGGGATCTACATGGACGAAATCTTGTCTCGGAGCAAATTCAAGAAATTAGTCGCATACTATTTGCATCAGCAGGTTCGTTGCGTAGACTACGCATTTTTCTTGCAACAGCCACTCAAATTGCGCTTGCTCAATCCTTGCTTCTGCCCGTAATCGATTATGCTGATGTCAGCTATCTTGAACCCACCGAGGAGCAGTTAGATAAACTTGAGCGTCTCCAAAACTTTTGAATACTATTTATATTTGGACTGCGCAAATATGGTCACGTTTAAAATTTTCGTAATAAGCGCCGTCCGCAAGGGAGTGCCGATTCCTCTTCGCATGAATACACACATTCTCACACTGTTTTATAATGTCCTATTCAATCCCTGTACTCCCTCTTATCTCAAAGAACGATTTAAGTTCCTTCATGACACACATGTAATATCCTTGAGGTCGTCTGAAGATCTGACGCTGGAGATGCCGAAGCATTACACAAATTACTTCGCCAAATCCTTTGCTGTTCAGGCTGTCCGCCTGTTTACTGGTTTATCAAAAACCTTGTTAAAAAGCACAGTAGTGCTTTTTAACGTAACAGTATATTATAAATAGTGTAACTAACACGACTTTCTTTTATACAGGGTGTAAAAAGACCCTTAACGAAAACTGAAATCCCATGGTGTACCAATCACTACGAACATTTTCTACTTCGGCACCATACCAGGGAAATTACTGGTTCAGAAGATATTGAAGCTCAAAGTTAGTATGGAATTTTTCTAATTCGATACAAAATCGATGCATTTGCCCCGCCAATATGTTCTTTAGATGCCCTGTAAGCCCATGGATAAGTAGGTTTTTCGAGCATTGCACGCGCGCGCTTTTAATTGCGGTTTATAGATGAGAAAACTTTAAAAAATAAAACGTTTCCCAGGTATTATTTTTGGTTAATATGACTTGGCATGATGTCCACAACGAGTAGACTTCGGCTTGGTGATGGGTCTTGTGACACTCTGTATATATAGATGTATTGTCTATGTATATATCTATATTATAACTAGCTGACCCGGCAAACGTTGTTTTGCAAAATTTTTTTTTTTTTGAAAAATAGATGTTGGCCGATTCTCATAGATACCGGATAAGCACAAAAAATTTCATCAAAATCGGTCAAGCCGTTTCGGAGAAGTATGGGAACGAAAACTGTGACACGAGAATTTTATATATTAGATTTGATTGTAATTGTATGTATGTATGTATTTTATTTTAAATTATCTTGCTCGCTACAAATAATTGCTAACATCATTCCTGTCCATCCAAAGGTTGCCTATAAGAGATCGCACTTAGCGATAAGGCCGCCGATTGTACAAAACCGTAGTTTAAGATACGTTTTATTTAACGTACCTACTGTTCAATTATATATTGGTGTGAGAGAATATTATCTACCCATCAATCGATTCTTAACCGACCCCAAATTGGAGTAAGTTTGTATTTGGTTGTATTTTTTTATGTTTTTAATTCTAGGACTCCGTGATTTAATAATATGTATAGCTCGATAAATTTTAGAAATTCATATTATTCATAAGATTAACAATTCAACAACCTCTACTTGATTATTTATTGAATTCAAAAGACGTCACTGGCTAAATATTCATGCGTTTGTCTACAGTGGGTGCACTCCGGACTGGCGCGACTTCAATGAAGTGAACAGAATGATGCGTTCGATGTGAACGACCTTAACTCGCTCAATAATGTCCATTGCAATTTGTTTGATGACAAGCTTTCAGTTTCTCTCAACATTTAATTTAGAATATTGCCAGGTAGATTTAATTATAATTAACGTAAAGATTCTTTTTATAGGAAACAAAAACTTTTGTGGTTTGAGCGGCCGCCTCGCCGCTTGACACCGTACCGAGTGCTGTGGGTTCGATTCCCACACAAGACAACACTTTGTGTGATCCATAAATTGTTGTTTCGAGTCTGGGTGTTAATTGTGTCCGTTGGTTGTATGTTTGTAAAGTCCCCCACGACACAGGATTTATTCCTAGTGCGGGCGAAGAGGCGCTCTTTAAAAGAAAGAAAATGCAAAGATAATCATAACAAATACTTTTATATATTTTTAAATATCCTGTATATTTAAAAATATATAAAAGTATTTGTTACCCTAAAAAGAAATATATGCTTAGGGTCATTATATATCACCAGCAGATCATGTGGTTCAAAGGAATTACACGACTTTTGAATCACCCCCTATTTCTTGGGAGTTAAAAAATTCATGGTGAAATGTGGGTGTAATATTACACTATAATAATTCAAATATTATATTGTTTGACCAACACCAGAAGCGCTGTAACATTGACTGGTTCAAGTATGTATAGTTATTCTCACAATACGATAACAGGAGCTGATAACAAAAGATAACGAGTAATGACGCGTAAGGTCGATGACATAAAGCTAAATTAGAAAACATCTATACGCTACACGATAACTCTAACAGTCCAGTTTCACGGAGGCGCGATGGTTCGTCTAGAACAAGCTAGCTAGACAAAATTATTTTATTTGATTTTTATGTCTAGATGCGGTTAATAAGCAAAGATATAAGGTTTTTGGTACTTTTTTCAAGGCAGTTTGTCATTTGAGCTGGTATCATGAAAAAAAAAACATTTATCGGGCATATGTGTATAATATATTTTTTGAACATTTTATAAAGTGATTTATCCCTCGACGTCGCTATAAAATCTAATAACAGATGCATAAAATATCTAAGAACTAAATCTATTACTCATTATCATCACTATCATCAGATGAATCATCCATTGAATAGTCATGATCGTGAGGGGCAGAACTATGAAAAGTAGAAATCATATTAACATTTTGTTCCTTACAGCTAGGTGGGACAATTAAATCTAATACTTCAGTTGGAAGCGTACCTATTTTCTTCCGAGGAACTTCTCGTAAACCGTTTATTACAGGGTCAGATGTTATCAATAACATATTAAGTAAATCTCTATTCGTAGCCTCCCGTGATCGCTTTCGTGTGTTGTGCTCACGAAATCTTCTGCAGTCCTTATTCCGAGCTTCCTGTGCTTCCTCGGAAAGCTGGCCTATAGGTAGAAGGGACGATCTAATTACTTCGCCACTGTGCAAAAGTATTTTGTGGACAGTAGCGGGCATGTAATACCATGAATAGAGATTTACATAAAGTTGTCTAGTTTCTTGAGCTAAGTTAACGAATTTTTCAATATTTATATCATATCCCGATGATAAAGTGCGAAGTAGTATGCCAAATTTTTGTATTAGTGAAACATCTAACCCTGTAATATCGGCACTAGCCTCGGGATTTCCAAAAAATCTTCGCGCGGTGTTCCCGTTATTAGTGTTACCGAACCCTGGTTTTGGTTTGTCTACAATCAAGCCCATTTCGCTTTTAAATCGTTTTTTAATGTCATCTGAACGTTGTTTCACACTAGCTTTGTCTTCGGCTGTTCTTAACTGCCATTTTTTTATATTTAGTCGATAGCTAATGTGAAGCAAGAATTCAAAGCACCTTATCCAAGCGTGCAACGTAGACAAACCAAAACCAAGATTATCTTTGTCCGCAGCAAACTCTTTTGACAGATCATTCATCATTGTTGGAGTTGCCCCACAAATAAAACATTTTTGTGAGGAAGAAGTTTCGGTACGGAAAAGTTTGCAATGCTCTGACATTGCAAACTTTTCCGTCAATCATTGTTAAAAGCATAACATGTGTGACAGATACTTCGGTCTCCATCACCTTGCAGGTTGTCGGCAATAAAGCGTTTATCTCTTCTAAAACCTTATTGGTTTCCGAAATCGTAAAATCTTTCGTTTCCTTAGAAAAGATAAACTTTATTGGCCGACAATACATTGTAGAACAGGGCCGAGGATTCTGCCACACAATATTACCACTTTCATCTTTCAATTGAAGAGGAACGAAAGAAAATACAAATAAAAACTCGTCACTATCGTCACAATTAGTGAATTTTTGTTTGTACATACTATGACCGGAACTTCCATCACAACCCCATTTACTGATTAATGTGAATGACGTGCAAGGTAACAGACTATGAACAACTTCTTGTTGTGCTGAAACTAAACGTTCGGCAGTCTTATCAAGAATTGCCTGAACTTTGATTTCAGCATGCGTTTCATTGACTGTAATTTGTTCACCTGACGGGTAGCAGGCTATTTTAGCCTTTCTAACACTGTACATTGACGGAAACACCTTATGTCCAGCTTTAATACTCCACTTCCGAGTCTGCTTATAGCTATGGCTACTTGATTTACTATCAACCTAGTACGCTAAAGCTTCCTCACTTGTTAAACTCCTGGGGGCACTTTCTTCACTCGTGGTCTTGGTTATTGAAGGATCACTAGTCACATCTTTAATTTGACGTGCTACACTTCTCTGACCCGAGATTCGAGCTGACACTTCAGCGGCGTAAATTAATTCACTAGCACTTCTGGACTGTAATAGATCGTCTACACGTCGTCTCTTCGTTTTGAGACTAGAATGTTCAAAATCTTTAGTAGGTCTTCCGGGTCCCGGTTCTCCAGATGTAGTTGGCAGAGATAAATAAACGGACACATCGAAAGATATGTCAAGACCCTCCAGCCACGTCGAATACTTTTGTAGGAATCGCTCTCGATTTCTTCCACAGCTGCTCCACTTTTCAGCAAATTTCGTTGAATATCTTGAGATTAGTACTTTAATATCTCGCAGAGACTGCTCCGTAACACCATCAAAATTATATCTCAAAGATATAAACCGAAAGAGCTCCTCATTCCGCGTTTCCTTCGGGTGTTTCAGCCATTCTTCGAAAAAATCCATTCTTGAGACGGTAAAAACTGTTGAAAGAAAAAAATAAATAAAAATTAGTTGTGCAAATATATCGCAATGAATTTTTTTACGTATAACTACTAGACACTTATGAGAATCGTATATGATAGGTTCTACGGTGGGGACAAGTGGGGACATGTTATTATTTGACCGATGAATTTGAAAAAATGAGTAAAAAAGTGGGTGAAAATTCAAACATTTCATTTTATAAGACTAAAGAATGAAGTTCCCATGTTGAAAATGAAATAAAATATAACTACTTACCCTTACGTATACAATCCATCACAAAAACACTTTCACAAATTTCTTTTAGTGACATAAACAATGCTATCAAATATGATGTAAAAATGCAAATGAATGCCCTTTAAATAGTCAACATCTTATAAACATACCTTAATGACGCTCTTAATGAGGGTAGTATTGATAATTAATAGGTGTAATCCTCAATGTATAGGGGTAATGAGTTCGTAATAGTAATTAACTTCCAGGAATTTAAGAGTTGTTTTTGTCTAGCTAGCTTGTTCTAGACGAACCATAGTGAGGCGTGGCAATTTGCTTGTATTGTCTTATATGATTTTTTAATTATAAACTCTCACTGCCTCCGTGGTCCAGTGGACAGCGTATGCGACTGCTGATCGGAGGTCCCGGGTTCGATTCCCGGGTCGGGAAAAAGTGTTACTGGGTTTTGCCGAATACTCAGTAGCAGCCCGGAGTCTGGTGATGTGCCCGGTAACGTCAATAGGCTGGCCCCCTATTACGTGGGACCTATAAAATCATGGCGCAATGTGGGTGTAATATTTACACCTCTGCCTACCCCAAAGGGGATACAGGCGTGAGACTATAAATAGAAAAAAATTAAAAAATAAACTCTCACTTATTAGAAGGCGAAACTTTGAAATACTTAGGTATATGCCAGACAGGGATGGACTGTGGAGTTTCTACTCTTAACGATTTTTTTAACTGACTTCAAAAAGGAGGACCGCATTTTTTACGTGATAGGCAGCAAACGAAGGTTTGCCTGGTGATATGCGATTACAGCCACCGATAGACCCACACTCCACCCAAAACCAGAGGCAAGTCATCACGGAAGATCCTACTACTGTTTACATAGTAAGTAACACAATAGCTCCCTATTACGTGGGACCTGAAAATTCATGGCGAAATGTGGGTGTAATATTACACCTCTGCCGACCCCTTCGGGAATACAGGCGTCTATAAAAAAAATAACACAATAGTTTGAGAAGGCAGCGACAAGGCCTAGTTGGTACGGATACCAATAGACTGCTGTGTAGAGGGTATTACTATGTATTTAGATACTCTCAATGAGCTCACACTGACCTTAGGTCTTTTGTTGACTTGACTTAAGGACACTGTGAGCTCATTACGCGTAAATTGAAAAATGGTCGGGTACTTTAAGATAACTTATACATTAATATATACATACACAAGAAAAAGACAAATATCACCTCAGTCTGTCGTGATCATGAATCCTGTTAATAAATCGAAACGTCGGCTAGTAATAAGTAAATTAAAAAATGTAGCTTCTAGATCATCATATCAGCCAAACGACGTCCACTGCTGGACATAGGCCTCCCCCAAGGTTCTCCACACAGACCGGTCTTGAGCCGCCTGCATCCAACCGCCTCCCGCGATCTTGACGAGATCGTCGATCCACCTTGCGCCTGCCTCTGCTGCGCCGTCCGGTACGTTTGTGCGGTTTCTAGATCATTTGGTTCAAATGTAATAACTAAGCGAAACCAATAAAACGCGATAAAATCCGTAAACTGTAGTTTAATTTCGATGTGTAACATTCGCGTAAACTCAAGAAGATATTATTTTTAACTGACTCCAAAAAGGAGATGGTTCTCAATTCGCATTTTTTATGTAATAGACGGCAAACCACCGTTTGCCCGGTGGTAAGCGATTACCGCCGCCCATCGACACAAGCAATAGGGTAGTCACAAAGGAATGAGAAATGGATGGAGCCTTTGGCACTCTTGCTCACCGAAAGAAACTCAATAGTGTAGATAGTATTACTGCATATAACATAACATAACATAACTTCACGCCTGTTATCCCCGAAGGGGTAGGCAGAGGTGTATTACACACCCACACTTCCCCAGTTATGTTTCGGTCCCAATGTAATAGGGGGCGAGCCTATTGCCATCTACCGGGCACATCAATTAGCGAGCGATAATTAATTTATATTATAATACACACATAACTTCGAAAAGTCATAGGTGTGTGCCCGGGGTACCTGGGGATCGAACCCGAGACCATCGTCTCGGCAGTCCGTTACGTACACCACTGGGCTATCGCCGTTATTTAAAACACTTTGTAAGATCCATAAAGTGTTGTTTCTGTCTGGGTACTTTGCGTCCATTGGGTGTATTTTTGTAATATCCCCGCGGCACAGGATACATTTTAAAAGGCAAGTTGACAAAAAAAAAAATTTATAAGTCCGTCCTTTAGATTATTACAAAATAAGCGATACGTATTTTTTTCTTTGTAAATTAAACCAAAAATGACCAAGATATAGCTCATTAAAGTTACGTATAACGTCACGCCGTGCTGCATTTTTTCACACTAGATGACGTCACACGTAACTTTAATGGGCTATATCTTTGTTATTTTTTATTTAATCGAAAATAAAAAAAATACGTGTCCAATATTTTTTTATAATCTAAAATACGGACTAAATAAAATGTAATTATTTTGACCCTGGAAACTACCCTATTCTCTTTTCCTCTGACTCTCCACAAAATTTTATGAATCATACAAACTGTTGTCTCGTGTGGTGATCGAATACACAACACTAGGCAAACTAGTGCTGAGCTACTGCACCGTACCAAAGAGCTCAGATATTTACATAGAGGCGCCTTTCCTATGGGCGCTCTGAAGACAAAATTTCTGTGACCCAAATTGACACTTGGCGGCTTGGCAGTCGCGCTGTAACAGTTGTCTCTACGACAGCAAGAGAGACGTAGGTTCCTCCTGTGTATCTTAACTACGAGAGCAAGACAGACGGAGAACGACGCCAGCGCCGCCAACGGCGCCAACTACGAACTAGACTGGAGACAGTCCCCACTTGGAATCTTTAAGAACTGCGCTTCTATGTAAATCTGTATTCATTGACCGTACGTTACTTTTCAGGTATTTAAAACAGTAAATTCTTGACGTCTAAATTACACAATCACTTCTGATGTGTAAATACTCGAAGACATAATCCTTGTAGTCGCGACGGTGAAGTGTCGGTAGGCAGAACACATGTTAACAGTACAGTTATCTCCTACAGTATTATCTATATGAGGGGTCATAAACAATATAAATACGAGTTTGATAATACTGTCAACGTAAGCTGGGTGTACACTCGCTGATATAGTTGTAACATTCCTTTAATATTTTGGTAAAAATGGAGAATCCGTAATCCAGTGGATAGCGTAATCTTCCGCTGGTCGGGGCGGCCCAGGTTCGATACCTTACCACCAAAAGTGTTACTGAGTTTTCCCTATTCTCAGTAGCAGCACAGAGTCTGGTAACGTGTCCGATAACGGCAATAAGCTCGCCCCCTATTACGTGGTACCAAAAATTTTAAACATTTTCAAGGTAGTAGAGCCTTGCTGATTTCAGCATCAATGGGCCGGCTCGACCGGGGAAGTACTACCCTCTCACAGAAAATCGACGTAAAGTAACAGTACCTTAACTGTTGCGTTTCGTTCGGTGAGTGAGAGTACCGGAGACCCTATCCCCTATTCCTTCTCCCTCACCCCACTCCTCATCCTATCCCTTTTCCCAACCCCAAGGGGCGGCAACGCACTTGTAACTCCTGTGGTGTTGCTTGTGTCCATGGGCGGCGGTAATTGCTTACCATCAGGCGATCCGCCTGCTCGTTTGCCGCCTATTGCTATAAAAAAAAAACATAGCGAAATGCGGGTGTAATATTACCCTGCACTTACCCCTTCGTGTATTCAGGCGTGATATTGTGTGAAAGAGTAACGTAACCATCCATCCATCCGATCCATCGTCACAAACTTTCAACGATCATACAAGTAGTAGTATCCCTGCTGTTTGCTTTTGGTTTTTGCTCTGTCTTATATCGTTTCGTAATTTTATAGTCTCTCACGTCTGTATCCCAGAAGGGGTAGGCAGAGGTGTAAATATTACATCCACATTTCGCCATGAATTTTTAGGTTTCACGTAACAGGGGGCGAGCCTATTGCCGTTACCGGGTACATCACCAGACTCCGGGTTGCTACTGAGTATTCAGAAAAACCCAGTAACACTTTTGCCCGACCCGGGAATCGAACCCGGACCCGGGATCAGCAGTTGCATACGCTATTCACTGAACCACGGAGGTAGTTTCGTAATTTTATTATACTAATAGAAGGAAAGAGGATCCCACCACGCTTTTATTAATACAAAGCCTGCCTAAATATAAATGAAGTTAGCCTTGATGGATTCTGATCACAATTTTCTTTCTTTTCTTTCTGTTTTTTTATTTCATTTCTTTCCATCCCTTCTTGGTTGTGTCACATCCGGTATAATATATTACTGTCGTAACTTGTCGGCCTGCTGAAGCCCGCTTCCTCGCTTCTACCATGGGAAGCCGACTTTATAATGAGTGTTAACTGCACACAATATATTATTATACAGAGTTTAAAAAGACCCTTAACAAAAAACTGAAATCCCATGTTGTACCAATCATTACGAACATTTTTTACTTCGGCACCATACCTGGGAAATTACTGGTTCAAGAGATATTGAGGCTCAAAGTTAGTATGGATTTTTTCTAATTAGGTACAAAATCGATGCATTTACCCCGCCAATATGTTCTTTAGATGCCCTATGACCCCATGGATAAGTAGATATTTCGAGCATTGCGCGTTTTAAATTGCGGCTTAAAAATGAGAAAACTTAAAAATAAATCATTTTTCCAGGTACTATTTTTGGTTAGTATGACTCGGCATGACTCGACTTACACATATTATACATGAAGACTAATCAATCAAGAAGCCTCAAAGTTTATCATAATAACGTTTCGATAGAAGGCTATTATAATAGGCTATGTAACAAGCTACAATTTCCAGCTGAATACAAATACAATACGTGGGAAGGATGAAATAAAGGCGAGCGATCAATCTGACGATTGAATGGTCGAGGTGGGGCAGGAGAAGGCACGGGGAACGGTTAGTACAAGAATAAAAAATATTTCAGAAACATACTTATTCTTTCATGTATGTAGGTAAAAAAGTGATGAATATGCATGTCGAAGGACGAAAAGGGAGAGGACGGCCAAGAAAAAGATGGATGGGCTGTGTGAGGATGGATATGAAAGAGAAAAGGGTAAATGATCGGATGACTGGTGACAGAGAAGTATGGAAGAGAAGGACATACTGCGCCGACCCCAAATAAATTGGGACCAGGGCAAGACAATGATGATATTTATTCTTTCATGTTATATAGATTCATGACAAATGGCAACCTTCTGACTGCCAGTAACCCTTATCATATCAGCTTAGAAGACGTCCTGCTGGACATAGCTGTCTCCCAAAACTCTCCACATAGACTGATCACCGATCAGATTGAGACGCATGTCAAACCGTTAACCAGCGATCAGTCCACTGCTATTCATTCATAGCTTTTTATAGCATACTCCTCTTATGCCGATTGAAACTTAGTTATCCGAATATTATGTACGAAAGGTAAAGGGTCCGAAGCACCCGTAACCGGTGGGCATGTATGAAAAGAGTAATGAGTGTAGAGGAAGCGCGTGAGGTTTGTAAGGAAAGAAGCAAGTGGCGTTCTGTTGTCTCTGCCTACCCCGACGGGAAAAAGGCTAGAGCATAATTATGTATGTATGTACGAAAGGTAACGTGATGACAATTTTTAATAAATCTTTTATCAAAAACCCAACGTTAAAACATTTATTTTTAGTTATTTAACAGTCAAAGCATTTCAGAGAAAGCAGGCATGGTATTCCTTCAACAAGAGGGAGGATTATTCTCTGACCATTTTAGGTGATTGTGCCTGGTGTACCTATCACAGACCACCCAGGGCTGCTGAGCGCGTGCGAGACTTTTAATAGCGCGATTTAAGATCTTCGTGTCTTCGTAGTTTCGTCGGTGTCCGTTAGATGTCGCCATTGTTTGTGTCTTCGCCATTGTACTATAAATGACATTATTTCTGTTTTACTACATCTACAGCGCAAATAAAAGACAGACAGCTTTTTTTTCTTATTCCACAATAACACTTAGGTATAGCAATTTTCAGAAGCAATTAACTTTCAAAAGCGTAGATAGGTATTGATTTTCGCTGACATGACTATTTAATATCTGCACGTTATGAATGATATCACACTGCTATTTATAACTGATAGCAGTATAACGTCTAATAGCTTTTTGTTATGCAAATAGTAATGGTTATGTAAATGAAAGTCTGGCGTCTGAATAGCAACAAAGAATGTTATGAGCACTGAGAATATTTTCATTAATGAATATTTTTATATTTTATAGACTCACGCACAGTTTATTATCATCATTATCAGCCCTGTATAAATACAGTCCCACTGCTGGGCACGGGCCTCTTCTCTCTATGAGAAAGGTATAGTCCACCACGCTGGCCAAGTGCGGGTTGGCAGACTTCACATGTCTTTCGAGAACATTATGGAGAACTCTCAGACATGCAGGTTTCCTCACGATGTTTTCCTTCACCGATAAGCAAGCGACAGTTAACAATTTAATACGCACTTAACTTCGAAAAGTCATTGGTGCGTGCCGTGGATTTGAACCCGAGACCCTCTGCTTAGCAGTCTGTCGGTCTCTCCACTCAGCTTTCGCTGCTTTTTACCCGACTACGGCGAAGCCAAAAGGAAGGGATATTGTTATTATCTTATTATACAGTAAATTATTGCACTTCTTTAATATTAATAATTTGATATTATATAACAGCCAGTTAGCTATGCTGGGTCTGCATGGTACTCGTAGATACTCGGCTTCCGTGATTCTGGATTGTAAACGCGTGGGTCAGCAACAGACGAAGTACTCTTCAGATGGTCCAATTTCTCGTCGATTAGGCTATCGTCACTGTGACGCAGACTTTATGCAACATTGGGCCACACGTGGCCTCCTGGAGGTTGTTCCTGTGGCATGAGTGACTTCATCGTCATATAGTTCGAATCGTGGGAGAAGCGCACAGAAAAGAGCAGCCGCAACTAGGTACGCTTGCTCTTACCCGCGCACTCTTTTTTGCCGAATCACAAATTTTTGTTCCGTCCTTAGTGTTACTCTTTAAGCTAAATGAAACAAATTACTTTCGACATGAATTTTCATATTCTGTGTAATTGTTTTCTGAATCTAAGTAAAGAACAGTCAAAGACTTTTGTTTTATTAGACACTCACTTAATAAGTCCTCACGGTAGAGGCATATTGGCATACACACAGGTACGTTTTTTAATAAACATCAATAAGAATAAGACAGTCTTATTTGTTTATTAGGTAGGTACTGTTCTAATAATAAAAAGTTTAATAAAATAAAATGGTTATTACCGTTTTATTTAATAAAATAAAACAGGAATATTTTATAAAGCTGTCTTTTCATTACATCATGAAACAATAATAATCAAAATATAAAGCAAACAGTAATACAAAACAATTGTCGGACAATTGCCCATAATGAGCGCCCGGCCTTACAATTAATAAGTTTTATTAAACGCCCGCTATCGCGGAGTAGCGCGCGCGAGCTCACACCGATCGATCGTCGGTGTGTTAAACATAACTTTTTTGTTACTACGAGGTACGTTCATTCATATATTATTCATTCAATCATTCAATATTACAAACGAACGAATTTTTATAGAACTAGTCAACGTTCAACTTATACTTGTATTTTACTCCCTAAGTGACGAAATTAAAAAAAAATGCTTCTTTATTCGCTTATATTATGAAAGAAACCCTCCACAAGAAACAAAATCCTTGAGTTACTTACTGACTGACAGACACGCTACAGCCGAAACTATTGGGCGCAGGAAGCTGAAATTTGGCATGTATGTTCCTTGGGGAAGGGATTTCTCGAAATTCCCACGGGATCAGCCAAAGCGGGTAAATTTAACAAAAATGCAGGCGTAGCTGCTGGCGTCCTCTAGTTTTATAGATAAGGAACATTGAAAGAATATGAGTTCATTCAGAATTCTACTCATTCAATCGTTTTAATATTGCACGGAACAGATTTTGATTTAGACAGGAATTGTTTTCTTTTATAAGTATAAGTACAATGTAAACATAGTACACGATTCTGATGCGCGACGTACTAAAAACAAGTACACTATATATTCTATTCATGTTTATTCAGCCTGTTTAACATAAGTACTTATCATTAATTCTACATAAATACTGAAACATAATACATACAAAAACGGTGAATTTTATGACGTATTGTAGGTACTATTGATATTGTAAGATTGGCACAGCATATCAGAAGGTAAACGGATGTAAATATTGCGTAGGTTCAGGATAAGTATAGAAACAATATTTATAGGCATGTATTGCATAAATCGGAACAAACACGTGCTTTATTTTCACTGAAAGTGTACTTACCTATAGTTATTGTGTTAACATTTACCTAACAATTCGTTGAATGTATTTGAATATTATGGATTTCTACGAATAATGCATTGTGTTTTATCACTGGTATATAAAATACTATTTCACGGCAGTCTTTTAATTTGACCGCCTATTTCGCCACCAAGGTAAATGTCATATTACTGGAAATTGAAAGAACTGGCTGAATAGGCATAACTTGTGCTACGGTGGAGCGATCGAAAAATAAATATCTGTGAGTGAATTTGCATCTGTGTGTGTTTGATAACGTAGGTACTAGCTAAATTGGCTAATCTTTCTAAGATGGATGGATAAGACTTGTTGAAACTGACTGGCCCGTCGGTCTGGTGGTTAGCGTCCGTAATGTTTAGCCTCAGTACAACTTCTGCTTAGGCCTAGTATATGATTGTTGTAAAATAAACTGTATTACCATTACTGTCAATTGCCTTAATAGTAGGAGAGCTGGCATCAATTTTGGGTAGATATATGAGGTAAGCTGAAAACTTGCCTCATACCTCTGCCATGGGGTCTCATTCCTTAGAACGTTTTCCGTCATTCTTAACTCTCTCAACAGATGGCTTTACTAGTATCGATTGTTATTGATGACTTGCATGCATAAATGATAAATAAGAAAATACAGTTCTAAAATATGATATTTATTAATTAAAAAATCCCTTTATTACGATTAAATAAAAAAATGAAACATTTAATTGAATATGAATATTTTTGAAAAATATGATGTGCACTTCGTTGCTCTGGTGGCCAAAATACGTACTAGCTTGTAGTAAAACGTTACAATGAGTTAACTTTCACTCGGCATTCATAGATGGCGCTTTTACGTCTGTATATATTTATTTTTATTTAATTTGGTATTAATCTGTAGATGGTAAAATAATTTATTAAATAAACATCAAATATTTGAAAAAGTAAGATATTATGTTAACCAATGAACGGCCATGAGCATTTATTTTAAAAAGTACCTGTATCTTAGGTACCTAGTCGAGCGATTGCGTTTTGTTTAAGTAGGTACGTAAAAGTAGTGTAATTTAAATTTTATACATAATAAAAACTTACTGTGTTTGTAGTAGTATTATATAATAAATTTTCATAAATTATGTTAATCAATATGCGTCTTACATTTATAGGTACCTACCTGGTCTGTTCAAGATACGAAAAAATAAAATGTAAACAAACCATAAAATGGTTCTTTTAATGTCGCCTTCGCAACAAAAGTAGATTTAAGTTAAATACTCCAAGCGAAAGATGCAGTTAGTTTTACAAAAATACGCCTGTCCCTTCAATTCATAAAATGATACTGTATATTTTTTACCTTTTATTTTTTTCGTAGGTATCTTGAACAGACAATAGCAACTAATAAACAGTTGATGTTGAGTATGTTGTAAATCAAGCTAATGAAAAAAACAAAACGCATTTTTAAACTTTGATAGCCGACTTCTCTAGAAGTCTAGAACTCATTCGCTTGGTTCCCGATAGGTATAGTATTAAATTTATCTATGCCGATAGTCATGACTTCATGAGTCGCACAATTGCAAAATCGCGTACCAAGTACACCAAGTGCGTCTCTATAAAAATACCAGGGTCGAAAACCAGGTATCAATATACTTGCAAGTTTTTGGGCACTCGAGTATAGAAAACTTCGTGTGACGCCCTGGTAATGCAAGTTTGTATTGAAAAATAAACCTTATCATAATACTAGTAAGGATGTTTATCGCAAAATTAGGTAATGGACTTTTCTAAATACTTTCATGGAAATTTATTCCTTACTACCATATATTTAAGGAACTTTGTCGCGCAAAACCTTGCAAGTTTTATATTCCTGAGTACTCAAAATACTTTCAAGTATTTTAGTGTTTTGTGCGATAAAGTTCCGTAAATGTATGGCAGTAAGGAATATTATTTCATAAAAGTATCTGTAGGGTAAATACGCCATACGTCGACCCCGCCCCAAACTTCGGCCGTCTGCACATTTTCGGCTTGCGTTCATTTAAAGGCCTTGCCACACGTCACGATTTTACGTCCAACTTGACTAAATCACTTGATGAAATCGTGACGTGTAGACGCCAGTCGTCCAACTCAAGTTCATCGGGTGGGCGGTACCACCAGATTTTAACCAATCGGGTGGACGGAATGAAAATCAGTGATTTGATTGTGTCGTGTAGACGGGCAAAGCCAATTCGATTGAAAATTTGATCAGTGGTAAAATTGTGCCGTGTGGCAAGGCCTTAAAACGTATTGAAGTTACAAATTTGCCACTCGAATTACAATCTTAGTTCATAATCTATATGTACAACCGTTACTTTCCGATTACGTTACACACTCTTCGCACACTGAGCGTCAGAAGCGATTGCGCCGTCGAAGCGTCAATTTCATATTTAAAGTACCTTACTTGCTGTGAATACCCACACTTCGGGGATTGATATTAGAACGGTCAGACATTCCTTTTTTATTGTTTTAAGCATTATTATTAGTAATTAGTGATTTTTACTATATTTTGAGATAGATTTTTCAATGTTTAACGTATTGTTTTAAGGGAAAATTGGAGGCCGCCAATAGAATACCAATTTTGAATTAAAACCGGATTCTCGGCCGTGGCCGACTAAAAGTAAATGCAGTCTGTTTTATAATTTCCAATTGTACTAATTCCATTGCCTTAATAAGAGAATGTGCAACGCATAGAGGCAAATAAATCTATTTTACGTTTAATCGCCAAATACCGGCCGGGGTGATATTAGTTGAATCTCGAGAAATAATGTACACAAAATAGAGGCTGGCTTTAGAAACATTAAAGATCGTAATGTCGACCAGCCTCGAATTCGAGCCCAACTATACAGGCTGATTACTTTTCTTATTTTCTCAAAATTAAATATTTATTATAAGTACGTTTATTTATTTCGTCCGTGTGGTGACGGATTAAGAATACGGAATGTCACCACCCCATATCATCCCATGGGTGTCGTAAGAGCCGACAGAGGGAGCATATTATGCAGAGAACAGCACTGTAGAGAAGGAAAACTTGATACAAACCCTATACCAACCCGTTTGGCCAGCGTGGTATAGTAGGCCAATTCCTCCTGTCAAAGGAGAGGCCTAGTCCAGCAGTGGACTGTTAAAGGCTGGTGATGATTATTTATTTATAATATAAAGAGTTAAGTTTAAATGTAGGAGTTGATATTATTGAAAACATTTATATTAGCTTATTATGGTATGGAAATATAAGATATAAATTGCTCTTTGGAACTTGCTACCTTAACCCATGTTAATTACGTAGCTTAAAAATATAAATATATTCAATAATGATACTCTGGGCCAAAAATGGTATGAATTATTTTTGAAAAGATATCCAGAACTAATTATAATTATTTTGATGTTTACTTTGTTATAAATTGTAATACTTACCTAACGTTATTTAAGTGCAAATAAAAAAATACTTTACCTACTATTAAACAAATACGATTAATAACGTATACTTAGTGAGACTCCTGCCAAAATAAATCATATTAGTAATATTTATCGGTCTTAATTTAAAACATCCTATACCCGGCCGATATTTGGGAAAAACGCGACCGACCATGGCCCGTGAATGGCCGACTTTAGGGTTTTTTCGTTCTCGACGCATATAAACCTTAGTACTTTTTACTTGTAGTAGAAATGTCAACCTTATGCCCATAAACATGAAATAGATTTATCAAACTATCCAAAACCGCATCGGAAGCTATCCTTTCGTTGCAAATTGATGGTGCCAGACCGTTTCCAAAACAGAAAAACCGTAAGAATGCCGACATTTAGCGTATTTACCCTACTACGTTACGGTCGGGAGTCGGTAATACGCGAAACGTGTTCGCGTACGTTCAAGTAAAAATACTTTGAAAGTGTTGCAAATATTTTAGTGTTTTGCGCGACAAAGTTCCGTAAATGTATGGCGGTAAGGAATAATATCCCATTAAAGTAAAAGTACTCCGTTACGATCGTGGATCGGCTAAACGCGAGACGCGATCGCGTACGTTTAATTCAAGTAAGAAATACTTTGAAAGTGTTGCAAGTATTAAAAAAAAATCGCTACAATCAGCTTCAAAATTACGAATCCTACAAAATAAATGATTTTATAATAGTTAAATTTAGTTTTTTATCTAATTCTGTTTATCCACTTTAATGGAGGAATAAAAAACGACCTAAATTATCAATTTATAAATATTAATTTGCCAACATCTGGATTTCAGTTAATTATCTAAATAACTAACTTGCACGTTTGCATAACTTGCTTGTAAGGCCGAATTAATAAACCAATTGTAATGACTAGCTTTTGCACGCGACTTCGTTCCCGTGAAAGTTGAAGAGAAAAAATTCCAACGTTTTTGCAAGATTTTTTGTTAGTTGACGAGGTATCACGGTTTCATAAATAAAAAAATAAAATGAACTGTTGTTTCATTTCTACATTTTAATAGTTACCTACCTATTCCCCTTTTGCAATCTAGACGTTCGCTTCGCCAGGGGTTCGCCATTTAGGTTACATTAATTTCGCCTGAATACCAATTTAATTAAGAATATAATAATACAAATAAAGAATAACAATTTTCACGAAGCAGAACTCAAAGGAAAGCACCACCTAGTATAGTAATGTACCTATAATATTATCTGTAGCATGCACCATAGACCCTGGGACCACAGACCATCAGACCAAGGCAACCTCACAAGGTCATAGGTTTTGTCAAGTCTATTCAAACTAGCCCAAACACTACTAGTTTCTCATGTGTAGTTTAGGAGTTTCAGTGACCACCTGCCGGCTTCATCATCAGACCAAGGCAACCTCACAAGGTCATAGATTTTGTCAAATCTATTCAAACGAGCCCAAACACTAATAGTTTATCATGTGTAGTTTAGGAGTTTCTGTGACCACCTTCCGGCTTCATCATCAGACCAAGGCAACCTCACAAGGTCATAGGTTTTGTCGGTTTTATCAAGTCTTGTCAAACGAGCCCAAACACGACTAGTTTATCATGTGTAGTTTAGGACTTCCTGTGACCACCTTCCGGCTTCATAATCAGACCAAGGCAACCTCACAAGGTCATAGGTTTTGTCAAATCTATTCAAACGAGCCCAAACACTACTAGTTTATCATGTGTAGTTTAGGAGTTCCTGTGACCACCTTCCGGCTTCATCATCAGACCAAGGCAACCACACAAGGTCATAGGTTTTGTCAAGTCTTGTCAAACGAGCCCAAACACGACTAGTTTATCATGTGTAGTTTAGGAGTTCCTGTGACCACCTTCCGGCTTCATCATCAGACCAAGGCAACCACACAAGGTCATAGGTTTTGTCAAATCTATTCAAACGAGCCCAAACACTACTAGTTTATCATGTGTAGTTTAGGAGTTCCTGTGACCACCTTCCGGCTTCATCATCAGACCAAGGCAACCACACAAGGTCATAGGTTTTGTCAAGTCTTGTCAAACGAGCCCAAACACGACTAGTTTATCATGTGTAGTTTAGGAGTTCCTGTGACCACCTTCCGGCTTCATCATCAGACCAAGGCAACCTCACAAGGTCATAGGTTTTGTCAAGTCTTATCAAACGAGCCCAAACACTACTAGTTTATCATGTGTAGTTTAGGAGTTCCTGTGACAACCTTCCGGCTTCATCGTCAGACCAAGGCAACCTCACAAGGTCATAGGTTTTGTCAAATCTATTCAAACGAGCCCGAACACTACTAGTTTATCATGTGTAGTTTAGGAGTTCCTGTGACCACCTTTCGGCTTCATCATCAGACCAAGGCAACCAAACAAGGTCATAGGTTTTGTCAAGTCTTGTCAAACGAGCCCAAACACGACTAGTTTATCATGTGTAGTTTAGGAGTTCCTGTGACCACCTTCCGGCTTCATCATCAGACCAAGGCAACCACACAAGGTCATAGGTTTTGTCAAGTCTTGTCAAACGAGCCCAAACACGACTAGTTTATCATGTGTAGTTTAGGACTTCCTGTGACCACCTTCCGGCTTCATCATCAGACCCAGGCAACCACACAAGGTCATAGGTTTTGTCAAGTCTTGTCAAACGAGCCCAAACACTACTAGTTTATTATGTGTAGTTTAGGAGTTCCTGTGACCACCTTCCGGCTTCATCATCAGACCAAGGCAACCACACAAGGTCATAGGTTTTGTCAAGTCTTGTCAAACGAGCCCAAACACGACTAGTTTATCATGTGTAGTTTAGGACTTCCTGTGACCACCTTCCGGCTTCATCATCAGACCAAGGCAACCTCACAAGGTCATAGGTTTTGTCAAGTCAATTCAAACGAGCCCAAACACGAGTAGTTTATCATAATATGTAGTTTAGAAGTTCCTGTAACCACCTTTCCGGCTTCATCATCAGACCAAGGTGCATTCACAAGGTCATTCATCACTGCACCATTTCAATGTTACCGTAACATAGCCACCAAACTTACGTAAGTATGTCAAATATCAGCTTTATGGAACAGTGTACAAAGTGCATTCCAAATTTTGAACGGAAAGACACGAAGTCATAAAAATATCGCTAGATGTTTTAACGCCACCCCGGTACATACGTAAAATAGGTACCTACTAGATCGGTTGATCGTGTTATAACCTTGAAATGAGGCACACTTGGGTGACAAGGTGAAATATCATATTGTTAACATTTTAGACAGAATGCTTTTTTATTATAGCGCCATCTCTTCTTTTTAATTTAAAATAACATTGCTTACAAAATGAGACGTAAGATGTCGCTACCATCGACTCCCATTTTTTCGTCGCTAGCGCCAGCTGTTGTATTATTTACGGTATTAACAAGTACTTATAAAAATAAAGGTCTAATATTAAGGATCTAACGTGGCCAATTTTTACGGACGACTTGCGGCATCTGTACTGTAAAGTATTATATTTATCCATGCCTCTGCTATTATACCCCAGAACTACAAACCTGGCTGGCGAGTAGCGGGGCTATAGAAAATATTGATTTTGTTTTTTTTTTTTTCCGTTTATTCCTTTCTTTTTTTTCTATTTAGGCAAGTTTTCAGCTTGCCTCAAATATCTACCCAAAATTTATGCCAACTCTTGGACCAGAATCTCTCCGTTAAGGGAAGCTATAAATCTTGTTTATAAAGAACTAGACGATGCCCGCGGTTACACCCGCGTTATTTAAGGCTACTGCTCTGCTCCCGTCGCTCATAGCGTGATGTTATATAGCCTATAGTCTTCCTCGATAAATGGGCTATCTAACACTGAAATAATTTTTCAAATCGGACCAGTAGTTCCTGAGATTAGCGCGTTCAACCAAACAAACATACGAACAAACAAACTCTTCAGCTTTATATATTAGTATAAGATTTCTACTAAAGTGACAAAGCGACCAAACAATAAAAGACAAATTACGAAACCACAAGCAATTTCAATTATTCGGAATATGTTTTATCGATAAAGTGCTGTCACCATAGACAAATGATTGGTCTCGCTCTAAGCGATACCAATCATTTGTCTATTGCTGTGAGGGCTGTCACCTAATGTTTAGCAGTACTGCAACATAAAAATTTGTATCGTCATTTTGAAGTAAATGTACTCTGACGTTGTCATTAGAATCCTTGTAAATCCTTCATCATCATAATATCAGCCGAAAGAAGTCCACAGCTGGACAAAGGCCAAGGCTCTCCACATGGACCGAGCCTGTGCCACCCATAATTCTTACTGAATATAAATACTAAATTTCTCGCCGAGCTTGCTTGTCTGTTCCCGATAAACTCAAAAACAACTGAATGGATTTTCATGCGGTTTCGCCAGCGGACGGATTGATTCATGAGGAAGGCAACAATAATTTATCGCGTCCCAATATACCATGCGGGTAGCGAAGTCGCCGGTGGAAGCGAGTAATCAACCAAGTCGTTAGAAATAATTAATAACAACACTGTCTTTAATTGATTTGATCTATAGGTTGCGAAACTAATATTGCCATAGAAAATTGTTTTTTTTTAAGATTTAGAATACAGAATACAGACACACTCAGGTTTTGTCGCAAAATTTATCAAACCTATCTGAGCTCGCGGTAACGCTCGCGTTATTTAGAGATATTGTTCCGCTCCCGTGGCTGATGATGGTAATGTTATATAGCATTCCTCGATAAATGGGCTATCAAACACAAAAATATTATTAGAAGCGGACCAGTAGTACCTGAAATAACCGCGTTCACGTAAACAAACAAGTAAACAAACTCTTGAGCTTTATTATACTAATAGATGATAGGATAGGATTGGTTTATAAATACTTTACTGTTGTAATTTGTCTTTAGATATAAGATGTCTTTGCTAAATTCTTACTCCGTGGCGGAAAATCTAGACACAATGCAACCAGGGTGCCTAGTTCGAATTTGCTTATTTGAACACCAATAGAACGCATTCGCAATCGATCGTAGACAGGAAAATTATTCCATACATTGTCTAAAAGCGCTCCTGGCGCGGTGAGAAATGGTCAGTAGGCATTCCAGAAAATCTATGGAATAGTGTCCCAATTGAAGACCGAATGGAGTGCGATTCAATAGTGTGAAAATTTGGTTTAGGTCGCCTAAACGCATCAGAGTTTTAGCATTTTTTAGTTGCCAATCAATTGTGTTCTATTTCACTAGCTTTACCGCGGTGACTTTTTCTACATCGGTGCAGTGATGTCGTTCACACTCAATATTTTTTGTTTTTTTATAGACTCACGCCTGTATCCCCGAAGGGTAGGCCGAGGTGTAATATTACACCCACATTTCGCCATGAATTTTTAGGTCCCACGTAATAGGGGGCGAGCCTATTGCCGTTACCGGGCATATCACCAGACTCCGGGCTGCTACTGAGAATTCGGAAAAACCCAGTAACACTTTTTGCCCGACCCGCGAATCGAACCCAGGACCAGCAGTCGCATACGCTATCCACTGGAGCACGGAGGCACTCAATGTTTCTGCGCTAAAATAAAGCTTATTGATAAGCTGCCCTTCAAAATTCTCTCTCTCAGTTGTACCTATTTGGTTAGACCGAAAAGCGGACGCGGGCTCTAAGACGAAAAGAATGATGTATTTCCCAAAGTTTAGGCAATTGTATTCCCCGATATGCGATAAGAATATTTTTGTTTGGTAAATTTTATACCGAAACTCCAAATTGAGACCCAATTCGTCAAATACTTGTGGATATTACAGTGGCCACATGTACACTAATTATCTATTAATAATATTATGATATTAATTAGGAACCGCATATTGTATATCCGACTTCTGATTGATATCGGGGTGCTGTGATAGCGGGAGGTTTTGTTTGGAAAAATATCAATGTATGTATTTCTTGTGTATGAAACTTGACGCTCATTATGATTAGGGTGCTCACACATCCACACGATCGACGTCGATCGTTCTTATCATCATCAGCCCTTTACTGTCCCACTGCTGGGCACGGGCCTCTTCTCAGTATGAGAAGGGTAAGGCCATAGTCCACCACGGTCCACGCTGGCCAAGTGCAGGTTGGCAGACTTCACCTGTGTTTCGAGAACATTATGGAGAACTCTCAGACATGCAGGTTTCCTCACGATGTTTTTCTTCACCGATTAGCAAGCGATAATTAACAATTTAATACGCACTTAATTACAGAAAGTCATTGGTGCGTGCCGTGGATTCAAACTCGAGACCCTTTGCGTAGCAGTCTGTCGGTCTCTCCACTCAGCTATCGCTGCTTTTTACGAACGTTCTAGTCAGCATTAAAAGATTGATAAGCTAGCCGGCGCCGCCGGCGGCAAATGAGCGTACAAAACTTTTATTTCTTTCTTTGTCAGTTATCGTCTCTCTCAAAAGACAGTGACAGAGAGAAAGCTGCCGTCTCCCTCCTTCGCTCTGGTTGTCATTTCTCTCCAAAGCGAGAGAAAGAGAGAAAGAGATGCAGAAGACAGAGGGAGGCGAGATAAAAAAATCCGTAGAGTAATCATTAGTTACACTGCTAGCTATTGCCTAAAATAGTTATTTACACAGTCCTGAGCAACTTACAGGACAGTGTAAAGTATATGTGTGACAGTGTATAATATGCTCGTATCAATTATAAGAAGCAATACATTAATCGAGTGAATGTGCTACCACCCTAAACTAGGCAGAACAAAACGTTACCTTATCATTTATTTATTTAGCTAATGAGCGACAGTCACTTCACCGAATAACGTACGTTTCCATGTTCCAGGAAAATATTATAATACTTAATGTATTGTTATTTTTGTATTAGTAAATATTCGTGAAACTGATATTTTTGTTATAACTAGCTGATTAGGCTAATATTGTTTTGGCATACATTCGTATTTGGGGTTAATGACTAATAAAAGTGTTACACTGTGTTAGCACAGTATAAAGAAATTATAGAATTATAGACTGTGGGGTTATTAACAATAAAATAGGTACTTTTTGATGCCAAATAATAATCAAAATCAAATTCATTTTTTCATTAATTTATTACACAACAACACTTATGAACGTCAATTCTTTTTACCCGACTGCGCGACGCAAAGGAGGGTAATGTGTTTATCAGTCTATGTATGTATGTATGTATGTATGTTTGTTTCTATGTGGCGTTCTAGAGACTAAATGCGTAGGCCGATTTTGATGATTCTTACGTCAATCGATTCGTCTTAACCTTACGAGTGTCACTAAAGACATGACAGTAATCAAAATTCACCATAGCGACAGCCAGACGCCATATTGTCAAAATGAAAAAAATTATAGTCGATGAACTATGTCAAGTGGGGTGTCGTTGAATAGGTATTTTAAAATCATCTTTAGGTTCCTTTTATCATTTTTCATTTTAAATAATAGTTTAGGATATATAACGATTTAAAGATGTTTAACAAAAAAAAAATTCTCGCTAATTTTCATACTTATTGATTTAAGATTTTATTTCAAGTATAAACGATATAAAAACACTCGATTGCGAAATTTACCATCTTATAACGAAGTCAATGAATCGTAACTAAAAAGTATAAAATAAAAAAAAATAATTTAAAGAACGACTCACAGTCGGGGCCCATTCAAATTTTACCAATCAAATCTTCCCAAGGGGCCCCGACTGTGAGTCGTTCTGTTCTGCATATTACTTCTGAACTTCTGGGCTTGTTTCTTTCTTTTTAGTTTTTATTTAAGTTAATATTTTCACGTATTTTTTTAAATTAGTTTTTATGCAGTCGGGTTTTTTGTTTTTCTTTAATTTTTTTTTTTACAACCACGTTCTTCACACTTCTCACTTAATTTTCAAGGCAGGTACCTACTTGTCACTGGTGCAGCGTAATACCGGTTACATTGCATCCAGGTTTTCTGGTCTTGGAGCCTGGAGTTCGCTCTTGAGTCTAACCAGATATGATATAATATTAGCTTTTCCATAGAGCGACTGCCGCCTACCCTCCGGAGCACAATTCCATCCCTTCATCGTACACTATTTATCACTCTTAAAATCCATATAGTTACAGCAATAGCTTAGCATCCAGTGCCTTCTATAGGGTGTCTTCTTCCTTTAATACTTTTGTCTTTACCGGACGTACAATATTCACTGTTAAAAGAGGTATGATTTTTTTTTTCATTTTAATATCGTGGTAAACATTGTTATTATTAGTATACTAGAGGATGATGTTATTTAAGGCTACTGCTCCGCTCCCGTCGTTCATAGCGCGATGTTATATAGCCTATAGCCTTCCTCGATCGATAAATGGGCTATCTAACACTGAAAGAATTTTTCAAATCGGATCAGTAGTTCCTGAGATTAGCGCGCTCAACCAAACAAACAAACAAACTCTTCAGCTTTATATATTAGTATAAGATTCATTTGTACGCCAAGTGTAGTAAACTTTCTAAAAATAAAATCCATGGTGATTTTAGCAAAGCCATGTGCTGTCTGATTTTAAATTGTTTTTGTTTAAAATATTGAAATTTTACCGGGCTAATGGGGCTAATTTATTGCTAGTGTCTTCAAATGTTATTATCATCATCATCAGCCTTTAACAGTCCACTGCTGGACTAGGCCTCTCCTTTGAAAGGAGGAATTGGCCTACTATAGCACGCTGGCCAAACGGGTTGGTAAAGGGTTTGTATCAAGGTTTCCTTCTCTTACAGTGCTGTTCTCTGCATAATATGCTCTCTCTGTCGGCTCTTACGACACCCATGGGATGATATGGGGTGGAGACATTCCGTATTCTTAATCCGTCACCACACGGACGGAAAATGTTAATATAATCACCTAGCTCGTATAAGTATAAAGGCACGGGCCTGGTCTCACTACGAGAAGGGTAAGTCCATACTCCACCACGCTGACTAAGTGGCGGGTTGGCAGACTTCACATGTCTGCCGAGAATATTATGGAGATTGCTCGGAACAGGTTTCCTTATGATTTCATTCACTGTTCAGCAAGCGCTGTTGCTTTTTATTTTATTTTTTGTTTATATACCCACGCCTGTATCCCCGAAGGGGTAGGCAGAGGTGTAATAGCTATTACACCCACATTTCACCATGAATTTTTAGGTCCCACGTAAAAGGGGGCGAGCCCTGTATTTATAAAACCAATTTAACATGTGGATTAATAAACATAATTATGTGAGTAAGTTGTTGAAATACCAAATACATACCAATTGCGGTGCAATCCATTGAAGTATTACTTGTCGTACTTCCACGAGATTCCTTACACATTACCAACAGTTTTACCAAACCATGTAAACCATGGTTTGGTAGGCTAGGCAAGTAGTCAAATAGTATTTATTTTATTTTATACTTATTTATAGTATCAAGCCTGTATCCCCGAAGGGGTAGGCAGAGGTGTAAATATTACACCCACATTTCGCCATGAAATTTTAGGTCCCACGTAATAGGGCGCGAGCCTATTGCCGTTAGATACCGGGCACATCACCAGACTCCGGGCTGCTATTGAGAATTCGGAAAAACCCAGTAACACTTTTGCCCAACTCGGGAATCGAACCCGGGACCTCCGATCAGCAGTCACATAAGCTATCCACTGGACCACGGAGGCAGTCGGAGGCAAGCAAGCGATGTTAATATAAATTAATACGCACATGTCAAATAGCAAATTATTGACAGAAATTTAACAAGAACTTAACTTCAAAAAGTCAGTGATCGGTTAGTCTCTCCACTGACTGTTTGACGACGCGGGAGTGTAAGCGACGCCGAAGGTCGCGGGTTCGATTCCCGCTCAAGTCAAACACTTGTGTGCATGAACATGGATGTTTGTCTTGGTCTGGGTGTTTCTATATCTATGTGTATGTATGTTTATCTATTATCTAGTACCCATAGTACAAGCTCTGCTGAGTTTGGAACTAGATGGTGATGTGTGTATGTGGTAGAATATTATTTATATTATTATATTATGGCGGCGATAGCCTAGTGGTGTACGTAACCGACTGCCGAGACGATAGTCTCGGGTTCGATCCCCAGGTACCCCGGGCACACACCTCTGTCTTTTCGAAGTTATGTGTGTATTAAAAATGTTAATTATCGCTCGCTTAATAATGTGCCCGGTAGATGGCAACAGGCTCGCCCCCTATTACATTGGGACCTAAACATAACTGGCGAAATGTGGGTGTGTATACACCTCTGCCTACCCCTTCGGGGATAAAAGGCGTGAAGTTATGTTATGTTATGTTTATATAATAGATAACAATATTCACTAAGCTATCGCTCTCTGTACCTCAAATATAACCTCCTTCAGTTATATTCCTATTTCTAGTCACCCTGTATAGTCTGTACACTGTAAGCTATGTCTTCATTTAAGATGAATGCCCCTGCCGCTCGTTTATCACCATTATCTCCGTTTGTTTAACATCTTTTAATCTGTTTGTGAATATACTTACATAATTAGTTTGCATAGACGCCGAGAAACATTGATAAATTAATAGTCCATTATGGTGCAAGTCCTGTTATCAACAATTGTAAACACGACGGGACAAGGCTCACCAGTGGTAGTAACGTAGATAACCACGATTCATGTGACTCCAACGCTATGAGACTTCTAGGACACCGCGGTAGTTTTAGTGAATAGTCCTTAGGCGAGAGTCTCAATCACATATTTTGCTTGCTTCGGTATCGACTCATAGAGTGTTGGAGGCAATGCCTCAGATGTCGCTTTTGTAGTGTGTTGAAGTACAGACAGCGCGTTCATAAATAAATATCAACAAGTGAGTGTTTAGTTGCTGAAACCCGCACTACACAAGGACAGCGTTCAAGCCACACCAGTCCCAGGTCACAAGCGTTGTAAGTAATGTTAAGAGGTTATTTATTCATATACATAGTTAATATTATGTTACATAAGACCTGTGAAAACATGCTATGGAGCTGTGGAGGAAGAAAGGTGTGGTGTTTCTCCAACAGGGAGGGAGAGGGAGGATCCTCTAAACAGGCTGGGTGATCGTGCCTGGTATACTGTCAGTCCGACGGACGTATTTGAGATGTTCTATATACACAACTCAGCGTGCAAACTCTGCTTGCGCGATTCAGCACTTTGTTTTTCCGTCGCATTGTATCCGATAGATGTCGCCGGATTGTTGTTGAGACTTTCGTCGTCGCTCGCTAGATGGCCTCACTTGTATGTAGCTACCGCTACAGAGCTATGCGCAGCGATAGCCTAGTAGAGAAACCAACAGACTGCTACGCAGAGGGTCCCGGTCTCTAACCCACATCGCGAATCTGACTTTACGAACTTAACATAACATAACTTCACGCCTTTTATCCCCGAAGTGGTAGGCAGAGGTGTATTACACACCCATGTTTCGCCAGTTATGTTTAAGTCCCAACCGGGCTCATTATTAAGCGAGTGATAGTTAACATTTTTAACACACACATAACTTCGAAAAGTCAGATGTGTGTGCCCGGGGTAACTGGGGATCGAACCCGAGACCATCGTCTCGGCAGTCCGTTACGTACACCACTGGGCTATCGCCGAATACGAACTTAAATGCATATCAATTTGAAAGTTATCAATTGCCCGTGCCTCTACGAGCACCTCTGAATAAACTGACACTGGTCTGAACCATGGACCGCTGTACTTTTAGATTGCGGAAGTTAGACAGAGTCGCTATGTTTTAAAGCTAATATTTTGACAAATCAGGTCAGGGTCCCGTACTTTAAGCCAAAAATCTTGGATGCAACTGCTGTCTGTTCGAGATAAACTCAAAAACGATGGAATGGGTTTTTATACGGTTTTCACTCATAGGTGAACACCCACATTGATTCATCAGGAAATTGCAGGCGTATTATTTTATGAAAAAATGAAAATGTGGGACAAGTTGAAAGATTTGTATATTTGGGAAGCATGTTTACAAGATGGAATGGAAGATGTGAAGGTGATATTGAAAGGAGAGTGACAGCGGGGAACAGTGTGAATGGAGCGCTGCATGCCTTTATGAACGGCCAAACCGTGCCAAAAAATGCGCGACTGGCGGTTCATAATGGAGTGCTGGTGCCCACCTTGATGTATGGAAGTGAGTGTTGGGTATGGCAGAAAAAGCATGAAAGCAGAATTAACGCAGTTGTGGGGTGAGACTGATTGATAGAATTCCGAACGCAGTAATACGAGAGCGATGTGGCCTGAAAGAAGATGTCGTGACAAGGATTGAGAAAGGAATGCTGAAATGGTTTGGACACGTGGAGAGAATGAGTGAAGAAAGACTGACGAATCAAATATATATGGCAGGGGTGTATGGGCAAGCCGGTTGCGGCAGACCTCGTAAGACATTCGTGGACCAAATTGGGGACGTCTTGAAAAACGGAAAAGTCCGAAGCACCCGCAACCGGCGAGCATTTATGAAAAGAATAATGAATGTAGAGGAAGCACGTGAGGTTTGCAAGGATAGAAGCAAGTGGCGATCTGTTGTCTCTGCCTACCCCGACGGGAAAAAAGCGTGAGCATATGTATGTATGTATGTATTATTTATTTTTATTTTATAGACTCACGCCTGTACCATATATATGTATTTCATTATTTTTAGGTTTTCGAGCGATGCCAAGCAATTAAATAGCAGGGCAATTAAATATCAGTATTCTCTACTCGAGATCAGAGTTAGGATATGTGAGGGCTCTAGTTGTATTTAATTCCTGTATGAACGAAGAAATTGGAGCGTGATTTATGATAAAAATTTATTGGATGCAAAGGTGATCTCGTCATTCATGTCTTTTAGTAGTTATCATCATCATCATCAGCCAGGCGCGGTCGCAGCCTAAAATTTTGCAGGGGGTCACTCACTCACTACACTAAAAAAAAATTGGTATCTGGAATAAAATAAACATTATTGCACAAGACACAATTTTATTTTATAAATTACCTATAAAACAAATGGGAGTCGTCTTTTTGTATTGCGAATCGGGTGATAATATTTGAGACGTCTGGTACTATTTCCGGATGAATGTTTAGAAGAGCTAAACCTGTTAGGTCAAAACCACGTTTTTACACGCGTAGAAAAGGATCGCTCTGCTGTCGCACCACTTTTGGGAAGAGTTGTCAGAATTTTGAGAAATGTCTTTATAATTATTTGGTTATAAATCATCATCACAAATTTCGATAGTAGAAAGTACACACTCAGGAAGTTTCGTATCAGCATTTTCTGTGACTTTGTAATCCATAGCTGATACTCTGTAACGACAGTGGCAGCAGGACATTAAAAAAAAATTTGGCCATCGAACGTAGTTCATAAAAACACCACTAGATGTCAGTAAACTATAAATTTATCGCTGTTAGGGGATAGCTAGAGGACCAGGTGGAATACCAGTAGAAGCATGGAAAGCGTTAGGTGATGATGGATGGGCGTGGCTGACTTTATTCTTCAATAAGCTGTTTCACTAGGAGACCATACCCGAGGAATGGTGCAACAGTTATCAGGTGCCCATTTTAAAAAATAATGGTGTGATCCAAGACTGCAACAATTATCGGGGAATAAAGTATGAAAGTATGGGAGAGAGTAATTGAGCGACGCCTGCGTGACGAGAGTGAGATTTCACAAAACCAATTCGGTTTTATGCCTGGTCGAGGTACGGTGGATGCCATTTTTGCACTTCGCCAAATGTGCAAAAAATACAGGGAGGCGCATAAATCTTGCACATGGTGTTCGTCGACCTTGAAAAGGCATATGATCGAATGCATCGTGAAGTCGTGTGGTGGGCCCTGAAGAAGAAAGGAGTGCCTGGGTAATACCTGACGTTGATTCAAGCCATGTACGCTGAATGCTGAATCCAAGTCCGATGCGCAGCTGTTAGCCAGATTCGATGTGGCCGTAGGCTTGCACCAAGGGTCGGCCCTTAGCCCCTACCTCTTCTTGTTAATTATGGATGCTATATCATCGGACATAGAGGAAGAGGCACCCTGGTGCATGCTGTTTGCCGATGACATCATTCTGTTAGCAGAGAGTGGACAGAAGGTGCAGAGCAAGCTGGAGGAGTGGCGGCAGAGATTGGAGAATGTAGGCCTGAGAATAAGCAGAACCAAAACAGAATATATGTTCTGTGACTTTGGCGGCCTCTTCAGTCCTATACCGGTTACACTCGGCGATACACTTCTACCAGTAAGCTCCGATTTACGCTACCTAGATTCACTCCTGCAAGATGACGGCGAAATTGATCGGGATCTTAGGCAAAGAATCAACGAAGGATGGATGAAATGGCGACAGATCTCAGGCACAATATGCGACCACAAAATGCCTGTGAATTTAAAGGGCCGCATGTATAAGTCGGTTATAAGGCCTGTCGTACTGTATGGAGCTGAGTGTTGGGCTACAAAGAAGATGGATGAGAAACGATTGCATGTGGCAGAGATTAGAATGTTACGATGGATGTGTGGAGGGACAAGAAAGGACAGAATTAGGAGTGATTACGTTAGAGGTAGTATGAAAGTGGCGCCCATTGATGAAAATGCATGCCTGTAGAAGGACGAAAAGGGAGAGAGAGTATGGCCAAGGAAAAGATGGTTGGACTGTGTGAGGATGGATAAGAAAGAGAAAAGGGTAAATGATCGGACGACAGTTGACAGAGAAGTATGAAAGAGAAGAACATACTGCGCCGACCCCAAATGAATTGGGACCAGAGCAAGACAATGAGAGGATAGCTAGAAATTTCCTTTCATTACTTGGCAAATTTTTGAGATTTTTATATTTGACCTGAGATTGGGGGGGGGGGTCATGTCCCCTGTGACCCCCCCCTTCGGACCGCGCCTGTCATCAGCCCTGCTTTAGCCCACAGCTGGATATAGGCTCCGATACCGATAGCACGCTACTGAGTCCAATTTTCGGCTTTTCGCTTTGCTGTTTTTGTAGTAGGTATAATCACTTTAAAGCATTGTATACTCAAATTCAAAATCGTTCTTTTATGTAACAAGATGACGCTTGTGAACGTCAAATTTATAGATGAATTACTTAAACAATCTACATTTACATTACAACCTTTTAATTTTTATTGACTAAAATCATACTAAAATTTATTAATTTATTTTATTTATAGACTCACGCCTGTATCCCCGAAGGGGTAGGCAGAGGTGTATTATTACACCCACATTTCGCCATGAGTTTTTAGGTCCCACGTAAAAGGGTATTACAAATGAGTAGATACTAAAATAACTAATCATAATCCCAGTTCAAACTGTATGGTGTCTCACGTTTTAAAATTGCAATTACGATTTTACTACACCAGTGAGATATCATGCGGTATACGTTTAGAGTTACCGATTACACGCCTATAATATTGTGGCGCGTCAAGTTTATGGCCACGGCGATAACCAGAAGGTCACCTCGACTTATCGCCAGTACGGTTTTGTCAATATTTACGTGTTTCCTATCCACATGGTTTGAGTTAGGGACGGTTAGTCCATTGAAAAGTTACAATTGGGATTGCATTTGTCAGAGGACGCGATTTTATTATTTAGATCTCTAGAGAGGGCTAAAGTAAAGCTTTCTCCAAATTTGTAAGATCGTAACTCAGTAACTCTTGTCCCTTGGCCAACCTCTTGGAAAGAGTCATGGTGCAGATGATATGGGGTGGTGACATTCCGTATTCTTAATCCGTCACCACACGGACGGAAAATGTTATTATCATCACTTAGCTCGTATAAGTATAAGGCACGGGCCTGACCTCACTACGAGAAGGGTAAGTCCATAATCCACCACGCTGACTAAGTGGCGGGTTGGCAGACTTCACATGTCTTCCGAGAATATTATTAAGATTGCTCAGAACAGGTTTCCTTATGATTTCATTCACTGTTCAGCAAGCGCTGTTGCTTTTTATTTTATTTTTTGTTTATATACCCACGCCTGTATCCCCGAAGGGGTAGGCAGAGGTGTAATAGCTATTACACCCACATTTCACCATGAATTTTTAGATCCCACGTAAAAGGGGGCGAGCCCTGTATTTATAAAACCAATTTAACATGTGGATTAATAAACATAATTATGTGAGTAAGTTGTTGAAATACCAAATACATACCAATTGCGGTGCAATCCATTGAAGTATTACTTGTCGTACTTCCACGAGATTCCTTACACATTACCAACAGTTTTACCAAACCATGTAAACCATGGTTTGGTAGGCTAGGCAAGTAGTCAAATAGTATTTATTTTATTTTATACTTATTTATAGTATCAAGCCTGTATCCCCGAAGGGGTAGGCAGAGGTGTAAATATTACACCCACATTTCGCCATGAAATTTTAGGTCCCACGTAATAGGGCGCGAGCCTATTGCCGTTAGATACCGGGCACATCACCAGACTCCGGGCTGCTATTGAGAATTCGGAAAAACCCAGTAACACTTTTGCCCAACTCGGGAATCGAACCCGGGACCTCCGATCAGCAGTCACATACGCTATCCACTGGACCACGGAGGCAGTCGGAGGCAAGCAAGCGATGTTAATATAAATTAATACGCACATGTCAAATAGCAAATTATTGACAGAAATTTAACAAGAACTTAACTTCAAAAAGTCAGTGATCGGTTAGTCTCTCCACTGACTGTTTGACGACGCGGGAGTGTAAGCGACGCCGAAGGTCGCGGGTTCGATTCCCGCTCAAGTCAAACACTTGTGTGCATGAACATGGATGTTTGTCTTGGTCTGGGTGTTTCTATATCTATGTGTATGTATGTTTATCTATTATCTAGTACCCATAGTACAAGCTCTGCTGAGTTTGGAACTAGATGGTGATGTGTGTATGTGGTAGAATATTATTTATATTTTTATATTATGGCGGCGATAGCCTAGTGGTGTACGTAACCGACTGCCGAGACGATAGTCTCGGGTTCGATCCCCAGGTACCCCGGGCACACACCTCTGTCTTTTCGAAGTTATGTGTGTATTAAAAATGTTAATTATCGCTCGCTTAATAATGTGCCCGGTAGATGGCAACAGGCTCGCCCCCTATTACATTGGGACCTAAACATAACTGGCGAAATGTGGGTGTGTATACACCTCTGCCTACCCCTTCGGGGATAAAAGGCGTGAAGTTATGTTATGTTATGTTTATATAATAGATAACAATATTCACTAAGCTATCGCTCTCTGTACCTCAAATATAACCTCCTTCAGTTATATTCCTATTTCTAGTCACCCTGTATAGTCTGTACACTGTAAGCTATGTCTTCATTTAAGATGAATGCCCCTGCCGCTCGTTTATCACCATTATCTCCGTTTGTTTAACATCTTTTAATCTGTTTGTGAATATACTTACATAATTAGTTTGCATAGACGCCGAGAAACATTGATAAATTAATAGTCCATTATGGTGCAAGTCCTGTTATCAACAATTGTAAACACGACGGGACAAGGCTCACCAGTGGTAGTAACGTAGATAACCACGATTCATGTGACTCCAACGCTATGAGACTTCTAGGACACCGCGGTAGTTTTAGTGAATAGTCCTTAGGCGAGAGTCTCAATCACATATTTTGCTTGCTTCGGTATCGACTCATAGAGTGTTGGAGGCAATGCCTCAGATGTCGCTTTTGTAGTGTGTCGAAGTACAGACAGCGCGTTCATAAATAAATATCAACAAGTGAGTGTTTAGTTGCTGAAACCCGCACTACACAAGGACAGCGTTCAAGCCACACCAGTCCCAGGTCACAAGCGTTGTAAGTAATGTTAAGAGGTTATTTATTCATATACATAGTTAATATTATGTTACATAAGACCTGTGAAAACATGCTATGGAGCTGTGGAGGAAGAAAGGTGTGGTGTTTCTCCAACAGGGAGGGAGAGGGAGGATCCTCTAAACAGGCTGGGTGATCGTGCCTGGTATACTGTCAGTCCGACGGACGTATTTGAGATGTTCTATATACACAACTCAGCGTGCAAACTCTGCTTGCGCGATTCAGCACTTTGTTTTTCCGTCGCATTGTATCCGATAGATGTCGCCGGATTGTTGTTGAGACTTTCGTCGTCGCTCGCTAGATGGCCTCACTTGTATGTAGCTACCGCTACAGAGCTATGCGCAGCGATAGCCTAGTAGAGAAACCAACAGACTGCTACGCAGAGGGTCCCGGTCTCTAACCCACATCGCGAATCTGACTTTACGAACTTAACATAACATAACTTCACGCCTTTTATCCCCGAAGTGGTAGGCAGAGGTGTATTACACACCCATGTTTCGCCAGTTATGTTTAAGTCCCAACCGGGCTCATTATTAAGCGAGTGATAGTTAACATTTTTAACACACACATAACTTCGAAAAGTCAGATGTGTGTGCCCGGGGTAACTGGGGATCGAACCCGAGACCATCGTCTCGGCAGTCCGTTACGTACACCACTGGGCTATCGCCGAATACGAACTTAAATGCATATCAATTTGAAAGTTATCAATTGCCCGTGCCTCTACGAGCACCTCTGAATAAACTGACACTGGTCTGAACCATGGACCGCTGTACTTTTAGATTGCGGAAGTTAGACAGAGTCGCTATGTTTTAAAGCTAATATTTTGACAAATCAGGTCAGGGTCCCGTACTTTAAGCCAAAAATCTTGGATGCAACTGCTGTCTGTTCGAGATAAACTCAAAAACGATGGAATGGGTTTTTATACGGTTTTCACTCATAGGTGAACACCCACATTGATTCATCAGGAAATTGCAGGCGTATTATTTTATGAAAAAATGAAAATGTGGGACAAGTTGAAAGATTTGTATATTTGGGAAGCATGTTTACAAGATGGAATGGAAGATGTGAAGGTGATATTGAAAGGAGAGTGACAGCGGGGAACAGTGTGAATGGAGCGCTGCATGCCTTTATGAACGGCCAAACCGTGCCAAAAAATGCGCGACTGGCGGTTCATAATGGAGTGCTGGTGCCCACCTTGATGTATGGAAGTGAGTGTTGGGTATGGCAGAAAAAGCATGAAAGCAGAATTAACGCAGTTGAGATGCGATCACTGCGTAGTATGTGTGGGGTGAGACTGATTGATAGAATTCCGAACGCAGTAATACGAGAGCGATGTGGCCTGAAAGAAGATGTCGTGACAAGGATTGAGAAAGGAATGCTGAAATGGTTTGGACACGTGGAGAGAATGAGTGAAGAAAGACTGACGAATCAAATATATATGGCAGGGGTGTATGGGCAAGCCGGTTGCGGCAGACCTCGTAAGACATTCGTGGACCAAATTGGGGACGTCTTGAAAAACGGAAAAGTCCGAAGCACCCGCAACCGGCGAGCATTTATGAAAAGAATAATGAATGTAGAGGAAGCACGTGAGGTTTGCAAGGATAGAAGCAAGTGGCGATCTGTTGTCTCTGCCTACCCCGACGGGAAAAAAGCGTGAGCATATGTATGTATGTATGTATTATTTATTTTTATTTTATAGACTCACGCCTGTACCATATATATGTATTTCATCATTTTTAGGTTTTCGAGCGATGCCAAGCAATTAAATAGCAGGGCAATTAAATATCAGTATTCTCTACTCGAGATCAGAGTTAGGATATGTGAGGGCTCTAGTTGTATTTAATTCCTGTATGAACGAAGAAATTGGAGCGTGATTTATGATAAAAATTTATTGGATGCAAAGGTGATCTCGTCATTCATGTCTTTTAGTAGTTATCATCATCATCATCAGCCAGGCGCGGTCGCAGCCTAAAATTTTGCAGGGGGTCACTCACTCACTACACTAAAAAAAAATTGGTATCTGGAATAAAATAAACATTATTGCACAAGACACAATTTTATTTTATAAATTACCTATAAAACAAATGGGAGTCGTCTTTTTGTATTGCGAATCGGGTGATAATATTTGAGACGTCTGGTACTATTTCCGGATGAATGTTTAGAAGAGCTAAACCTGTTAGGTCAAAACCACGTTTTTACACGCGTAGAAAAGGATCGCTCTGCTGTCGCACCACTTTTGGGAAGAGTTGTCAGAATTTTGAGAAATGTCTTTATAATTATTTGGTTATAAATCATCATCACAAATTTCGATAGTAGAAAGTACACACTCAGGAAGTTTCGTATCAGCATTTTCTGTGACTTTGTAATCCATAGCTGATACTCTGTAACGACAGTGGCAGCAGGACATTAAAAAAAAATTTGGCCATCGAACGTAGTTCATAAAAACACCACTAGATGTCAGTAAACTATAAATTTATCGCTGTTAGGGGATAGCTAGAGGACCAGGTGGAATACCAGTAGAAGCATGGAAAGCGTTAGGTGATGATGGATGGGCGTGGCTGACTTTATTCTTCAATAAGCTGTTTCACTAGGAGACCATACCCGAGGAATGGTGCAACAGTTATCAGGTGCCCATTTTAAAAAATAATGGTGTGATCCAAGACTGCAACAATTATCGGGGAATAAAGTATGAAAGTATGGGAGAGAGTAATTGAGCGACGCCTGCGTGACGAGAGTGAGATTTCACAAAACCAATTCGGTTTTATGCCTGGTCGAGGTACGGTGGATGCCATTTTTGCACTTCGCCAAATGTGCAAAAAATACAGGGAGGCGCATAAATCTTGCACATGGTGTTCGTCGACCTTGAAAAGGCATATGATCGAATGCATCGTGAAGTCGTGTGGTGGGCCCTGAAGAAGAAAGGAGTGCCTGGGTAATACCTGACGTTGATTCAAGCCATGTACGCTGAATGCTGAATCCAAGTCCGATGCGCAGCTGTTAGCCAGATTCGATGTGGCCGTAGGCTTGCACCAAGGGTCGGCCCTTAGCCCCTACCTCTTCTTGTTAATTATGGATGCTATATCATCGGACATAGAGGAAGAGGCACCCTGGTGCATGCTGTTTGCCGATGACATCATTCTGTTAGCAGAGAGTGGACAGAAGGTGCAGAGCAAGCTGGAGGAGTGGCGGCAGAGATTGGAGAATGTAGGCCTGAGAATAAGCAGAACCAAAACAGAATATATGTTCTGTGACTTTGGCGGCCTCTTCAGTCCTATACCGGTTACACTCGGCGATACACTTCTACCAGTAAGCTCCGATTTACGCTACCTAGATTCACTCCTGCAAGATGACGGCGAAATTGATCGGGATCTTAGGCAAAGAATCAACGAAGGATGGATGAAATGGCGACAGATCTCAGGCACAATATGCGACCACAAAATGCCTGTGAATTTAAAGGGCCGCATGTATAAGTCGGTTATAAGGCCTGTCGTACTGTATGGAGCTGAGTGTTGGGCTACAAAGAAGATGGATGAGAAACGATTGCATGTGGCAGAGATTAGAATGTTACGATGGATGTGTGGAGGGACAAGAAAGGACAGAATTAGGAGTGATTACGTTAGAGGTAGTATGAAAGTGGCGCCCATTGATGAAAATGCATGCCTGTAGAAGGACGAAAAGGGAGAGAGAGTATGGCCAAGGAAAAGATGGTTGGACTGTGTGAGGATGGATAAGAAAGAGAAAAGGGTAAATGATCGGACGACAGTTGACAGAGAAGTATGAAAGAGAAGAACATACTGCGCCGACCCCAAATGAATTGGGACCAGAGCAAGACAACGAGAGGATAGCTAGAAATTTCCTTTCATTACTTGGCAAATTTTTGAGATTTTTATATTTGACCTGAGATTGTGGGGGGGGTCATGTCCCCTGTGACCCCCCCCTTCGGACCGCGCCTGTCATCAGCCCTGCTTTAGCCCACAGCTGGATATAGGCTCCGATACCGATAGCACGCTACTGAGTCCAATTTTCGGCTTTTCGCTTTGCTGTTTTTGTAGTAGGTATAATCACTTTAAAGCATTGTATACTCAAATTCAAAATCGTTCTTTTATGTAACAAGATGACGCTTGTGAACGTCAAATTTATAGATGAATTACTTAAACAATCTACATTTACATTACAACCTTTTAATTTTTATTGACTAAAATCATACTAAAATTTATTAATTTATTTTATTTATAGACTCACGCCTGTATCCCCGAAGGGGTAGGCAGAGGTGTATTATTACACCCACATTTCGCCATGAGTTTTTAGGTCCCACGTAAAAGGGAGTAGAACAAATGAGTAGATACTAAAATAACTAATCATAATCCCAGTTCAAACTGTATGGTGTCTCACGTTTTAAAATTGCAATTACGATTTTACTACACCAGTGAGATATCATGCGGTATACGTTTAGAGTTACCGATTACACGCCTATAATATTGTGGCGCGTCAAGTTTATGGCCACGGCGATAACCAGAAGGTCACCTCGACTTATCGCCAGTACGGTTTTGTCAATATTTACGTGTTTCCTATCCACATGGTTTGAGTTAGGGACGGTTAGTCCATTGAAAAGTTACAATTGGGATTGCATTTGTCAGAGGACGCGATTTTATTATTTAGATCTCTAGAGAGGGCTAAAGTAAAGCTTTCTCCAAATTTGTAAGATCGTAACTCAGTAACTCTTGTCCCTTGGCCAACCTCTTGGAAAGAGTCATGGTGCAGATGGTTTTTCTTATATATTTGGTAAACTATTGATCACACAGAAAATTTGTTAAAGTAATTTATGTTGGAAATTAAATTATCTCAACTTTGGTTCTGATACCGTTTGTCGTCAAAAATAAAATATAATCAGCCAGGGTCCGGCTCAAGATCCAGTAGCGCATCGAGTTAGACTGAATATTAGCTTTTTCACAGAGCGACTGCCTGTCTGACCTCCGCAAGCAAAGTTCCAATAGATATTCGGTATTAAATTGCTGATTATGAACTGTAGAGGAAAGTTGAATTTTTGTCGTTGAGTTTTTGTCGTTGTCGTTCATCGTCTACGTTAATTAATGTTAATATTTCCTATTATTTTGCGGCCTTCTCAGTACATTGAGACAAAAAAAATATCAACTACACACACAAGCCCAGAGGAGAGCTTTGTTCATATTATGCCAACCCCTGTTTTCATAATCTGAAAATAGAAGGAAGGTCTTGTTTTGGAATAAGTAAAGATAAATTAAATGTATTCTTTATACTGACGATGATAAAAAATAAGAGATGTTACAAATTTCCTGAGACTTTCGTTTGTGACTTTGTTACCTTTGGTTCTACCAGTCAATGCTACGAGACCAAAGTTACGTAGAGAATTTAATTTGCAAACAAAAGTGTCTTGCTATTTATTTGTATTTTTTATCGTCACGCCTGTATCCCCGAATGGGTAGGCAGAGGTGTAATATTACACCCACATTTGGCCTTATAAATTTTAGTTCCTACGTAATAGGGGGCGCGCCTATTGCCGTTACGGGGCACATTGCCAGACGCCGTGCTGCTACTGAGAATTCGGGAAATTCAGAAACACTTGCCCGATCCGGGACCTCCAGGATCAGCTGATGCATACCCTATTCACTCGACAACCACGGAGGAAGGCAAATGTTGTGTACTAGATAAATCATAGAAATCATTTGTAACAGTCTTTTTAAAATGGCGGCCGTAGGACACGGTTTGCGACCCCACAAATTTGGATTTAACTTAACACCAACTCCCGCTTGACATCCAAAAATTAAATTGTGATAAATGAATGTAAATGTGAATGTAAGCCTAAAAAAATTAACATTTTAATTGATTATTCTTGAAACCACACGAAAAAGAAAAGAAGATTACAAACGGCGTCCTCTGGCGTCCTATATCACCGCGAAGGTTTTAGAAAGTAGGTTTCGGACGCTTTTAGCGGAGAGTCGAACCATTAGCGTACAGAAAGGAGAACTTATAGTATACTAGGTGCGCAATAAAAGAATAGGTATGTGAAAAAAGTATTCATTTTACATTATTACTGCTTTCTACTTACTAGAGATTCTCATCCTGTCGAACCTGTCTACTGAATTCAGATTCTCTATACCACTAAAACCTTTTTTAGAAATTCCTTCGATAAGGAGGTAAAAAGGGAAGTCAAAATTTGTATGCAACCTTTGTATTAGTTCAAGGGATTAACTTCAAACTTTGCATATTTGTTCCTTAAATGACGTTAGTGAACACAAATACATTTATTTTGAAATTCTTCCCCTAAAAAGGTAGAAAAGGGAGTCAGTGTTTGTGGAAAAATCTTTTATTTTTTGCAATGGAATCACTTTAATTTGTATAAATAATAATGAATAATAATGTTACGAGCTGGGGTTCGACGATTAATTATATACACTATGCCAGAAAAACTGCACTGTATTCACTAACACAATACTATACACACTTATTTCTCAACACTATTTCACTCCACTAAACACTTCCGACTTACTTCCCTTCGCTTGATCTTGATCGCTTTCCGTATTCAATTGAACTGTGTCTGTCTCGCGCGCTCGCTCTCTATTTATACTGGCCGGATAACATCACTAGCGCATTCTAGATGCTTCTACAAAACTGTCGAAATAATCTCGAACAGTCGATTACTCGATACAGCAACGCCATCTAGTACAGAGTAGCTGAATTACCTTTAAACCACCGATACATTCAATCTCTTCTAGTATTATATATATAGTATTCACCGATAGATGGCGTTACAATAATAATAATAATAATAAAATTTATTAATTTTCATACATCACAAAAATATACATAAAGTTCTTAAAAGGTAATTTAGGTAGAATAATGAGGTGCCTGTACTAGGGTAAACCTGTGCCACAGGCATTAAAGGCACTTACAGTAAGTGATTTTGATCTGAGTTATGAAGTAATTACAATATTTATCATCAACATATTAAACGTAATGTTTCTAAATAAAAATATGCCTACTTAGAATTATTTTAAAACTAATATAAAATGTATAATTATTTGACCACAGTCAGCAGTTCTTCGGTCTGATCATATTTCAATGTTTGTAAATACTGATAGACGCGTTGTTTCGATCTTACATAACTTAGGTCATAAATAGATGTTTCTTTGTTTATTTTGTTATAAAGATAGGGACCCAGGAATTGAAAAAATCTATTAGTAAAGACAAACTTTGATTCAGAGCTTGAACTACAGACAATATCTTTCCGTCTCTTGGTGTTAGTAAGGTTGGCGTTGTACGTAAGCGCAGTGTGCTGTTTTAGTACAGTGAACAATATAAACAGTTGACGAACCGTTAGCACTTTGCATGATTCATATAGAAGGCTTGTAGAGAATCGGTAAGGTCGGCGGGTGGCCACTTTAAGCAGGGCTCTTTGCGCTCGCTCTATAGAGAGCATTAAAGATTTTCCTATACCTCCCCAAGAGGTTATGCAGTATTGGATTATGGACTGACACAATGCCTTGTACATCTGTATAATGAGGTTATGATCTAAAATAAAGCGAAGTTTTTTAAATACAAATAATAATTTTCGTAGCCTATATGTTAAAGCGGCGATATGTTGTGTATAGGAAAGGGTTTCGTCCAATATAACCCCTAAATACTTAATATTAGTAGTGCTATTAATTTCCGGACAGGTGCAAATGTTGTTTGACTTAAGATAACAGTTATATGCATATAAGTGAAAAGAATTGTTATGTGCTTGGGGGTTACGCATACAAAATTGAATGAATTTAGTCTTATCAGTATTTAAGGTTAGTAGATTATGTTTAAGCCAGTTATTTACTACGTTAAACCCTTGTTGTGCATATTTCTGAGCTTCCGTAATGGTGTTTGCTGAGAAAATAAGCGCAGTGTCGTCAGCATATGTAACAATAGTGCCATGATGTAGGTTTAGGTTACAGAGATCATTTATATACACTAGAAAGAGTGTTCCACCGAGCACACTTCCTTGAGGAATGCCGAATTGGGGTAGTAATAATTCGGAACTGATTACGTTGTCTATTTTGACACATTGATACCTATCCCGTAAGTAGTCTTTAAACAGTTTTAACTGTGTGCCTCTTATTCCTAAGGCCTCCAATTTCTTAAGAAGCAGTGGGATTGATACAGTGTCAAATGCTTTTGCCAGATCTAGAAAGACGCCAATCACATGTTGACTTTGCCCAAGTTCCTCGGAAATATAATTAGTCAAGGTGTATACTGCATCTGCTGCAGATAACTTTGATCTGAAGCCGAATTGCTTGTGGGAGAAGAGGGAGTTATTTTCAAGATATGAAACTAATCTATTGTTTATAATTTTCTCGAGTACTTTAGATATCGAAGATAGTAGTGAGATTGGCCTGTAGTTAGTTACCAGATCCTTTTGCCCTGATTTGTGTATGGGACTTACTACTGCCTTTTTGAGGCATTTGGGGAAGATTCCTTCTGACAGGCAAATTCGGAAAATGTGAGTTAATGGAGGTATCAGTATGTGCCTAAAGGTTTTCAGTATTGCAGTACTAATACCGTCCCACCCTGCTGCTGAGCTATGTCTTAGTGATAGGATAATTCGTTCTACTTCACATTCATCCGGTTCTAGTAAAACAAAAGACTTGCCAGTACTATTATATGTCGGAACGGTTGAAATAGCATTTTTTGGATGATTCTTACATGTTCTTTGAATTTGTTCAGCCAATTTTACACCAATGTTAGCAAAAAAGCTATTGACGTTATCAGCGGATGAAAGCGGGGTACGATCTGTATATAATAAACTTGTATCGCACTTATTTTGCTTCGACGTATATGTTACAGACTTAACGTACTTCCACAATCGCTTAGTGTTATTGCCGGCTTCTGATATTTGAGATTTGTCACACTCGATTTTTGTTATTCTTAGGATTCTATTGCAGAAGTTTCTATAACGCTTATAGACTGTTTGTAAGGTTAAATTATTTGGATTTTGCTTTGCTCTTTTATGTAGTCTATCACGGTGCCGAATGCACTTAATAAGGTCAGGAGTTATCCAAGGTTTAATATTATAATTTTTGTTACTCAAATTAGTTACATTGGTGTTTTTAAAAATTGCTGTTTGTAAGTTGTTAATAACATAAGACATAGAAGTGGTAGCATCAGCAGAATTGTAAACTGGGCCAAAGTCAATATTGCATAAATCACGTTCTAGGTTAGTCATATTAAGTTTTGACCTTTGCTGCGGACGCGAACGATGCTTAGAATGCATTAATTCAAGCGTAAACAAAATCGCGCAATGGTCTGTTATTGTTGAGTTAGTAACAAGTGTTAAACACGGAAGCTTAGTTTTGAGCATGACGTGATCTAAGCATGACCCACTTTGATGTGTTGGAAATGTGTGAGAAAGCAAAATTCCATGATATGCACAAAGGTTCAGATAATCTTGGGTGCCAGCATCATTATTTTCAGAATTAATATTAATATTTAGGTCGCCATTTATAATAATGTTAGGAAAGGAAGAAAGACCCTGTAAAATGTTATCTAATGATTTATTAAATACTTCTAAAATTTCTAAAGGCAGGAGACCTATAAATAGCTATTATTGCGATCTCCGAACCGATTTTAATAATAAGACAATTACCTTCTTGGATAGTTGGCTCTTCGACAGTAAGGTGTAAAGCTATTTTTGTGTATACCACTATGCCATCGTTCTGGTTTAAAGATAACTTTGTGTAGAAACTATTGTAGCCTGGTAATGTCGGTATGTTCTTATTTGAGTTAGTATGGATAGTGGGTTGTTGAAATCGGAAAGATAATGTCTACAATTTTCAGTATCGCTTATTTTAGACATGTAAACTAAACTATCATCTAGATCTTTAATTAAGTGATTAGCCATATATTATAACGAAACTAAAAAGAAACTTATAGACGCTTACAAGCTAGCTCAAGACTAATATGATAATAGGCGACGCTCTTAGGTGCCCTCATTATAATCTATGGAATTGATATACCTCGATTCTGCAATTTTCTTCGCTGGGCATTCGAGGTCACCAGTTTTGTGGTTACTTGGTTTTTTAAAACGCAAGCATGTTGCACATTTCGGCGTTTCGTCTCTCTTGTTGCAATCCTTTGTTTCATGTCCTAGTTCACCGCAATGTCCACACATCTGATTGGTGTCGCGACAAGTTTTCGCCGCATGTCCGTATTGTTGGCATTTGAAGCGCCTGGTCACAAGGGTAAAGTCACGGACGGGGCAGGACGTCCAGTTGATAAAGACTCTAGCCTGGTTAATGAGGACTTTCCTAATGTTGGCAGGTACTTCTATAATAAAGTTACATGTTGATGCATCTTTTTTACCTGATTTGTGGCTCAACTTAATGCTAGACAAGAAGGACTCACGTGACAAATTAGGTATCTTATCGGTCAGGTTCTGTTCGTAAATGCAGTCATAGAGATCTTGGTCACGAAGGGCCGTAGGTACACCAACAACTGTTATCCTAGGTCTTCTTTTGTGGGGGTCTTCTACCTTCAATCCCGAACTACTCAATTGTGTTGAACGCCGAAGTTTTTCAATGTCATCCTTTGACTCGGTGCTGATAATAATACCTCCGTGCCTGGTCTTCCGCAATCCCCTCACGTGCAGTTTCATTTGCTCTGGATTATCTTTTGGACGAGTGTTTTGGTGTCGTCGCTAGATTTTTCCTAGTCGTTAGGATATATTGCGATCGAACTTAGATTAGAAGGTCGCAGGTGACTCAATTTATTGGTCTTAACAATTTCGGCAAAGGAAATATTTTGGGCTGCAGGTTTTGAGCAAGTTTCTTGTATAGTCTCCGTAATAGACTTTTTAAAGTCATTAAGGTCTTCTCTCTCTTTTCTTGCGTCTAGTGATGTTTTAATCATGATAGCCTTTTTTTTTAATGACTGATAATGCACAGCCATCTGGGGAACACCCTTACCAACCTTTCGCGCCAGAGCATTGATATTTAATTTTTGCTCTGTGTTCAGCTTACCGTCAGCGGCAATCTGGCACACTTCATTTAGGGCTACTTCTATGGTAGACATCCAAAAATTGACGTCGGTAGAGGTGAGGACCTGTAGCTTCTCCTCGGCGGCATGTTCTTGTGGCTGAGGAGTGCTTGGAGGACTGCGACACGTCTTTGTGCTTCGGTTAAAAGGGCTATTTTCAATGTTAGCCATATTTGATGTCGCTCACTTGTGATTCATAGTTTTTTTGCACACTTCACATAAAGTTACAACTGTACTAGGTCACGTATTTGATAAATGTAATTATTTAAACATGTAGATAAAAATATTGCAAGTTAGACACGTCTACTCCGTCTGAACTGCGAAGATAATATAAATAAAATACTTGCGTTACTGACTGACTGATAGACACGCTACAGCTGAAACTACTGGGCGCAAGAAGGTGAAATTTGGCATGTGTGTGCCTTACGGCCCTGTCACTACCTACAGCGGCGGGCGATAGCGGCGAGCGTTTTCGATGTACTTGGCGCGCGTTAGGGTGCTTGTACACGGCGCATGTAGCTTGAGCATGTTGAGGCAGTTGCGCGGGTTATATGCACCGTAAACATATCGTTTAAAAAAATGTGCGGGTCCAGAGACTCGAGCATGTACCAATGCGAGCCACCCGCGCAAGTAACTCGCGTGCTCTGCGGCACGCGCGGGTCTCTCGCGCATGTTACTTGTTAAAATTACATTTTTAACATATGATTTTAAAAGAATTTTCCTTCTTCGAGATATTTTGACGCGATTCAAGTCATAAAGCTACCGCGCGAATAGCATGCACATGTACCTAGCTCTTGACCACGAACAAATAACTTGTACACACAGCTTGCGCAAGTAGCCCGTGTCTTTACTTGCTCCAGTTATTTGCACCACGTACAAGTACAATCGAGTAACTTGAACAAGTAGCTTGCGCATATTACTCACGCGTATAACCCGCACCTTTACTTGCTCCAGCTATATGCACCGTCTACAAGCACCCTTACTCTGTTGCGTCCGCGCGCCGCGAGAATAAACGCGCAATGCACATCGCCTCTGCTGCGCCGCTCGCCGCTTAGACCGATCTCGTGAACAGGCCCTTAGGTAGTGTAGGGTAGCACTAAGAGAGGATTTTTGGAAATTCGTCCCCAAAAGGGGTAAAACCGGTTGTCAGAGTTTGTATGACACTTTTTATTCCTTCAATGGATTAACTTTAAACTTTGTATATTGGTTCCTCAAATGAAGTTAGTTAATACTAAGAAAATCTTTTTTGGAAATTCCTTCGATAAAAGGGTAAAAAGGGGAGTCAAAATTTGTATAAAACCTTTGTATTAATTCAAGGGATGAACTTCAAACTTTGCATATTTGTTCTTCCAACCACGTTTGATGACAAGTTAAGTTTATATTTTCAATGAAATCACTTCAAAATTCGTGACAAAAGTGACCTAAATGAGCACTGAGAAAGGAGTTTTCGAAGTCTTGCCCTTATAGGGTTTAAGAAATGGTGGCCGATGTGATATAAAGAATCTTATGATGATATTTGTTCAATTTTATCCAGGAGAGTTTTCAAGGGATTCACTAGAAACTTTATACTATATCGGTTCCCCAAGTGACATTAATATAATCACACTTAGAGCTTGGGGCTCAAAAAGGTCCTAATTTATACGAATCTTTTATATAATCAAGTCGAAAGGTTACATGCGTGACAATTAAAACAATATCCATAAAATTGGTTTGAGAATTGGTATTGCAAACCAAAAGGCATAAACTTTGTACAAACTGTTGTGTTTATTTTTAAAATATTGCATATTTTATTATATTCTTTCTTATCTAAGCGAAATTTACGCGAGCGAAGCAGCGGGCAAAAGCTAGTTGTTTATAAACGTAGGAAGATGTCTATGTGGGGCCTATTTTCGAACGTTGACATAAAAATTACATTAATCATCCTCCTAGCGTTAATAATTTCAGAGGTCTGCTTACTAGTCTAACCAGGCTAATTATTAATAGCATTTTCACAAAACGACAGCACGGCTGACCTCCGCAATCTAAAGGTATAGCAACATTCCATGGTTTATACTAGTAGGTATCAGTTTATTAGGAGGTACGACTCCAATTACGACCATCAAAGATCTTCATGACAGCTTGGCACCTTGGACGCCTGGCTTTATGTGCTTTTCGAGGCACGGGGCAAGCAACATTTTACAATTCAATATGATAACTTCGAAATGTGGATTCGACCCCGATACTCTGCATGGCGGTCTTTGGTTTCTCCACTAAGCTATCGCCGCCTGTAGTAGGTACTCAAGATTTCAGTACTCTATCTAAATAGTTACGCTTTGTGCACTAATTGTCTTTAAAGATAAAATATATTTATTATGAATAAGCTCTAATTTATTTTGTTGACTGATTTTTGATTGACACAACATTCTAAAATAGCGTAGGTATTGATAAATGAAAGACAAAATAACAACAGATTATTGTAAATAGTCAAGTTCAAGTTATAGGTAATTTATCATTGAAAATTTAATTAAAGATTTCATGGAAATTTCCCGATGTTTGTAATAGGATTACAATTTTGACAGCGCGGTTGGCGTAGTGGTTTAAGCGGTCGCCTCGTCGCTTGACACTGCGCTGAGTGTTGTGGGTTCGATGCCCACACGAGACAACACTTTGTGTGATTCATAAATTGTTGTTTCGAGTCTGGGTGTTCATTGTGTCCGGTAGTTGTATCTTTGTAAAGTCCCCCGCGACACAGGGCCTAATGCGGGAGTTGTCTTAAAAAAAAATAGGTAATAATTTATAATTCATTAGAGGACGCCAGCAGCTCCGCCTGCATTTTTTTTAATTTACCCGTTTTGGCCGATCCCGTAGGAATTTCGGGAAATCCCTTCTTAGTGCTCCCCTACGGTCCCCAAGGAACATACATGCCAAATTTCAGCTTCCTGCGCCCAATAGTTTCGGCTGTAGCGTGTCTGTCAGTCAGTCAGTAACGCAAGGATTTTATATATTAAGATTATCACAATAGATACTATCGATCTACCTATAAACAAATCTATCATACTAGTGTCAGTTTATTCAGAAGTACGACTGATGTCATGAGGCACGGGGCAAGCGGTAATTAACAACGCACATATCTACGAACTGTCCGTATGGTGACGGATTAAGAATACAGATTGTCACCACCCCATATCTCACCATGGGTGTCGTAAGAGCCGACAGAGGGAGCATATTATGCAGATAACAACACTGTAAGAGAAGGAAAACTTGATACAAACCCTATACCAACCCGTTTGGCCAGCGTGGTATAGCAGGCCAATTCCTCCTTTCAAAGGAGAGGCCTAGTCCAGCAGTGGACTGTTAAAGGCTGATGATGATAACTACGAAAAGTCAGTGCTACGCGCCGTGAATTCGAGCCCGATACCCTCACGCAAGACGATCTGTTAGTACCTCCAATTCTCCACTTAGCTATCGCCACCTGTACTACTCTACATTTCAGAACTCTATCTAAATAATTATGATCTAGTACTTACTTATTATCTCTTTTACCGATAAATAAATACATACATATTTAGATATAAAAATAATGCGAATTTAATTTGTTAACTACTGTAACTGATATTTGATTGACACAACATTCTAAAATAGCGTAGGCGTAGGCATTGATCAACGAAAGACAAAATAACAAGAGATTATTGTAATTATTAGAGTTCAAGCTATAGATCATTTATCATTGAAAATTTAATAATTAAAGATTTTTTGGAAATTTCTCGATGCTTTTAATAGGATTACAATGTATCAAATTAGGACTAGATTCACAAGACAAGAAAAACGGCCAAGTAGAATACGGAGAATGCACATGGAGAGGTCAATATACAAACGTTGTTACTATACTTTACTCGCAGATCTGGTAATATAATTATGTGTAGAAAGTAATATAAAATGAAAGAAATAGGTACATATATAATGTATATCAAAAATATAGATATTAGGCTGTGCTTTAGACATTGACAGGAAATTGAAATGTATGTCTGTGATTTCAAAACAATTAATATGATTGTTATATCGAAGACATAGTTCTTAACATGATGAATTGACATAACGCTAAAAGGAATAAGCACTGTTTCTCTTTTGTTTTTACGGTTTGAAAGACCCAAGTTCACCGACAATGATATAACGGTCGACAATCGTATAATATTAGAATGCAGTCAAGTTCAGACGTTGTATTTTTCGTTATTTTTCTTTTTAGGAGTATCACGACATTTTTGGCAGGATTAATTTTATGACATTTGTCATTGTTATTGTATAATGTGTAGAAATGCCATAGCCATTTCAAAAGAGGTTTTAAAACGTGAAAAGTTATCGTTGAGCACATCAAACGATTACTTTCTGATTTCATAAGGAACCTTAAGAAAAAAATGGCTGATAGGAACCGTACCAGCAATTTGAGCCTTAACGAAAGAAATATTTTGGGTGATTATATTCACCATCCATAAAAATGTTAAATACGGACATCCTTTTGTCTTTATATGAAACAAAGAGGTATCATTACAGTAGTACTGTAATGATACCTCCATGATATGAAACTGTTCTGTTGACGAATAAATGTAACTCTAGATGTAACTAGTAAACAAAATGTCACATTGACAGCGATAACCAACGTTTAAACGCGTTAAACATGGATGCGAGGCTCGGTTAAAATAACCGCCCGATTTAGCATTTTAACTGACGTATAAGGTATGGTGAACATGAAAATTGAACTAAACAGTTGGTTACAAATTTAAATATCTGTAAGAGTGTGGGTGAACACCGACCTCAAACAATTTTATTGGAACGTTTTTTGAAAATTTGTTTAAACTATCTTTGCGAATTGAATTGGAAGGAGCTTATACCGTTGATATGCATTTGCAAAATATATTCAGAGATTAAATAACTCACTAAAACTTAAAATTATTGTTTCGTAATCATGCATTTCAAAAATCAGCTCGGTGTATTAACCCCCGCCGCCGCTCAACTGATCACTGCGAACTTGCATTGCAGGTAGCTAACACACACAGTCTTATTCTGCACCAGTACCTAAACAATTTATTCTGATTTACTACCTAAGTAACATCTAATGAAAATAGGGTCTTACATCTTCGCACACTATTTGAAATAATTTTAGGTTATTATTATTATACCGTCTATATTGTATTATTATAATATTTTGAAAATGCAGACCAACATATTGTATTAGCAGAGCTTGTACTATGGGTACTAGACAATGGATAAACATACATATATATACTTATTTTTTAGTACATATATACATATTATACCTACATAGCAACACACCACAACGCAAACATCCACGTTCACGCACACAAATGTTTGACTTGAGCGGGTATCGAACGCGCGACCTTCGGCGGGCAGTCCCACCCGGCCACCGGGTGATCAAAAATTCTCTTGAAAATTCTATCTAAAGGCTACATGTCACATTGACAGATGTCAAACGAAGCGGTCGCTAAAGGCGAGGCGACACTCCTGCGTCAGGCGCGCGACAAATTCGTTGCAACGTTTGGTCGGCAGCCTGCGGCCGCCGCGTGCGCGCCTGGTCGAGTCAACCTCATTGGAGAACATATCGACTACTGCGAGGGATACGTCTTACCTGTTGTACGTAAGTTTTGTTTGAATATTATATTACTAAAGTAATTTTGGTATATTGGCAGAGAGAGATAGAAGTACCCTAAACTGAAGAGCATGCATGAGAAACTTGATGGGAGTGAATGAAGCAAGAGAGGTATGTCAGGATCATTGCAAATGGCGTTCCGTAGTCTCTGCCTACCCCTCCGGCAATCAGGCGTGAGTCTATGTATGTATGTATGTATAAGTAGACTAGTTGATGATGGCACCCAGTCGCGGATTCCAGGTCCCGGTTTGAGAGCGCTTATTGGTTTATAGGTATGTCTATTGGTCTCTCCACTGAGCTATCGCATCACCCTATAATTCAATCCCGTACTACATAATAGAAAAATATTGTACAAAAAGGCAAACACATTTCTGTCACCATTTCTAGTGGTCATTGTCTTCAGAAAGAAACATAATTAGTCAGAATTGTTCTATTGAGTTCAATTGTGATGGGCTTATAGTGGAGGGGTTTGCCTCCTACTATCGATTTCCACCATCAGACCAGCTTAGCAATACCATGTTATTGTATTGTCACCAGATCTACATATAACTGCCAAGTTTTATGATGCTACAATCACTAGAAGTGGGCGAAATTCAGGTTCTAACATTTTATTACGTAGTTACAGTTCGCTCTAAAAAGGGCGTGATAATACGTGTAAGATTATTATAAACTGTTGTGGGTCTTAAGCGCTTCTCTTTATATTAAATTGCTTCGGTCACTTCAATCTTGACTGCACGGTTGGCGTAGTGGTATAAGCGGCCGCCTCGCCACTTGACACTGCGCCGGTTAAGATTTTCTTAAAGTACTTTAGCAAATATATATACTTACTGCGATGCAACTGTCAATATTTCTACTTCTTTAAATTTATCTCGTAAAAAATCTCTAGCACTTAACTTGTATATTGCGCGTATGGCCCTCTTTTGAATAACAAAAATTGTTTGAATATCGACCGCCGTACCCGATAACAGTACCTATCCCGTAAGAAATTGCACTGTGAAAATAACTAAAGTAAACTAGTCTAGCAGTATCTACGTCTGTGAATTGTCGATCTTTCTTAACTGAAAATGCTGCAGAACTAAGTTTGACTGCCAGAAAGGATATTTGGGCGCCCCACTGAAGCTTACAATCTAAAGAATACAGTTGACTCAATATAGGTAAAAAGATGATTGCTCACGGTGCGTGGTTTAGCGGATGCGCACTTTTAAAGTTAGGGTAAGGTTGCTACTATTGGACCACTTAACTTTGGACGGTCATAAAATCAGAACTATAGCAGTAGGCAATATAGAAATTGGTTAAATTTATTGTACTTTTATTGAAGTATCCACAGTATTCGTATTTTCTTTTTTAAGTTAAGCGTCAGCCGGTGGTTGACGGCATAGAATACAAGTGTCACCACCCCCTATCTTCCCGTGGGTGTCGTAAGAGGCGACTAAGGGATAACACGAAGCAAATACCATCTTTGCGTAGAGACGGAAAACTCGACATCAAACCCTATACGACTGCCTCGTTGGTCTCGCGGCATAAATGTGCGCGTGGGATCGGGAGATCCCGGGTTCGATTCCTGGGTCGGGCAGTGTTATTGGGTTTTTCTGTCACGAAATTCTCAGTAGCAGCACGGAGTCTGGAAATGTGCCCGGTACGGCAATAGGCTCGCCCCTTATTACGTGGGACTAAAGTATATCTGGCGAAAAGTGGGTGTAGAAATACACCTCTGCCTACCCCTTCGGGGATAAAAGGCGTGACGATATGTATGTATGTACGTAAATATCGTCACGCCTTTTATAATAAATAAATAAAATATGGTCGCCATGTTTGGGCCACTGTATCTTTGATTGGACCACTCAGTTGCTATCATTGGATTTGGCAATATTGGACTACTGGTCTATTCAAAGTGCCTAAGAAAAAGGTGTTTTTTTTTGGGAAACACAAAAGACAACGTTTTTTAATCACATTTTTATTCAACATTTGAAAGACAAGTAGGTACAGTTAAATCTTAAATTTATACTTCTCCTTTTCTTGCCCTGTTCCCATATTATTTGGGTTCGGCGCAGAATGTCTTTCTCTTCCATGCTCTGCTATCAGCCGTCATCTGATTATTCACTCCCTTTTCATTCATGTCAGCCTTCACACAATCCATCCATCTTTTCTTTGGTCTTTCTCTTGCCTGGTATCCCTCAACTCTCATATTCATCACTTATTTCTACACATATTTCTTCTTGCCCGTTTTTACGAAAGCATACACCTCGTGCACCCAAAATTTACATGACAGTTGGTGTTACACCATGTAAACATCGTCACAATTCTAAAATGTGTTCAACTAGTTTTTCTCCAACTCTGGAGTCAGATCTCCCGTTGAACCAACAATTTGCTTGCAACCTTTGGCCTTCGTATTTTCAGTGTCGCTTTAGGCACGCCGTAAATCCTCATTTAAGCCCACCTTACCTTTACGTAACCCTTGTAACGCTAAATCCATACTTGTCTCATTCCATGAATACATACCCTTTTCACCAGTCTAAAAGAAAATAATTAAATAATAAAATCGACAATTCGAGAAGTTGCCGTGATTGGACCGGTTCAATCAAAGAGCCAGGCACTTTTTTTTTGGTGTCGGGTTGGAAAATCCTCATGGAGTCCCTCTGCCCTGGGGGGGCAGGACGAAGGGGACTGTCAGACTCTTACTGACTAAAAACCAACCCGTGCTCCTCTTGTACCCATGTGTCGGAGGGTAGGGTTTCACCGAAGCATCACCAGGCACTGGTTCATTGATGGCAACACACTACAACCTCATTAAAATTTTTATAAAAAAATAAATTAAATAGTTGTCAACAACATATTTTGATAATTAGCCACACCAATAAATGCACAACGTTATCACATATGTAGCGGCTGCTGACGCTACAAATTATAATTACAAGGCGCGCTATTCTGTAAGTGCGGGGCAGCAGTCGTCTTCCCGCTCTTGTATAGATAGGTCGTAGCTATGTTGTTTATTTATAAGTATATTTCAATGTGGTACCACAGTAAAAGTATATGTTGCAGTATTTGGACAATTTCTTTATCTCTTCACACATACATCGTCTACTCATATCCCTACACATATATTATACGTTATAGTACTTAATAGAACTGTACTTACATGGAGACATATATTGCGACAATTTTATATCAAAAGCGCGTGCAGTTAAACGACACGCGTCTCTCCTCAACCAAGCCCCCGGCGACACAGGCAGTACACGAGCTGTGCCTATGGTCATAAAGCTAGCGCTTCGATGTAACAAACGATTTTTAAACCAAATCGTTCGTGAGTTATTGAAGTGGTCCAATCAAAGCGCTGGTCAAATGATCGCAACCTTAAAGTTACCAGACTCGCACAAACCCACGCACCGTAGGAAGCCAGCTTATCAACGACTAAATTGTTTACTAAACATTGTCAAAATTGTTATTGGAATATTTGATTGATTACATTTATAGAAGAACTTATTAAGAGTATTAAATTTAAATAGAAATTAGATAAGAAGTTGTATCGCTACTAAATTTGATTATTACTATGGTAATGACTTTCAGTACCTTTCGTGGAAATTCGAAAGTTCGAGACTGATGAGTGTTTCTAAAGTATTCCTCTTGGTTAGATAAATATTTTCGCCTAATTAGTTTTGAATTGTAACACAATAGTATAAGTACACTTTTGAGTACCTACGTACGTACAAGGTTATTCCTAGTTTGCAAGCCTCTTAGAGGCTGTTTGTACTTGCTATTATAAACAACTTAACTAACTAGCTAGAAGAAAATTAAGTAAAAGCAAAAAGAAATCTAATAACTTTGAGCTTGTCTTGGTTTTTCTTCTCAAAGTTATGAAAAACCGCCTATGTCTAGAATAGGGCTTTTGACTTAATAAATGTGTCTTTAACTTTTGGGAGTCATCGCCGAAATCGTGACAAAAAGTCAGCTTTGCCATCCTAAATCAAACTTTAGCTTGAACAACATCGACTTTCCCATGAATGTGGCTATGATAAACAAAATCAATTTATAATCAGATTGGTAGTTCCAGATATAAGTACCTTCAAAGACACAAACTCTTCCGCTATATTAAATTAGTTCAACGTTGTAGTACTAGTTTAGCCATCCTTTTAGATAGCAGAAGGCCAATTCTGGTAATTATATTTGTTCAAATTCCAATATCGATCTAGTCTCGGCGTCATAAATGGTATTCTCGTAACTTAACTGACACTTGAATGAGATCGGGACTACATCGAAAGTTGAACCAAGTGTGAACTAGTGTGAACGGTATTCTGCTAATTATTAGTAGAGCAGGTAAGGTATTTCTAGTTTTTTCACAATGATACCATCGTACATAATATAACCACATGAGTTAATAAACCGAACAGAGAAACAGCTTCTTAAGAGCTTGTAAATTTGTTACCTATTTTGGTAGGGTTGTCACAATAGGTTAAGACAAATCGCTTGTTCGGTATACGACAGATTCTGGAATGGACAGATTCGTGATTCGGCAGATTCCCAACTCGACAGATTCGTGAATTGGGCAGATTCTTGGACTCGACCGATTCGCTATACGGCAGAAGTACAGTAGTAAATAAAATAGCGAGTGGAACCAAAAAAGCATGCACCTGATACTTTTAAAAGCACGGAATAAAAATATACATTTGTTACCAAGGACACGACGTGATGACGTGATTTATTTGACATTCCCAACGATACCACTAATAGTGTTGAATATTTTTCTGGTAATATTTATAATCTATTTTGCTAATAAACATAGGAATCGCCTTTAGCTATTATGTGCCACTAGTTTTACCACAGGGATAGGTATCTAAAATAAGTTTAAAAAGAAATTGTGTAAGACAAATTCATGTCTACAAAACAAATGACTATAAAATGATCAACCATCGATAGGGCTTACAAAAAACAGGTGCATGCGATTTTCGACCTTATTGACATTTCATGATAAACTTCTTTTTGGTATTTTCTTGCTTTCTGACATTGATACGTTAGTAAAATTATAAATTCTGAGTTACGTCAATAAGGTCGAAAATCGCATGCACCTGATTTTCGTAATCCCTATCGATGGCTGATAACTTTCTGATAGTTTGTAAACGTTAATTGCTTTTATACAATTTCACAACTTATGAGTTCACGAGGATCCTCTGGGGGATCTGGCTAGGAGATCCTGGTGGACAACATGCAAACATGTTAAGTATTTGGTTGCCAGCATTGACAATATTTATTTCAAGATCGAAATATTCGCGAAACTTTTGCTCGAGAAATTCAACAAATGAGATAAAATTATCAGGAGGAAAAAACGAATTAAAAAACCCAATTGTACGTTACCATCGTCACGGTAATAATATCTAACACAGTATTGTAACTCCATACAAACGCACGAAACTCGAGTTATACCTACGCGCCTCGAGCAGAGTACCCATTAGACTGTGCGGACTGTGCCAAGAGTACCCACAGCCGCGATCGTGCCGCAGCTCGCATGCGGCGCGTCTGGTAGGTATATAACTCACGAAGGCGGCCGAGTTACAATACTCTTAGATTATATTACCGTGCCATCGTTAAAATCTTTATAATGTCTGAAATATTTCTATTATTGAATATTACATTTTTAAATTATTGAATACCTATTGAAAATAATTCACACGATCCAAGGAACCAATATATTTACTTACCGAAATTTTATTACTTAGTTGTATATTAATTTTAATTTGGCATGTAAACGTATTGGCATCCAATAACCATTCCTATTAATGTATTTTCCCATACAATGGCAAAATTAATGTTTTCGTTTTTGAGTTTTTGACATTACCTCTAAGATCAACAAGAGATTATAAATTGATTATATCGAAATTATACTATAAGGAGATTAAGTGGAGCAGAATACCAATTGTGAGTCAATTCAAAATTAAATCGCAGTTCAGTCAAAATTCAGTGTCAGTGTCTGTTAAATACGAGAATTGGCCTTCAGAAATCAAAAGACATGCGCTCTTCACATAAGCTAATATTGGTCAAATCTGGTCAGACTAGTACGCAGATCACGAGCTCTAAGCCAATAGTCTTGGATGCAACCGGGGTAACATCATCATCAGCTTTAACAGTCTACTGCTGGACTAGGCCTCTCCTTTGAAAGGAGGAATTGGCCTACTATACCACGCTGGCCAAACGGATTAGTATAGGGTGTGTATAAAGTTTTCCTTCTCTTGCAGTGTTGTTCTCTGCATAATATGCTCCCTCTGTCGGCTCTCACGACACCCATGAGATGATATGGGGTAGTGACATTTCGTATTCTTAATCCGTCACCATACGGACACCACCGGAACCGGGGTAACGCTAGGATGTAAATGTAGAATCACTAAGTAATTAACTAAACTTTTGAAGTTCATAAGCGTCACTTTGTGGGCTAAGTGAAGAAATGATTTTGACTTTGACTTTGATGATGATCTGAACGTTTTTCTCTCTTCCAGGCTCTCCCATTTGTGACTCTCACAGTGGGCTCCCTGAACAACACCACAGAATGTAACCTGGTCTCCGTGTTCGCGTCTGGCGAGGAGGTGAAGACCAGCTTTCCTGCAACCACGTCATCCATTCCTCTGAAGCCTGGACCGCCGGCTTGGGCCAACTATGTCAAGGGGGTGGTGGCTAATTTTCCAGGTAAGCGAATGGTGATCGGTTTAAAAGTTTTATCGTCATCAGCATACCGTAGTCCACTGCTGGATATAGGCCTCTATCTATCCAATAGCACGCCACTGAACCTGATTTTAGGCTCTTTGTATCTAACTGCTGCCAGCCACCTTGCATTTTAAAAGTTTTACAATATTATGGTGCAGCTCACGTACCTGCCTATACAATCAATCATGCCACCCCATTTTTTGCCTTTACTCTTCCCAACTAGGTAGATGATAAGTAACCAGATAACTGACGAAGTGTACCCTAATAACTAGCTGTTACCATTGTTTTCAAAGTGTTTTTTTTTATAGTCACACGCCTGTATCTTTGAAGGCGTAGGCAGATGTGTAATATTACATCCACATTTCGCCATGAAATTTTAGGTCCCACGTAATAGAGGGCGAGCCCATTGCCGTTACTTGGCACATCACCAGACTCCGTGCTGCTACTGAGAATTCGGAAAAACCCAGTAACACTTTGCCCGACCCGGGAATCGAACCTGAGACCTCCGATCAGCAGTAGCATACGCTATCCACTGGACCACGGAGGCAGTTTCATAGTGTTAAACGAACAAATTCTCAATATTTTACCTCAGAATTAATGTTGAACAATCCTGGCTAAGTAGGTAGGTGCAATGAGTAAGACAATGTTTCGTGAGGGGATCGAACCCAAAACTTTAGACGCAGTGTTTAACGGCAAGACGATCGCTTAAACCACTAGGCAATTGCAATTTAGTAAAATGTGTTTTATTGAAACTTATTTATTAGACGTATTGTCATAAATAGTTTTTCCATTCTTTTTCATATCCTGTGTGAAATCTACTCGTGCAGTTCAACAATTATTTCCATAAATTGTTTCAAAAAGTTGTTATATTTATACAAAACGAAACATTTTGGCGGTTATCGCGTTTGAAGTAAATTTAATACCACCAAAGTGTGTTATTTATTAAGGCAATAAAGATAATCGTGATAAGAATTATGTGTCAATTTTATATACCTATTTACCACGTCAAAGATATTGCAGTATTAGTACTCAATGAAATATCACGATTATACTGGAGATTGGTGGGGGGGCATCTTCTTGGGTACTCTCCCCACTTATACCTGCGGCCACGCCTGCGTGCATGAAAGGTAGCCTATATATTATTCTGATAGATCAGCTATATTTTTGCATAGTTACACAAAAATCCGTTCAGTGAAAGATTGACAAACATCATCAATGCTCACTTATTCCAGGTAGTAGAGCCTTGCTGATTTCAGCATGAATGGGCCGGCTCGGCCGGGGAAGTAGGTACTACCCTCTCACAGAAAATCGACGTAAAGTAACAGTACCTTAACTATTGCGTTTCGTTTGGTGAGTGAGAGTGCCGGAGGCTCTATCCCCTATTCCTTCTCCCTCATCCCACTCCTCATCCTATCCCTTTTCCCAACCCAAAGGGGCGGCAACGCACTTGTGACTCCTGTGGTGTTGCTTGTGTCCATGGGCGGCGGTGATTGCTTACCATCAGGCAATCCGTCTGCTCGTTTGCCGCCTATTATCATAAAAAAAACTTATTTTCACGTTTGGATAGCTTTAACATTGGTTCTTCCCATTAGGTACAGATTTGATTTCGCAAACCTCCAAGCATAGGTCTAATGCGTGGTCGTCACTCTAAAACCTGCCTGCTACATCAGCTCTCCGCGCTATTTGCGGCTAGCAGTAAAATCATCAAAACCTCACCATTCTTCTTATGTTGTTATGCAGGTGGTGTGCCAGGGTTTGACGTGGTGATCGTGTCTGATGTGCCGATGGGCGCTGGTCTCTCCAGCAGCGCGGCGGTAGAAGTGGCCACCTTCACACTGCTTGAGGCACTAACTGGAAACACAGTCGGGTATGTACTAGCTCCTATGCTCACACGGTTACAAGTCAATCTTATTTATTTACGAGCCGTTTCCCGCGGTTTCACCCGCGTCCTGAGGGAACTACTTCGCGTAACTACCCGAAAAACTCAAATATCTTACGGACCCCTATTTTGTCTAAAATAAAATATAGCCTATGTTACTCGCAGATAATGTAGCTTTCTAATGGTGAAAGAATTTAAAAAATCGGTTCAGTATTTTTTGAGTTTATCCATTACAAATAAACAAAAATATTTTTTTTTCCACTTTATAATATTATTAGTGTAGATTAAACTTCCTGTCACACAATTTGCACAAGGTGGACTAATGCCAAAGGCATTTTCTACCAGTCAACCTTAGGGTGATGCAGAGGTGATAGTGGCAGGTGTGTTTTAGAGACTAAAACAAGAAAATTAAATATTACAATAAAATATGCAAGGTACTACATATTTGCGAATATAAATGCCAATCGTGACAGTTTAAATCCAATACGATTTTGATACCTAGTGCCTACGCCAGAAGAACTGTATTAAGGTAAATGTGTCTAGCTTGATGAGAAGCCGTGTGAACTTCTTACGATAAGCAAATCATATAAAAAACGCGAAAACTAAGAGCAACTATAGCAACTGGTGAAGAGAGTCCTCTCTGTCCTCCGCTACGGGATGTCAAGTACATCGGGTTGATAGAATATGCCCCGATTCTCTTACAAAGAGTCTCACAGACCGCTTCCACCAAGCCCTTACATTATTTATAGAGTGGTGGTAAGGACAACCAGCAAATGGGTTACCAGCGCAAGAAAAAAATAATAAGGGAAATAGGAAGTGGAAAACACGGGAGGAAGAAAGAATACTAACAGGTACTTTCATCAGCCCACTGCTGGCCATGGGTCACTCTTCACTGAGTTATTATAGATTTAATAGGAAGGTTGATGCCATCGTGTTTCAGTGGGTATACCGTATACGTCTGCTGTTCGAGCGATCGCGGGTTAGATTACCGGGTCGCACAAACTCGTGTTACTGAATTTTACCGAATTCTCAGTAGCAGGATGGAGTTCAACAAAAAGCTCGCCTCCTAATACTTGGGACGTAAACGTAAACTTGTGAGTAATATTACACCTCTGCCTACACTATTCAATTTACTTTGAGGGTTCTATATAAAAATATAAGATCCCTCAAAATCAATTGCGCCCATCGATCTGTTTACATCCCGACTCGTAAGGGCCTGGTCACGAGATCGGTCTGAGCGGCGAGCGGCGCGGCAGGGGCGATGTACATGGCGCGTTTACTCTGAGGCGGCCGCGCGCTGCGTCACAGTAAACGCGCCATGTACATCGAAAACGCTTGCCGCTGCCGCCCGCCGCTCACTGTAGGCCGTGACCGGGCGGTGAGGACGTAGGCAGTGTAATAGTTATTGGCACATTATCGTTACCGCCCTAGATAAAGATAGATTTTACTTGTTTATAAATGTAGAAACGCGATTGAATAGTGAAGAGGAACTGATAATTTCCTTGCAAATAACCAATAGCACTTAGCTGATTTGGGACCATCGGTAAACATAATCACATATTGATGACGGAATAATGGGCCTATCTAAAAATAGACAAAATATTAAAATGTTTACAATATATGTACCTATGTGGTTAGTTTTTATTTTTGGAAGATACAAAGCTTACTATCTAATTATTTTGTCTATTTTTAATGTGTCTAGCGGGATACACCGTAATAATCATCATCAGTCTTGTAAGTATACAGGGTGTCACAAGACCCATTACCAAGCCGAAGTCTACTCGTCATCATGCCAAGTCATACTAACCAAAAATAATATCTGGGAAACGAATATTTTTTTAAGTTTTCATATTTTTTAAACCGCAATTAAAGGCGCGCGTGTGTAATGCTCAAATACCTACTTATCCATGGGGTTATAGGGCATATAAAGAACATATTCACGGAGTAAATGCATCGATTTTGTACCTAATTAGAAAAAAAATCATACTAACTTTGAGCCTCAATATCTCCTGAACCAGTAATTTCCCCGGTATAGTGCCGAAGTAAAAATGTTCGTAGTGATTGGTACCTACAACATGGGATTTCAGTTTTCGTTAAGTGTCTTTTTACACCCTGTATATAAATAAAATTGTTCCTTTACTGGGCACGGCTCTTTTCTCACTATGCGAGGAGTAATGCCATAGTCCACTTCTACACTGGTTAAGTGCGGGTCGACAGACTTAACATGTCCTACAAGACTTATGTAGAATTCTCAGACATACAAGAAGTTTCCTCAAAATGTTTTTCTTCACCGTTTAGCAATCAATAATTTAATTTTCACTTCATTTCGAGAAGTAGCAGTCAGTTTGTATTACTACTAGGCTATCCCTGCTTTTCTTAATATTATTTAGTAATAAATAGACCTTAAATTACTGTACTGTAATGCCCTTCAAACGGAGCCTCTTCTTGTATAATACGAGAAAAGGCTCAGCACCATTCATAAATATTTTTATAAATCTCATAACTAAAAATCTTCAGTGTTCTCACCATTTGTATGCCGACGACTTGCAGATATTACCCAGAGGGGTATATACCCAGGTAAATGTAGAGTCGCTGTCTACGGCAATCGATATGATTAACAGGGATCTGGCTGAGATACATGATTGGACTACAAGGTTCGGGCTGACTGTAAACCCGAATAAAAGTCAGGCCATTATTTTGGGCAGCCAAGGCTTGTTAAGAAAATTTGACACAACCCATTTTCCAATCATTACATACAACGGCACGGCCATAGATTGGTACCCTGTTGTTAAAAATCTAGGGCTGCATAAGGATGCCACCCTTAATTGGCGAACTCAAGTGACTCAGGTGAGTCAAAAGGTCACCGGCACCCTACGGACTCTTTACCGCCTCAAGAACTTGCTGCCATCCAAGACCAAGACAATGCTTGTGCAGACTTTGATTTTCCCGTTAATCGACTATGGTGATGTATGCTACTATGACCTGAATGCAGATCTTCTCAACAAACTCGACCGTCTTCTCAATAACTGCATTCGATTCGTTTTCAATCTTCGCAAGTATGACCATGTGTCTGCTTACCGTTCCCAATTGAAATGGCTTCCTATCCGTCATCGTCGCAGTTTGCGTGCTCTCACTACCCTCTTTTCTATTCTTATGTCTCCTTCATCCCCAAATTATTTAACCTGTCTGTGTTCCAGCCATGACCGCAATTTGCGATCGTCGAATAATCTTCTTCTTACTGTCCCTTCTCATAACACATCTCTTATTCACTCTTCCTTTCTCGTTCAGTCCACTCTCCTCTGGAATGCCCTCCCTCTAGAAATCAGGACGTGCAAAACGAAGTACAATTTTAAGGCGAAGGTCAAGGAGCTTTTGTTGGCAAGACCAGCGGATGTGTCATAGGATCTGTATCTTCATTTCTATTCACATTTATTTATTTATTTATTTATTTATTTATTTATTTGGATCACCAACAAGAAATAACACATACATTTTATTAACATTGAACAATCACAAAACCTGGTGCATTCTCAATTACAGGTGACCACATCATGCATATTATTATTATAATGTCATAAAATAGTTATAGTTAAAACGTACATTATATAAAATTGAAATAACGAAATTAAAATATTACAATACAATAAAATAAAATAGGTATATCAATTGGAAATACATTCGAAAATAATTAAAGATATATTTATAATTTAACACGACACCTTAAAAATACAGTATTCTTCTTCTTCCTTAAAAATACAGTCATATAATAATATTTAATTCCATTAAATTGAGTATTTAAAATAAAAATCAAAATAAAATGAAATTAAAAAATATATATATTATAAAATTACAAAATTATATGGAAATTAACATTACTATTTTGCTATTGTATGTACCTACTGTATTGTATTCGTGTACGGCTTTACGTATTCTTCCTTTAATTCTTATATGTATATATTGTTTATTGCATATATATCGTATTTAGGTAGTATAATTATATGTGTATATATTTATGGATATATGTATGTATACTTAGTGTATGCATGTATATTTATTTAAGAATTATATTATATTACTATACCTATATTATAATTATAGTAAGTATTTAATACACCTACTACGTTTCTCAGCACCACTCAAAGGTAGACTGGCCGATAATGCCCAAGGCATTAAGTCTACCTGTACACAGTTTAGTGTATAAATATATAAATATAGTTATTTGTGCAACAAGAGAGCAAAGTTGTTTTTTGTTTCGAGTGCTGATTTTGAGTCCCGAGCAAGCGGAGGATTCTATGATTGATTCACGAGCGTAGCGAGTGAATCAAAGTTAGAATCATGAGCGTGGTGAGGGACTCAACAGCACGAGATACAAAAATCTTTGCTCTCGTGTAGCACACATTACTTTTCACCATAGCAGTGAGAACACATATTACTTTGGAGACATAGAAATGAACAGGAATAGATTGAATTTTGCATAATCACTTGTTGATTTAACTTTTCTGGTGTTAAAGTACAGTCATCATCGCTAGTTTCTCTCATCTTTTTAGATTATTTTATATATTAATATAATTTAACACGTTACGCTGTACCTACTGTATCAGCATCAGCGAAATTTTTATTCCCGCTACTTTTTTAAATCGCGTTTTAATACCGCGTCCCTGATGTTAATTTTTCAAATGTATCATTGTTGTAATTCTTAATAAAAATGTATTGGTTAAATACTAATTTTATTCTATTAATTAGACTTATTTTTATTAAAATCCATTAATTAGTGCCGTGTGGTTGACGGCATAGAATACAAGTGTCACCACCCCCTATCTTCCCGTGGGTGTCGTAAGAGGCGACTAAGGGATAACACGATGCAAATACCATCTTTGCGTAGAGACGGAAAACTCGACATCAAACCCTATACGACTGCCTCGTTGGTCTCGCGGCAAAAATGTGCGCGTGGGATCGGGTGGTCCCGGGTTCGATCCCTGGGTCGGGCAGTGTTATTGGGTTTTTCTGTCACGAAATTCTCAGTAGCCGCACGGAGTTTGGAAATGTGCCCGGTACGGCAATAGGCTCGCCCCTTATTACGTGGGACTAAAATATATCTGGCGAAAAGTGGGTGTAGAAATACGCCTCAGCCTACCCCTTCGGGGATAAAAGGCGTGACGATATGTATGTATGTATGTATCCAATAATTAATTAAACATGTAAACAATAACATATAAAAAAAGTAATTTCTTTATTACAAATATCTTTTTTTTGCGTTGCCGTAGGTGTTTTCTTTGAGGTCGAATTCCAAAATCGAATTTCGAATTCGAAGGTGTTTGTTTTTTCAGTCACTTTTTATATGCATGTGAAAGAGACAGAGCACAGTAAATTTCGAATGTTTCAAATTTATGGCTGAACAATGTCAATTCGTGGCACTGAAGATTGAAAAATTAAAAAGCTACTTTTACTCACGCTCGAATCAAAATCGCGTTTTGTTCACTGTTGTCTCGCAGCAAAAGCGGCATGTTTGAGCTGTTGTGGTGAAAAATAAATAAATAATATATATTGGGCTTAAGAAGCTGAAATTTGGCATGTATGTTCCTTAGGGACCGTAGGTGTGCACTAAGAAAGGATTTCCCGAAACTCCCACGAGATCGGGAAGAAACGATTAATTTGAAATAAAATGAGCGGGCGACGCCAGGGGCAGCCTGTAGTATATTATATGGAAGTGCTCAAATCTGTAACATTAAAGAACGAAACACCTACGCTGTCTATTGAAACGGAATATTTTATTTATTGTTGATTTGAATTGTATAAAAACGAGTGTACAATATAATTCGTTTTCTGTAGGGTTTTAAGGTTTCGTAATCTATTCTTGGAAATCACGTTTTGTGTAATTTTCATGAGCACGTGTTGAATATTCTCATTAACTCTCTTTTATGTTGTGTTAATAGTTACTTACTAATTAACTGGCTGGTATTACTGGTGTGTTTACTTCAGATTTGTCATGAGTTTTAATGATAGCTAGAGTATATATGGTGTTACCACTAAAAACCATCCCGTCTGCCGACCTAAGACGCCCTACGCGTGAAGACAGGATATAAGAGCCGTCCAGACTTCCCCCCATAGCGCCATGTTCAAGCAAACCCATTTCCAGTGGTGGATAATCTTTATGCTAGACCTAAAATGGAGAGACCTAAGAGGAGGAGAGCTTTATACATAGTTTCAAAATAATGTTTCATTGACTTTAAGTCTTTTTATTCAACAAATATATTTAACTTAACCGCAATCAAATAGTCCAGATATATTAGGGATGTTCGTTTCAATCAGTTTCAACTCTGAGCTCAGAGCGATAACTCGAGGTCAAGGTACCTACGACCTTCCGCTGGGCAAATTGATGCAATGGGCATTTATTGGGATATCATCATCAGCAGCCTTTAACAGTCCACTGCTGGACTAGGCCTCTCCTTTGAAAGGAGGAATTGGCCTACTATACCACGCTGGCCAAACGGGTTGGTATAGGGTTTGTATCAAGTTTTCCTTCTCTTACAGTGTTGTTCTCTGCATAATGCTCCCTCTGTCGGCTCTTACGACACCCATGGGATGATACGGGGTGGTGACATTCTGTATTCTTGATCCGTCACCACACGGACTTGGGATATATTGGTTGAAAATTAGTTTCTATCAGCCGTCATGATCAGCTTTGTACTTTAACTTTCCCACTGCTGGGTCGGGTATTTCCCTTTATAAAAGGGTAAGACCATAGTCCACCACGCTAGCCAAGTCAAGTCAAATACAAAATTATGTATTCAGGTACTTATACTTGGATAAAAGCAGCGATAGTCGAGTGGAGAGACCGACAGACTGCTACGCAGAGGATCCTGGGTTCGAATCCATAGCACGCACTAATGGCTTTTCGAAGTTAAAGGCGTATTAAATTGTTAGTTGTCACTTGCTTATCGGTGAAGGAAAACATCGTGAGGAAACCTTACCGAAAGACATGTGAAGTCTGCCAACCCGCACTTGTATTATATAACCCGCACGGTAGTAGAGCCTTGCTGATTTCAGCATGAATGGGCCGGCTCGAGCGGGGAAGTACTACCCTCTCACAGAAAATCGACGTAAAGTAACGGTACCTAAACTGTTGCGTTTCGTTCAATGAGTGAGAGTGCCGAAGGCCCTATCCCCTATCCCTTCTCCCTCATCCCATTCCTCATCCTATCCCCTTTCCCAATCCCAAAGGGTGGCAACACACTCGTGACTCCTGTGGTGTTGCTTGTGTCCATGGCGGCGGTAATTGCTTACCATCAGACGATCCGTCTGCTCGTTTGCCGCCTATTACTATAAAAAAAAGCTTGGCTAGCGTGGTGGACTATGGCCTTACCCTTCTCAAAGTGAGAAGAGGCCCGTGCCCAGTAGTGTGACAGTATATAGGGCTGATGATGATTATACTTAGACAGCGATAGCCTGGTGGAGTTACCAACAGACTGCCATGCAGAGGGTATCGGGTTCGAATCCACGGCGCGCATCAATGACTTTTCGGAGTTATGTGCGTATTAAATTGTTAATTATCGCTTGTCCCGTGCCTCGGAGAGCACGTTAAGCCGTCGGCCCCGGTTGTCATGAAGATCTTTGACAGTCGTTATAGGGCATCAGTACCTTCTAAATAAACTGATACTAGTCTAAACCATGGAATATCGCTATCCCTTCGGGTTGCGGCGGTCAGACAGGCAGTCGCTCTGTGGAAAAGCTAATATTCAGCCAAATCCGGTTAGACTAGTAAGCGGACCCCAGGTTGAAACTGGGATAACACTAGGAGGATGATGATGATGATTATACTTAGTTGCAGCTTATGAAAGTCAAATAAAAAAATACTGAAGGCTTATACATTTACGTTTAGAAATGTCCTCCAGGTCGAATTTCGCGACCGATGCCAATCCCACGGTCTCACGGTCAATCAAAAGTGATACTATTTGTGACTATCTGCACGCGACATATTATAGTGCACAAGTTTGGACGCAAACACAAGTGCACTCTCTATTCCCTCACTCCCATAGTGCGATGGAGACACATTGGGCGCAGGACCAAGGGCTTAAAGTATACGAGATTTGTCCTGGATGAGTGCGCGGGCACAGGAATCCCGATTTGTATACTTTGCTACTTTGTAAATGTAGATTTATTAAGTAACTAGCTGTTTCTCGCGGTTTCACCCGCGTCCTGAGGGAACTACTTCGCGTACCCGATTGATTTATAGCTTAAGTTACTCCTTGGTACATCAGCTATCAGCCAGAAAAAGTCCCGTCAAAATCGGTCCAGCCGTTCCAGAGATTAGCGAGAACAAACAGACAGACAGGAAAAAATGTAAAAAATGTCATTTCGTTATATGTACCGTGTATACATCCACATGTATTAAGTAAAAAGCGGGTATTTTAATATCACAATCAGACACTCCAATTTTATTTATGTGTATAGATTAACTTTAGAAATTGAAGTTCATAAGCGTCACATTGTCACCTAAATGAATAAATAATTCTGACTTTGACTTTTGCCGCGACCTCGCTGGTAACGAGAACTACATACTTTTAGTTATGAATAAACTTTTAAAAACCCGCTTTACTTACATAATTTTTCCGTTTGCCTGCAGACTGGTGGAGAAAGCGAAGCTATGTCAGAAGGCAGAGCACGAGTTCCCGGGCATGCCGTGCGGCATCATGGACCAGTATATCGTCACCATGGGCAAGAAGAACCATGCCTTACTTATCGACTGCAGGTTAGTACCCCGTGGTCCAGTGGATAGCGTATGCGACTGCTGATCGGAGGTCCCGGGTTCGATTCCCGGGTAGGGTAAAAGTGTTACTGGGTTTTTCCGAATACTCAGTAGGTAGCAGCCCGGAGTCTGGTGTTGTGCCCGGTAACGGCAATAGGCTCGCCCCCTGTTACGTGGGACCTATAAATTCATGGCCAAATGTGGGTGTAATATTACACCTCTGCCTACCCCTTCGGGGATACAGGCGTGAGTCTATAAAAAAAAAGTTTAAATATTAGTGTACAGAAATAGGGCATGGCAACATTAGCGCGGAAATATGAAATAGTATAGCCTTAGATAAGCTGATCTTTTGGACCATATTTGACATAATGATGTCAGGCAACGCTATGGAAACTTCTAAGGTCAGCAGTAACTATATATAGATAGAATCAAGAATAATAGTCAGCCAATGTATGATTGGCTATGATTGCCAATCAAAAATAATAATCATCTTATTCCCAGTGTGGAATGCGAAGCAAGTTATTTGAGCGCCTTTATTAGTAGAGCTGGCACTTCAAACGGGGTATGAATAAAGAAAATTCAAAGTGTGAGATTCTTAAGAGGAAACACAACGGCGTTTTTCCATACAAACGTAGTCTCCTTTTTTCTCCCTGGATAATGCCAGTAGAGTAATTATATTTTTCCAAAAGATGTATGGCCCCGATTGGCATGTCCCCTTTTCTCATAAATTAAATATTAAAAAAGATATGAACCTTCAAATACCTCAAAAATTGGCCAGATTTGCCGCTGTGTTCAAACATCCAAAAAACAAATTTGGCTAGATTAATTAAAAAAAGGAAAACATAGGAACACGGCCAAAGCCTTTCTTTAATTATATATCAAAAAACTAGTTAAATCGATGAAGTTTTGGAGAAGGAATCAAGGGAATACGAAACGTTGATTTTGTGTACATTTAATAGATATTTTTGGTCCAAGCTGCAGATGTCTCTATCGCGCTCTGCGGGGGGAGGCTTGAGGCTGCGCGACAGCAATAGATTTTACAAATACCTATTTTTCAATTCTCTCGCCCGTAGTGTTTCCTCTTAAGAGTGCACTGCCGTAACTCTTGACATTTCTAAGAATAATATATTCTACCATAATATTCTACCACATTCACACAACACCATCTCTAGTCCCAAACTAAGCAGAAGCTTGTACTATGGGTACAAGACAATGGATACTTATATACTTTTTTTGTAAATACATACATATTATACATAGAAACACCCAGACCACGACAAACATCCATGTTCATGCACACAAATGTTTGACTTGAGCGGGAACCGAACCCGCGACCTTCGGCGTGGCAGTCGTTTACACTCCCGGTTCGCCACCGAGTGTACGAACGGAGTGTCTTTATAAAGGAAAATTTTTGAGGTCACATTTATTATCAACGAAATTTACACCTCATTAAAGATAGACTAATACACACTGTATTCTTGTTTTACTGACTTTTTTATATTTTATCGACATATTTGATGCTAGCTGCTCCACGCAGTTTTATATGTGTTATTTTTCGGCATCACCTCTGGGTCAAATTAGCCTAAACATATGTAACCCTACATAGTCCTCTACCTGAGAGTCCCAGATAAGTTCAGTCATTCCAGAGATTACCCCTGACAAACAGACGGACAGTTTTTTAAAAAAGGTCGTTTATGACTTGGTATCTTGTAACTCACTATATTCACTTGAAAATATAGTCTTATTTCAATTTGATTTATATGTTTATATATAAATGTAAAGATTGCTATGAGTGGTTCTCGGTTAGATCATTCACTTCAGGGGCGAAGCTAGGGCCTACGGGGCTAAAACAAATTAAAAATGTATTTGCCCCGAAGACTCGAAGCGTGTCTCAATATTTACGAAACGTGTCAGTGCAGTATGTCACGTTGCCTCCTCGCTCATGGAGGAGATATTTAAGATTTCTGGCGAGTCTCCGTTTTTTTGACACATATGTATGTATAAGTCTAGTCTTTTTTGCCTCAAGTGTGCCTCGGTCCATGTCGTTTTTGTCCGACCTGTTAAGCCCAGCAATTAGACACACACTGACCCGATAAGAAGGAAAGGGTTCCGCAACGTAAACTAGAAAATTTACATCAACACGGCCAGAGTTTATATGTAGATTTCCACAAGGCCAGCGATGGGATCAAACGATTCTTCTACTTAAAATGGACCAAAATAAGTACCGAGACCGATTGCCTTACGTGTCAAGTGCAATCCATGCTTTAAGCGTAACGGAACCCTAAAACAAACTAACATAACATAAACATAACATTACTACACGACTTTATCCTCGAAGGGGTGGGCAGAGGTGTGTTACACACCCACGCTTCGCCAGTTATGTTTCGGTCCATATAAGGCTATAAGCGAGCGATCATTTACATTTTTAATACGCACAGAACTTTGAAAAGTCTAAGATGTTTGCCCGGGGTACCTGGGGATCGAACCCGAGACCATCGTCTCGGCAGTCTGTTACGTCCACCAATGGTATATCGCCGCTTTTTTCTTCTTCTTCTCTGCTTCTTCTCATGTCGATGGCAACACTTGTCATACAGTTTTAGCCCAGTACTCAGCAACGTGTATCGCATTTGGCCTTGCTTGATACATGTCGTCAAATGTGCTCGATTCTTTGCTTGTGGTGCACGTCAGCATATGGCTCTTTGTCTATGGTGATACGCTGCAGTTGCACTTATCTTCGCTTGGGTTGATATAACCCCATCTTGACAGATTATCTTTAGATCTGCCAACCAAGTTGGCCAAGGAAGTTTTTTTTCTTAAAACAAAACTATAAATGTCCACCAGGTCCCTAGAGTCCCAGCAGATCCCGATGGAGCTGGGCGACCTAGCCGTTCTGGTGACGAACTCCAACGTGAAGCACCAGCTCACGGGCAGCGAGTACCCTCAGAGGAGGGCGCAGTGCCAGGAAGCAGCTGACAGACTAAGACTACCCTCGCTTAGAGGCGCTAAGATTGAGGATTTGGAAAGTGAGTGAAAATTTACTTATATTTACTTCATCATCTCAGACTAGAGATGTCGTCTTTTGCATGCGGAACATAGGATAAGGCTCTCCCCACAGTGCGATCTTGAGTCACCTGCTTCCAACCACTTCCCGCAATCTGAAGCAGATCGCCGGTCCATTATCTTAAGCGTGTAGTGCATGGAACTTAGACCACTTTAGACACTTTAGATTGGTTCTTCAAGCCGTGCCCGTGTGCCCGGCGAATAGCCACTGTAGCTGGGCTATTCGTAGTGCTATGTCAGTGCTATAGACCTCTGCCTACCCCTTCGGGGATAAAAGACGAATTTGAATTTGAATTTGAACTTGCAAGATTTTGTCTCTCTTTTCGGTTTTCCATTGAGCTGAAATTTTGCATATACACATAAGTATACATATATATACCTATGTCTAAGTCACGTGACAATGCAATATTATGATGTCATGAAGAATGGCTGATCTAATGCTTGAGCTTTAAGGTGGCCATAGAAACTCCGCAATATGTCGACACAATCCCACCGAGTTTGAGATCGTGTGATTCGTATTGGCGAGTACGTTGGTCTTCTGAGTTTACCGCATATGCAAGGTTGTTTTTCAAATGTTTTACTCGTTTTATTTCAAGGTTATACTCGATATATTTACTTTAAATAAAAAGCAACTTAATTATGTCTTAAAATTAAAATAAGCCTATTTAATATATACAAGACGAAAAATAAATTAAAATTAAATTTAGAAGGCGTCATGAAAGTCATCCGCATCGCAGTCAATCGGAAGCGTGCCCAGAAGACTGGCGGCATTGCCTCGTTGTATAGCAATGCTTATCTTTTGTGCTAAATACGTGCCAGCCCTCTGGTCACCCGAGGCGTCGATCAGTCTCTTTGCGAGATCCCTAAGAAGGGATCTCGCACTTGGACCCCATGGCCCCAAGGTTTCGACCCCAAACGGCTCAAATACATAATCTCCTACAAGATTTACGTATTTGCGCCGTTTGAGGGTCTCTGCTGAAGCAGCAGCAGCGCCCGCACAACCTGCTGTGCTGGGAAGATGGGATGGCGCAAGGGTATCGACACATGTCGCGTCCCATACCAAAGGCCTACCCAGCTTCCACGGCAGTAAAGACATCCCGTCCGGTCTCTTGCCATCGTCGCGTGCCAAGCCCTGAGGCTCAAGTTGGGCTGGAACGCCAGCGGTGACAAGAGCACGGCGCAGAATGTCGTTGAGGTTGGCGTGTCGTGATTTTGTTTGGAAAATAAATGGTATTATTTTATTAGGAAAAATAAAATATAATTGACATACATTATACTTATTCTTAATTTGTAAAGTCATATTTTGTTTTAAACGTTTCGCCTGGCACTTATGTTTATTAAAAGTACATCCTATGCTAATCCAGACCATTAATTTCATGAGTGCTTTGTTTCATCTTTAAATTAATCCTTGTTACTACTGGAACGCGTCCGATTTTTATAACATAAGCATTTCGGCATCCATAAGTTCACTCTCAACGTTATTTTAAAATTAAAGAGCATTATTTTTATTTGATCCAAAGGTCTTGAATCTCGGAACGCCTTGACACATTAAACATAAGTTACCTTCACTAAAGCCAAGTTATTTAAAAATAAATCCGTTGCCATAGCAACGTACACGAGATGCCTCGTGCACGCATGAGTAAAGACACGTTGCGTCTCGGTCTACATGACGCCTAGCTGTTCTGACCAAGGAACTTATTCTGACACTATGCAAAGAAAGAGAATCTTAAACATAGCTACGAATATTTATTCGCGGCTTGAAACTTTTTCGTACTCGTGTAGCGTTGGGTCACCTCAGCCACGGTAATATAATCTAACAGTATTGTAACTCGGCCGTCTTCGTGAGTTATATACCTACAGACGCGCCGTACGCAAACCAGCGGTAGGGCTGCCCGCCTCAAGTATTTTAATTACATCTACCTACTTGACGTTTTTTTCTTGTTTTGTGATTGTTCATATTACTTATATTTTTATTCAAACAAATGAAAATCGAATGAATGAAATAGTAAACTGCAGTCGCCGTAGGTTACAAAACTTAAATTTTTACTTCAACACCTACCTACTGAGCCAAAATGCAAGTACCTACGTCCTTAATAACTGGCCGAGTATAATTATAACTTTTCATCGTAAATTAACGTCCCTATTACTAACAGCACAGAGCAACTCGAAATAACAGTTATTTGGTCACCCATCCGATGTCCAACCGCTTTGAACATTACTTAACGTCAACCATCTAATTGCGTATGCGCTACTTACAGTAATATATATTCATTGCCAACTGGTTCGATAACACTAAATAAAATCTACCTTATCATTTTAATTTCATAACGATATTACGTTTAATTCAATATGTATTTCCAAAAACCTATAGCTCGGGGTGCTTCAAAATTAAGCGAAAAATGATGTACTTAGTTAAGTAAGTACCCTAAGAAATTACCTATTGGTTATGTAATTAGCAGATTTCCATTGGCTTCCATTTTAAAAATTACCCTGTAGGTATTACTAATCATAGACATCAATGAAATATCAAATAATACATTGTCCATAACGCAGGTAAAAGTGTCCTGCTAGTAGGTATACGTTATAACCGCAATATGTTTTAAAAATAATAAACATACTAATAGATTAAGCTAATCAAATTACGACTTTATCACGCTAAAGTTAATTACCGTGTCAGAAGGTAGGTGTGAAAAGCGTAGTTTTCATTTAAAGTAAGGAAGTAGTATAATACTAGAACTAGCAGCAACCATCGTAATTTGTAAAAAAAAAACATTGTATTAATAGTCTTACCTTACAGAGTTTACAGGTAATTCAAAAAATCTTGTAGTTGGGAGAGTTATAGAAGAATTTAAACAACCAAAAACAGCACAATATAATCTATTCGTCTTCGCCATAATAATTATTTGAATATCAGAACACTGGTACAAAAATCATCACCGTCTGTTCGTCACTGCGACACGGTGCGAGCTGCGGCACGAGCGACCGCGGCTGTGGGTACTATACGCTCAGTGTAAATGGGTACTCTTCTCGAGGCGCGTAGGTATAACTCGAGTTTCGTGCGTTTGTATGGAGTTACAATACTGTTAGATATTATTACCGTGCCTCAGCGTAGAATTGCATCGATTTTGTGGTTTTAATCCCTGCATGAGACAAGACTGGACAAGACTGTCGGATTCACCGGCTTCCAGCATCCAAAAGTACAATTAAGATAATATAGTAGATAGGTATAAGTAGTATATATATTTTTTATTTTTAGTCTCACGCCTGTATCCCCGAAGGGGTAGGCAGAGGTGTAAATATTACACCCACATTTCGCTATGAATTTTAGGTCCCACGTAATAGGGGGCGAGTCTATTGCCGTTACCGGGCACATCACCAGACTCCGGGCAGCTACTGAGTATTTGGAAAAACCCAGTAACATATTTTGCCCGACCCGGGAATCCAACCCGGGACCTCCGATCAGCAGTCGCATATGCTATCCACTGGACCACGGAGGCAGATAAAATATTTACTCTCATCAATTTTTGTTAAAGAACTAAAAGCACAGAAGTGTGATGAGGTGGTGCTGATGCGAGCCAGACACGTGATAGAAGAGATCGCCAGGACAGAGGAAGTCGCCAGGGTTATGAAACAGAAGGACTTTAAACGGGTAACCAACGACTTTTTTGAATTTATTTAGATGCACGTTACAATCATTTTACGAAAATACATATTAAACTAGATATTTTAAACTACGGGCTTGGATTCTCTAGCAATCGTACACAGATACGGAAACTATTCTGAATGTCCCTGTATCACTTCAACCGTCGTAGCTAATACATACCACTGTTTCACAGATGAAGCAATACGCTCACTCACGCACTCGGATCTACCCATACATCAGACATAACACTTAATTATAATCATCCAATACTTACGTATCTACCCATCACTGCATTTTACATACATCTGATAAATACCGCTTCATCAACTCACACTACACCCAATCAATAGTTCTTAGTTCACCCACTTCATAATGTTATTATTTAATTAATTAAGTACCTACATACTTTAGTTTTTTAAGCCGAACGCATGTATACCAGGCACGCTAATTTTGTAAACAAAGCTTATTATAATTTGGAATGTTATAGAGGTGGATAACTGGTGACCTGTAATACAGGTGTTCCTACCTACCACAGGCACCAGCGATCCACAGTCAAACCTAATGTGTATCTTGCTTTATTGTTTTGTGTATTTTGGTCGACTGTGGTGAGGAAATAAACGATTTTTATTTATTATTATTATTTCTGTTCTGGATTGCAACGTAACAACAGTGCATACATCAAAATCAAAGTTACAAATAATACAGGGGCTCACTTATAGCAAATGGAACAAAGAATCGAAGCTTAATTGGACGCTACATACATTTTTAATATTATGCATACAGAATCAGACTAGCATTAGATGCCTCTGACATCTCCGAAGTCTGAAGCATCCAAGCTCAATCTACTTACTATGGAGGATGTCTTTAATGATATTAATAAATATGTTTACATCAGTTCTGTGTAGAAACATTTTTTTTTGGGTAAGAGGCGACAATTAAGCATACTGCTCATCTGATGGTAAGCGTATATCGCCGCCCATGGACACAAGCAACACCAGAGAAGTAACAAGTGCGTTGCCATCCTTTGGGTTGGGAGAATGAATTGACGAGCAGCAGGATAAATGGGAAGGAAAAGGGCACTGCGCTTTCGGCACTCACCGAACGTAGCGCAATAGTTATAGGTACTGTTAGTTTACGTCGATTTTCTGTGTGGGGCACTACTTCCCCGGTCGGGCCAGTCCATTCATGTTGAAATCAGTAAAGCTCTACTAACTTTGTAAATATAAATCGGGCACGCGGTCGGGTAGTCCACCACGCTGGCCAATTGCGGCTTGACAACCTTAGCGCTGCTGCTGATCTTAGCAATCAGTTTTTTTTTTTTTTTTTTTTTTATTGCTGCTAGTGGCAGACGAGCGAACGGCCCATCTGATGGTAAACGGTAACCGCTGCTCATGGACTTCGCTAATGTCAGGGTATACACAGCAAAGCCGCTGCCTACCGTGAAAGTAATGCTCTCTTTAAACCTCGTTTGAAGAAGGACAAGTCATAGTGCTCGGGAAACACCGCAGCAGGTAGTTCATTCCAGAGCCTACACGTACGTGGTAGAAAAGATCGCTGGAAGCGCACCGTACTAGATGAGAACGCTTCCAGGTAGTACGGGTGAACTCTACTGCGTCGGCGAGTGGTACGTTGGTAGAAGGGTGACCCTGGTACCAAATTAAACAATTCTTCGGAGCACTCCCCGTGAAAGAGTCGGTAAAATACGCAGAGAGAACCAAAGTCTCTCCGCTGCTCCAGCGACTCTAGTCTAGCCGTGAGATCGGGATCATCGACGATTCGAACAGCTCGTCTCTGTAGGGAGTCAAGTGGATCAAGCTGATATTTTGGCGCTCCAGCCCAGAGATGTGAGCAGTACTCCACATGTGGCCGGACTTGCGATTTATAAAGCATAAGCCGTTGGCTTGGTGTGAAGTACCACTTAGCCCGGTTCAGCACTCCCAGCTTCTTGATTGCCAATTTGGTTTTTGATTGTCCCTACATACAAAGGTACACGGGAAAAAGGCGTGGGTATGTATGTTTGTAATATACCCACGTCTTTTTCCCGTTGGGGCCTGCAGAGACAACAGAACGCCACTTACCTACATAGTTCTATTTTTACAAAGCTCACGCCCTTCCTCGACATTAATTTTTTACTCTTTTCATACTTGTTCTGCCTCTGTGGTCCAGTGGATAGCGTATGCGACTGCTGATCGGAGGTCCCGAGTTCGATTCCCGGGTCGGGCAAAAGTGTTACTGGGTTTTTCCGAATTCTCAGTAGCAGCACGGCGTCTGGTGATGTGTCCGGTGACGGCAATAGGTTCGCCCCCTATTACGTGGGGCCTAAAATTCATGGCGAAATGTGGGTGTAATATTACACCTCTGCCTACCCAAAAAAAATACTTGTTGATTGTTCCCAATCCCTCATGATATTGTTTGATGCCCAGGTCGGCGAGCTATTCTATCAGTCGCACGACTCCTTGAGCCAGCTGATGCAGGTGTCTTGTCCAGAGCTGGACCAACTAGTGGACATAATGAGGGGCGCGCCAGGAGTGCTCGGCGCGAGAATGACTGGTGGAGGTTTCGGTGGATGCGTCGTTACACTGGTGAGTAGTTTATGTTATTTGGCAACTTTCGAACAATTTACCAATTGTTTGATATTTATACCGATTTAATAAAGGTGAAGAATTACTTTTTCGAAAGTATGTAAGAAATAGTTATTTTTTTTTTGCGTTGCCGTAGGTGTTTTCTTTGAGGTCGAATTCCAAAATCGAATTTCGAATTCGAAGGGGTTTATTTTTTCACTCACTTTTAATATGGATGTGAAAGAGACAGAGCACAATAAAATTCGAATGTTTCAAATTTATGTGCGGTTTCAGATTAGCGTTTTATACGCGCGTATAAGCTCGTTTTTGGAAGCGCATGTAGGCGCGTATAGGCGCGCCTTTTGGCACACGCGCAACTCGTACGAGCGTTGACGCGCTTCTAAGCTCGTATAACCACGAGCCGTCAAAATCCATGTTGACACTGACAAGACGTCACTGCCGTTTCAAGCGAACACGCCCGTTTACGTGAGTCTGGATTTTTGAAGCGCGTATTGTAGCGCGCGTGTAAGCGCGTATGCTAAAACGACCGTATACGCGCAGAAAAATACGCTAATCTGAAACCGCCCTATGGCTGAACAATGTCAATTCGTGACTGAAGATTGAAAAATTAAAAAGCTACTTTTACTCACGCTCGAATCAAAATCGCGTTTTGTTCACTGTTGTCTCGCAGCAAAAGCGGCCTGTTTGAGCTGCTGAGGTGAAAAATATGTTGTAGTAAATAAATACTAAGTACTTTTTTCAAAAAAAAAAGCTTTTATCTTCATCACCTTTTTTTGTTGAACGCGCTAATCTTAGGAACTACTGGTCCGATCTGTATTATTATTTTTGTTTTCGATAACCTATTTATCGAGGAAGGCTATACGCTATATAACATCACGCTATGAGCCGCGTTTGCGGAACAGTGCCCCTAAATAACGCGGTATCATTCAGTTACAAATAATGTCTTCTTTCTTTGACAGACAGGTACATTCTGTAATTTTTTTTAAATTATCTATCTTTTTAACTATTCTACTGTACCTATGTTACTTCCATTATAATATAAACGCAAGAGTTTGTGAGTACAGATGGATGTTTGTTACTCTTTCACGAAAAACCGCCGAACGGGTTTTGGTGAAACTTTACAAGAATACTTATTACTAGCCGTTTCCCGCGGTTTCACCCGCGTCCTGAGGGAACTACTTCGCGTACCTAAAAAACCCAAATATCTTACGGACCCCTATTTTTCCTAAAATAAAATATAGCTTATGTTACTCGCAGATAGTGTAGCTTTCGAATGGTGAAAGAATTTTTAAAATCGGTCCAGTAGTTATTGAGTTTATCCATTACAAACAAAAATACAATTTTTTCCTCTTTATAATATTAAGTGTAGATTTGTTTGAATATTTTTTATTTTTTCCTTTATCTCTTATCAACAGGCAAAGAAGAGTGAAGTGGAGAACATTAAGAAGCGAGTGCTGTCGCAGTACAAGGGAACTCCTATCTTCTTCGTGTGTCAGCCAAGCGACGGAGCCCGACTACTAAAGTTATAAATAATACTATTTATTTGTTACTTTTTATAATTTGTTGTTTTATTTCCTCTTTGGTCCTTAATTAAGTACTATTTTTATCATCACAACATTCACTGGTATCAGAACAACGAGCTTACGCCGTATTTTGTTTTGCCGGACCAATGAATACAGATTTACATAGAAGCGCAGTTCTTAAGAATTTCGTGTGCCGATTCCAAGTGGAGACTGTCTCCAGTCTAGTTCGTAGTAGGCGCCGTTGGTGGCGCTGGCGTCGTTCTCAGTCTCTCTTGCTCTCGTAGTTAAGATACCTACACAGGAGGAACGTACGTCTCTCTTGCTCTCGTAGAGACAGCTGTCACAGCGCGACTGCCACGCCGCCAAGCGGCAATTTGGGTTACAGAAAGTTTGTCTTTAAAGCGCCCATAGAAAATGCGCCTCTATGTAAATATCTGAGCTCTTTGGTCGAACTGAGTAACGAACGGAGCCGAAGATTCTCACGATCTTTCTCGCGAAAGCTCTAATCAGCAAAAAGGTTGAAGCTTTACTGTCCATTCGCCAGAATGCTCGGCGGAACATTCGCAAGAATGCTCATTACAGGTAAATGCTCAAATTTATCAGCACCATTATCTATACACATAGATAAAATAGGAGTGTCTGTTTGTAATATTAAAATAACCGCTTTTTACTAATTGCATATGAATGTATACACGGTACATATACCGAAATGAATGTTTTTACAATTTTTGTTTATCTCTCTGTTTCCGCTAATCTCTGGAACGGCTGGACGGATTTTGACGGGACGTTCAATGGCGGATAGCTGAAGTACCAAGAAGTGACTTAGGCTATAAATTACCGGGTACGCGAAGTAGTTCCCTCAGGACGCGGGTGAAACCGCGGGAAACAGCTAGTATAAAATATTTTCCATATCTTTATTTAATACAACCCGCTCTAGGATTAAATTTTGAGTCGCGGGTGACTTTTTTTTTATTCAAGCCACTGCCACTAAGACCTATATTCTGATCACAGCAAATGAAGTCCCGTGTAGGATTCGAACCCACAGCACCCAGCGTTTGCAAATCGACGACACGACTGCTAAACGATTGCGCCATATGGAGTCGAACAAATTCTCGCTAGACCACCTTAAGGGCGAGAATCGCTCAGCAAGAAATCGTCGCCACCAGTGCTACTTTACACGCACATTGACCCTCGTATACAAAACCATTTTCTAGTGTGTCTCGACTGTATGAGCGAGTCAAGGGATTTTTTTTCAAACTGGTCCAGTGCCGACTTGTTTGATTGTACATCAGAAATTTACTTTCTCAACATAACAACTGATAATTCAAGTAAATTGGTTATAAACAATGCATTACCGTATAGCGCTCATGGCCTGCCAATTTTAAAAAGTTGGTAAAGTTAAGCAACGCTTAGGTGGGTGATTATTTGTGGCTTCATACATCGGAGCGCTACCGTGTTCCGTAAGACATATAAAACGGTTGTATGGTGCAGAGAGTCGAGGTTGTTTGAAGTTGAAGTTAGAGTTATGGGTTGAGTTGACACAAACCACAGATTACACTTAAATCACAGTTTATTTCTAAAGTTATACATTTGTTACGATTTAGATGCTAATCCGCGGCGATCGATATATCAACTAACTATACTTATTATTAGGTACACGTTATAAAGAAAAGTAATGTAGGTCGCGCATGTAAGCAAAATGCGTACGGAAGCTAAACGTCTGTACGTTAACCGTACACAGGGCTCCGTGCCTCTCAACACTGCTTTGTAGTGGCACCGCGGTATCCTTGGACGTAACTAGGATTATATTCAGGAAATCATATATTATTATATACTGGTGCAAGAAAAGTAATGTAGGTCGCGCATGTAAGCAAAATGCGTACGGAAGCTAAACGTCTGTACGTTAACCGTACAACGGTCGATCCCAGTTCTTGTCTTGGGGTATGAAACGTTAGAGAATATCGGAGTCCTCCGGACGGTCTGTAAAGTCCGACACCAAAGTTGGCCACACTCTCTTTTTTTATGGTAATAGGCGGCAAACGAGCAGACGGATCGCCTGATGGTAAGCAATTACCGCCGCCTATTGACACAAGCAACACCACAGGAGTTACAAGTGCGTTGCCGCCCTTTGGGGTTGGGAAAAGGGATAGGATGAGGAGTGGGATGAGGGAGAAAGAATAGGGGATAGGGCCTCCGGCACTCTCACTCACCGAACGAAATGCAACAGTTTAGGTACTGTTACTTTACGTCAATTTTCTGTGAGAGGATAGTACTTCCCCGGTCGAGCCAGCCCTTTCATGCTGAAATCAGCAAGGCTCTACTACCTTGAAAAACGAAACAGAACCGTTCGTGACTAGCCCTTAGGTTTCGGCTGAAAAACAGCGCTGCGGTCATCCGTCCACAGGCTGGACTTTTTAAACACGCTGCACAATATTATTATTTCGTCTTTTTTGTATTTTGTTTTTGTCTTTACTGTCAAACTTTGTTGTGTTTTATTGGTGTGTCTAATAAATGTATTTTCTTTGTATCTTTCTTCAAACAAACACCGTTAGCGATGATAGACGAGACGAGATTCCATGTCTCAATTATGGCATATTCCCCTGTCACACACAGCTTTTTACAGCTGTAAAAAGCTATATGTAATTTTCCTAAATAGTTTTTAAAATATGTACGGCACAACCTTTGTTTTAATTTAGATAAAAGTCTTAGAGGTTGTCTGTGATGACCTTTCGAATTACTAATAATTTTAGAACAAAACCCGACCCTACTGTTTTCCTATTATAAATTCCTAGACTTTGCATAACTTGCTACAAAGATTTATTTTTTGTTGGCATACTATTAATTTTAAATGAAAGGATCAAGTGTTTTCCAGAACCCAATTAGAGCACTTAACATTCAAATAGATACTGTGAAATATTTCTAACAATTTCACCAGTGCACAGTGTCCGCCCCACAGAAATAAATAGTAATAGAACGGTGACATGGGCGTGGTGCGCGTGTCAAACTATTGCACTATAGCGCATGTGTTTTCACATGTTGTACAACATTATTCTGCCTGACAATCAGCAATGGTCAGTTTTATATAAACAATAACATCATTTCATTTTCCACAGCTACATTACACACACACACATCGATAATAATTCCTTAGTGTCCCCTCATTATCTATACGTCACTGTGGGCGGGGCTTGCTGAAATGTGGCACGCGCGAAATGTACGCGATAACGTGACATTCACCATTCTATTACTATTTATTTCTGTGGTCCGCCCTAAAACAAGCTAGGTGGGCAAAAGTCATTATCAAATTCCCGGAATTAGGTACTTTCTACCTGTAAACAACATCCCTAAACCTCTGATTCCAAGAATTGTTTACGCGTAACATTCCATACTGATTAGTCATCGTTTATCAAAGTAAGCTAATGACGTAAATGCAATTATTAAAGAAATAGGTCAGTTGCATTTTTGCTACACTTGTGCTAACAGCTCATGGTGACAGTTCTTATTTTGTTTCAAGTTTTAGTGATGGATTTTACTTCTGAAGGTATGTATAATATTTTTTTCTTGTAAGAATTCTTTTAATGTGTCATAAACATACGTAAAGTAGACTAATTATGAATGCACAAAAAAAGCGATGTTTTATCTTTGTTTTCGAACTTATCAAGCTTGGAAAAGCCATGTATACTCTTGTATCCAGACTGAATTTTTTATATGTTTTAGCTGCATGAATATGGATGATTATGGCATATATTTTACGTAGCACACTTGAGTACAACTATTTTTCTTCTTTTTTTTCAGAAAAGCTTTCCTCTATTAGTAAAATAGAGTTTTTCGAAGAATGGCTAAAGCACGAAAAAGAAGAAAGAAATGTTCGTCTATTTGAGTTTATTTCGTCTAAGTTTGATTTCTCTGACATTACTGAAGAATGTCAAAGGGAAATTAAGTTGAAATTAGCCAGTATTTCTTCGAAAATTGCTACGCAATGGGTTTCTTCAGGAAAGTCAAAAGAGCGTTTCCTTAATAAGAATAAGTTGTGGCTGGAAGGCAATGTGATAGAATTTTGTATGCGATCGACTCAACCGCAGCCTTCTACCTCATCCGCTGACCTTTCTCGGCCTGGCAAGCCTAAAATAGTCTTCGAAGATTCGTCTTTTAAAACTAAAATACGTAGAGTTGAAGATCTAGTTCAATCGCGAAGTGTTGGAGAATTAATGACTGCAGCAGAGGTAGCTGCACGGTCAACTGGACATAAGAACGTTGCCAGCGTTATAAAGAACATTGGCATTAAGAGGTTTAGAGAGCACAACACCAGAAAATGCTCTCTTCTTGCCACGAATAGAGACTTGCTCAATATGTTGATTATAACGTCTGATCCTTTGATCAATAGCCGGGAGTACCGAAAAAAAAGTCAAATAAATTGTGCGCGGAGGTCTTAAAGCTCCTCATAGCTCCCACCTGTTTTTACTATGCTCCCACTATCGAGCCTCAAGTCCAACATCAATTAAGAGCTGCACAACCTCATTAAGACTATCTTATATCGGAATCATCAGATTTTGAATCCGACGATTCTGATATTGAAAATTAGTTTTTTATGTTTTTAATAATAGTTACATTAATAATTTTTATATTTATTATTTGATTTGAATTGATTATTATTTTTTATAAATAATGTCAGTTAATAATTTTTGTATAAATATGTCAGTTTGTAATTTTTTTATAGACTTATTCATCAACTCGACCGCGACAAACTCGACCACATGGTCGAATTGGGAAGATTTAATTCTACCTATTTTTTTATTATGCATCTCGACCGAGTGCCTATCCGCTACGCGGTCGAAGCGATATATCTAATTTTTGTGAATTTATTCATTCGTCATCTCGACCGAGTACAAAAAGTACACTCTGGTAGAAAATGTTTAAGGCATACCATGGAAACGATTATTATGCAAGCCAAAATAATATGCGGAGGAGTTGCAGGAGATGGTAACAATCATGCATGGTGCTTTAGGGAGGAAAGGGATGAAAGTGAATGTGAGCAAGACGAAAGTTATGGTTTTTGAAAAGGAGCAATGTGTTACGGTTTGTAATGTTATGATCGATGGACAACGAGTGGAACATGTGAATGATTTTGTGTATTTAGGTACGCTGTTTTCTAGGAATGGTAAGAATGAAGAAGATATTGAAAGAAGAGTTTATGCAGGTAATAGGGTGAATGGAGCTTTGAAGGCTTTCATGAACAGTCATAATGTATCCAAAAAGGCACGTTTGGCTGTGCATAGAGGGGTGTTGGTACCTACACTTATGTATGGTAGTGAAAGTTGGGTATGGCAGAAGAGTCATGAAACTAGAATAAATGCTGTAGAAATGAGAGCACTGAGAAGTATGTGTGGTGTGTCTTTGACTGACAGAGTAAAGAATTGTGTGATAAGAGAGTGTTGTGGGGTAAAAGAAGATGTAGTGACAAGCATCAAGAAAGGTATGCTAAGGTGGTTTGGGCACGTGGAGAGGATGGATGACAAAAGACTGACCAAGCAGATATATAAGGCAAGTGTGGATGGGACAGGACGAAGGGGAAGACCTAGGCGGACGTTCTCTGACCAGATTGGAGACATCTTAAAAACAGGGCAAGTTAGAAGTACCCTGAATAGAAGAGCATGCATGAGGAATATGATGGGAGTGAATGAAGCAAGAGAGATATGTCAGGATCGTTGCAAATGGCGTTCTGTATTCTCCGGGAAACAGGCGTGAGTCTATGTATGTATGTATGTAAAATAATATAGTATACGTTCTCTGCTAACATAGAGATCGTAGATAGAGGCAATTACAATCTCAATTCAATTTCGTGAAAATTATAATTTTATCTCATATTCTGATTAGAGTTTTGTCTCTTTCTCGCAACTATCATTTTTTCGTTGCGGGAAAGAGACAAAATAACAATCCACTACTGAATCCTACTACTATTATAAATTCGAAAGTTTGTGAAGATGTATGTATGGGACTGGATGGATATTTGTTATTATTTAGTGACTGGTTGGATATTAGTTAGTTTGATGAAACTTTTTAGTAATATAGCTTATATATAAGAATAACACGAAGCTAGGCTACAAATGGATACGATAGGTGGCGCTATTGTCGAGGTACATAAAATAACGCGGGTGAATCCGCGGCGAAAACTAGTGCTTGAATAATTTAATATGTTATAATTATTTACTTACATATACTTTTGTATAATCTTGTGAATGTGCTCCTATTTGGAAAATTGCCTTTAAATAAATAAAATATGGTAGAAAGTTGGCATTCTACTATTTAAAAAAAATGCTACCAAAACCCAAAAGTACTGCACAATTTTTTGTCAATTTTACAAAAGGAAGAATACCAAAAAGGGTCTAACATAACAAATAAACTTAGTCAGTCAGTGAAATTGATGAACATATATAAACAACCATTGATGAATATAAACAAGGACACCTTATCTTATAATTTTTTTAATTAACCATTTTGTATCTGTAGTAAATAACGGTAATTAAAATTATTTATCAGTGGATCTGTGATTGTCTAGTCTTTTAGTCATTAATTTAGTTAAGTGATTTTAAAAGTAATTTTTGATTGATCCGTGATATTTAAAATGATCTGTAATTTCTAAAATTATTTGTGTGATATTATAGGCAATAGTGTATAAGTAGTTTGTAAGTAATAAAATACTTTAATAATTGTACATGTTGTGATACCTACCGATTGTTGGTTCCTATTAGGCTAAGCTTATTTTTTACTATACGATGTTGATTTTTGAAATATACATACATAGTTATTTTGATTAAAAAGGTTTTTGTTTTACCCATCATCATTACCATTTCAGCCCATTTGACGTCCACTACAGGACAAAGGCCTCCCCAATTGGGGATATTATGTTGTAATTGCCATACTTTTCGGGTGGATTGGCGATCGCGTTTTACCCATCGAAAAACAAAATTTGTTTGGAAACAAACCACTTTTGTACTTGACTGTACAAAACTGCCTTATATTTTCAATGACGGTCGAGTTGACGAATACAAGATACGAAAAAATGACTTCAGCAACTCGACCAACCGGTTTGGTCGAGATGCATAATAAAAAAATAATTAATATTTAATTTTCCCGACTCGACCACGTGGCCGAGATTCTCATGGTCGAGTTGGTGAATAAGTCTTTTATCTTAAGTATTCTTTTATGAAGGAAGTTCCATAAATAATTACAAATACGTGACCCTACTTGAAGCCTATCCAAAACGTTAATTAAAACAGTGTTGTTTATATTGTTGTAAGCACTGTCTATGTCCAAAAACAACCCATAGTGTAACACCCATCAGTAAAACTAGTTTCTATTGTGGAGACAAGGCAACTTAAACCATACAGGCTTGATCTACCCCTACGAAAGCCTATGGTGTTCACGGAAAATAAGTTACTTTTTTCAAAAAACCATTCAATTCTACGAAAAAGGATATAATGAAATATCTTGCATATACAAGACAGCAAGGATATGGGCCGAAGTGAAGAAGTTTTACTGGGGTCCCGACCTGGTTTTGGGATGGGTACAACCCAAATGTCGCGCCATTGAGAGGGAACAAAGCTGTGGCATAAAAAAATATTATATAACGTTAGTAAATAAGACTTACCTACATCAGGTAACTGCTTAAGCATAGAATTAGAGATGTCATCGCATCCAGGAGATGTATCCTTAGATTTGATACATTTGTTTAACTCCTGCATGGAGATCTCACGTTCCAATGTAGGGTTGTTATTGTGAACAGTAGGATTCAAGGGACACACATAGTCTGGGGTTAAAGAATTTAGTAGTTCGGCGGAACTCTGAGCGTCTACGAAATGTCTAGGCGAACGATAACCTTTCAGCCATCGCATTTTGCGCCACATATCGCTAGACGACATCGAATGATCAGCGGAAGAACAAAATTCCCCCCAATTCGCTTTCTTAGCCTGGCGGATTAACCTTTGCGCTGTTTGTATTTTATTTTTAAGGATATCAAGGTTCTGGGGAGTGGGATTGCGTCTAAATTTTGACAAGGCCAATCGCCGCTGAGCAACAATGTGAGAAAGTTCGGAAGTCCAGTACGGCTTTGGGGTAAATTTTGAAGTAGGATTTTGGTTATATTTAAACAACGGAATATATTTATTGGCAGCGTCATTAAGTATATTTAAAAAAAGGTCGTATGCTTGTTGAGGATCATTTGGTATGGTTAAATTTGAAAAAAGGTGGTTTAAATATTCTTTATATGAGTGCCAATCTGCTTTGGAAAAGTTTCTTTTAATTATTAAAGGTAAATAAGAAGTACATACAGTTGAAATTTTAATTATTAAATGATCACTGCCAAGGGTTTCATTAAGAACGGTCCAATTAAAATAGTGTGCAATGTCAGTGGAAACTAGAGATAAATCTGGTGCGGACTGTTGTAAATTATTATCAACTAAACGTATCCGAGTATGTGATCCATTATTCAAACAAAAGAGGTTGCTGTTTATAAGCGCATCGTGAATCAAAGTACCTCTGTAGTCGGTTTTATATGACCAGCTGACATGGTGAGCATTAAAATCACCTAAAATTAACGTTTTGGATGGCCATAATGATAACAGGTTATCCCAATCTAGGTGAGAAGTAACTATTCTTGACGGAAAATACACGGCTACAATATTTTCGCATGGCTTACAATTAAATAACTCAACGCAAACTGTCTCAATACCGGTATTATTAATAGGAAGCGCCTCGAGACTGCTTGTATAGATTTATGAACTACGATAGCTACACCGCCGTATGAGTCATCGCGGTCCGCACGGTACACATTATAATTGTTTACTTTAAAATAACTTTCCGGCTCAAGCCACGTCTCGCTAATGACAGCAATATGCACCTTTTCGCGCTGTAAAAATTCATAAAATGATAGTAGCTTCGGCCTAACGCTTTGGGCATTCCATTGGATTATATTTAGCCTAACTAAGTTGTTAGCCATTGCAAGAAACAATTAAACTAAACAACGTTTTAAGCCACGGCCTATCTGCTACAAAACTTGCTGACACTAATGTTAACCACTCAATGCATAATTGTAGAATAAATCTTATTTTATCTGCTACACTTGTCTGTTTTAAAAATATGACTTCTTGTATTCTATACCAAAGGTCGCTAAAATGTGGTCGTTGCTCATTTTTAGTCTCACCATCCTCTGATGATTGTTGAAACTCCTTATTTTCTGTGTCAGACTCCCAAAACATCCAGTCTTCTTTGGCAGGGCGTTGCTTACTGTTCGTGGGTGGATCTTTGATTTTTGGCGATTTCTGAATGGAAGTAGTAGGAGTCTTTTTTTCATTATGTATAGTGGCTTTTGTTTGGACTATCTCCGCGTAAGTGAGTCGGGAATCTGGTTGTGTAATCTTTTGACGGCTCTCCGTATTGTCATCTACAATGGGTGGGAATGACTCACATCTGAATGAAGGCATTGTAGGTTGCGGCGGGACATTTTTAGAAGCGCTGGAATTTTCCGGCGGGACGTAACATTCTAAGGCCTTCCTGTAAGTGCACCCCAAATCAGCCATAATCTCCCTTAACCTTCTCTCCTTCTTATAAGCAGGGCACTGTTTACTAAGAGAAATATGGTTCCCTTTGCAATTTACACAACAAAAGGATAAGGTTTCACAATTTTCATGAAGCCCTCCACACTTGGGGCAAATCAAATTTTTGGACGGACACATTTTCTTTACATGACCCAGTCTCCAACATTGGGAACATTGTGACACTTGGTGTATGTAAGGGAAAACTTTTATATTAATGTCGCATACGCGTACTGCAGGCGGTAGGCGGTCACCATCAAAACAAAGACGTATAGTTTCGCTCGGGCACCAGCCTCCCTCACCTCCATCGCGACGGTTCAACCTTCTCATTGATAGCAGCTTTGCTGGGGATGGACATGAAATATTTTTAAAGATGTCGTCATCGGAAAGTTCAAGGTCGACATCCCTAATAATACCATAACACACCGACAGCTGCATGGCTTTTTGGAATCTCCATCCTTTTGATAAAAGTTTCTCACATGTTATAAGCTTCTCAGCAGCTGGTCCACTATCAAATTGCAGTCGTAATTTGAAAGGACTTAAATATTTAACGTTGCATACGTTAGATATATTATTTTCATTCAATATACGAGCTAAAGCAATCTGTTTAGGCAGACGTTCTTTTGACGATACATAGATCTCATAGTTATCATCTTTAATGGATTGATTACTACCGTGTCGTGTCTTCTTCTTGCCTTTTATTTCAGTCCAACCTTCTTCTTCAATACTTCTCTGTCTCTTTGTCGCTCTTAACATCTCCTCCAGGTTTTCACCATCATCATCGACAGCATCCATAGCAGCAGCACGCTCCAGCAAGCTCGGTATAACTTGCCCAAATACGGGTGTGAAACAGCGCGGTGAAACGTTCACCTCATTAGTGTCGTTCATAGCGCACACGTAGGTAGCAATAGATAGTTGTATAGGCTGCGCAGCCGAGAGGTCCGGCGCGGCGCACGCCTATAGCGCGTGATAAAACGTAAACAAAACAAGTAGGAATATTAATCGAATGAGCAGCGAAATGCACGGCCACACCGCACGAGTGCCGATACGGAATGCTCGGGCATGTTGTTCTCTATTAGCTTCCTTCTAGTTATTTCAATACAGTCACGTGTTGGTAAGCATGTAAATAATGACTGTACATCAAAACTAACCATAGTTTCCTTGTCAGAGAGATGTAGGTGTTTTATTTCACTGACAAAATGGTAGGAATCCTTTACATGCGCTCTCGTCTTGCCTCTGAGTGGCGAGAGAATCTTCGCAATGTGTTGAGCCAATCTGTAGGTTGGTGCCCCTATTCGACTGACTATAGGGCGCAGTGTGAATTTTCTTTGTGTATTTTCGGTAGACCATACAATTGAGGAAGTTTTGCACACGATGGTATTAAGTATTTCACGTCCAGATTCAGTTGTTCGGAGTATTTCTTCACAATGTCACTCGTTTGCTTGAGTATTTTGTTGGTAGGGTCTGTCTTAACCAATTTATATGTACTTTCATCCGATAAAAGATTTTCCATTTTTCGTTTATAATCGGACGTGTCCATCACTACCGTTGCATTTCCTTTATCTGCTCGAAGTACTGTTAGTTCAGGTCTAGCCCGTAGGTTCTTCAGTGCGAAATACTCTGGTTTTGGTAGATTCCTTCTCGGCACTGTCGACTGACGCAATACAGCAGAAACGTCCTGACGTATGGCCTCGAAATCTTCCTTACACACATTGTTCTTGACCAGGCAATCCTCAACGTTGCAAATAATGGTCTCATACGGTATTCTGGATGGAGTTATCGCATAATTTAAACCTCTGCTTAATAATTTTTCGGTGTTTTGATCTAACGTGTGTTTTGACAGATTGACAACTGTTTGTCTATGATCGGCGGACGGTAGCGTGTGATTGGTCCGTGCAAAAACGTTCTGTTTCATTTTGTACTGGTCATTTGATTTTTATTGTAATTTTTCAAATTTTTCTATTTTGTTACGTTTACAACGCGTAATATTTTGATGTTTCTCTGTTATTTATTGCATTGATGCATTTTCAAAATCAAATGGAGTTATCAATCTGTATATTTCGTTAGACAAATTCTCAAGATTTCTATTTATTCTGCGTAAGTCAGCGCGGTGTTCGTGTATCTTTTGAATGAGTAACTTTCGACTTGCCTGTTTTAAGATCTTAGCGCTCCCACGTATGTCCTCCTTGGCTGATATTTTGCAGCATGTAGGGATGAGATCGTGATCACGGCATCTCTTCAAGAAATTTAAAGATGTTATGTATCTTGCGCGCTTGGTTTGTAGATCTTCTAGACGGCGTATTTTGGTTGCTATGTCCAGTCCGTACTGGTTAACATAAATATTTTCTTGGGTTTACGCGAATATGTTCCTTTACATATATAACATCAAATTTACAATGGAATTAGAGGCAAACAATTCTTTAGCTTTCCTAGATGTACTTGTTATCAGGAACAAAAACAACTCTTTGAGCCACACTGTATATAGGAAAAAGACACATACAAATAGGTACTTAAACGGTGAATCTCACCACCATCCTAAACAGTTAGCTACCGTAGGAATGTCTTTGTTTCAGAGAGCCC